>JAPFRF010000012.1:18039627-18409627 GCA_029282475.1 Phrynocephalus forsythii | reverse complement strand
TACTTGTTCATCTCGGGAATTCACAACCCATCTGGGATGGCTGTGAGAACAAAACAGAGTTGGGTGTGTTGCTGTCTGCCTTCAGTCCTCAAGGCAGGGCAGGAAAGGATAAGTAAATACAGAAGTAAAGACAAAAGGGTGTTTTGGAACGTTATGGCACTCACATAGACGTAAAGCTAACACCAAATTTAAAAGGCCAAATGATTGGGTTGCAGGCAAAAGTGCAAGGATTTTTATTGGGCAGGAAAACAACATAGTCACGTAAATTGCATACATTTCATGTGCCAATGCAATATGTTGGCTGAAATCTAGGCCTATTGAATCAGTAGAGGTTTGGAGAGCCATCTCCTCCGTATGTCTCATTGATTCAGTGGGTCTACTCTAATTGTAATTTACTAATGAATTTGTGTCTTGGTATGTTAAAATACAATAACATTATTATTATATGTTGACATAATATAATAATTTTGAAAAGTGTTTCTTGGGAAATCCTGCTCCCTCCATAGATACCCATGGTGTGAAGTATTCAAAACTTACGTTGAGAAACTATAGAATCTTGCCAGTACTTATATGTCACAACAAAAGCCTGTGCCTATTTCATTCCGTTGCACCAATCACAAACCAGCCTCAGTTTTGACCAAATTAAGAGCTCAGTTCCATGCTGACAGACAGGTTAACAGTAGACATACACCATCCCTCCTCACACCTCTGGCAGCAGACTTTTTGAGATCTGGAATCTTGATGATGATGCTTAAAGATAGAAAGGGGCCGTTCTCAAGAGACCCGGAGGATCTGCTGTATTCCTTGAGATACTGTACATGCAACTCTTGTTTCATTTGTGATCGGCTTGTGATTTGAAACATAAAGACTGGGACACAGTAAACTAAGGAAGGCTATAAGGCTGCTTTGTTATATATCATGTGATGTTGACCATCTGAGGTTGTATTTTACCTAATTTTCAGACCAGCTAAAGACCGGAAGATTTTTATTACGTCCTGAGATGTAAAACCATAGCTTTTAGCAAGGGGGGTGTTTTCTTTTTCACATGACGATACGTCCAGCCCACATTTCTAACTGGCTTCTTCTGTAGAGAGGCTTTGCCTACACACGAGCACATATACATACAAGACACCTGGACCACATGCCAGCTTTACTAATAAATGACACACAAATGAGTAAGCCAATTGCATCTCAGAGATACGTCACCAGCTCTTGGCCGTTTCTAACTCCGGTCAGTAAATCTGATGTACTGGAGGCTGTCAAACCAGCAAGGCTCTTCTTGCCCAGATTCCATTTTCTTTGCTTCCTCCATCACTGCTTATGTTGGGAGAGAGGAGAAGAAAGCTCTTCTTTGCCGCCTTGTCTCTGGAGAGATCCTGCACTTCTGGAGGTGTCTGGTTCTGTCTTCCCTTTTGTAGCCAGGGCTTTCCCCGAGCTCTTCCTCACACAGGGAAGTGTGTGTGTGTCTGTATGCCAGTGTTGTGCCCATGCCACTGGGTGCCGGCTGAGCCAGGATGTACCTGTATGAGTTGGATGATGATTCAGAGGCGGTGAGTAATGCCTTCTGGGTGATTGGGGGGTATCCCCTTTCACCATCCTTGCTGCTTATTACTAGCTTGCTCCCTGCCTCTGCTCTCCCGACACCAAACCTTCGCTGCTCACCGTTTCTTGCTGCTTTGGACCACATGCTCCACTGTTTTGGCTCACTTTCTCCTTCCCTTTTCAGCAATATTACCCGGTCATTGACGTATCAAAAGCTCCTACAAAGAAAACAACATGACTGTCCATCTCCGTCTCCAAACCAGTTCACATTGTGTGGGTGGAAGCAGAAGCCCTGACAGAAACTGTTATATAATAGGGGAGATAAAGCAGCATTCCTCGAAAAAACCTTCTGGCAACCTTGCTTACTTAGTTTTTGGTGCCAGTATTTCCCAAAAATGGGGGTGTTTGAGGGAGTGTGTCAGGAGATGGGTTTGTTAACGCCCCAGATTCTTCTCCTTCCCCTTTCCAGTGGGTTTGATCTAGGTTTTTGGCTTGGTACATTTGCCACAGGAGAAGTCAGGACTATTGGAATCACTGTAATCTATGGATAAAATATTTGAGGGTGGTGTGTTCCCCCAGTTGATTTTTTGTAGTTTATACTGCCCCTGGCTCTTTTCTTCTAGATGTTGCTGAGATTTGGATGAGGTTGCAATGCTAGTGATATCCCTTTCACATGCACACTGTGGCTTTTACCTATTTATCTCTTCTGTGTATATAGACCAGAGTTTGGAAACATTACTGTTGGGGGGGGGATGTAATTCCCCAGAACCCTCAGCCTGCATGGCCAATAGGCTGGCTGTGCTAGCTGATGATTCTGGGGGCAGTAATCCCCGTCCCCCCAAAAGAAAAGAAAAGAAAAGAAAAGAAAAGAAAAGAAAAGAAAAAAGAAAGATGGTTCTGAACTTTGGTACAGACTGGCTTCTGAATTGCTTCTTCTTTTGCTCCATACATAAATGACGCTGCCTTATAGTCTTCCCATTTGGAGCAAAACTGGGAGGGCAGAAAAATCAGTTGTGTGCATTTGGGGGGAAGAAACGTAAAGCTGAAAAGTGTCTCTAAGACCTTATTGGGGTTTGTCCTAACAAAATACTCTTCCTTGTTGAAACAGTTCATTGCCGCCACCACTCAACCTTATTGGCATTTCCTCTTTCTCCTTGAATCTCTGTTGTTGTCCTGTTTGTTCTCTGGTGGCCATAGGTTGCATCTACCTTACCTTCAATAATCATAATAATGTTGTGCCATCAGGTCAGTTCTGACTCATGAGGATCCTTTTCAGGATATTTTAGGTAGAGAATACTCAGAAGTGGTTTATCCTTCCTTTCTTCTGGTGTTGTCTGGCGACACAGTTTGCCCAAGGCCACCCAGGCTGGCTGCCTTAGAATGGACAGTGAGGAACTGGTCTCCTAAACTACTCAACCAGCCCTACTAATAAAGCCTTTTATAATGGAATTATGAGATTTCAAGTTCTGTTCCAGCAAGTGATGATTCTTTTCCAGCTTTTTCCAGGAAAAGAGAACTCAGGAGTGTTTTAGCATGGCCTTCTTTGGGGGTGGGGGCACACTGAGACCGTTTATCTTGCCGAAGACAACCCAGGCTTGGTCTTTCCCCTCAAGGCATTCTGGGGAATTGAACCCCCGACTCTTGGCCCCACAATCGGCCGCCAACCCTTTTCAACAGCGTGGTTGCCTTTTAAGTTTAGAGAGAACCATGGGGTGCTGATATACCGTTTCCATTTTGCCTTTGCTTTCTATTGAGACAGCTTTTGGCGAGGGCCTGCTTCATGTTGCATATTTCACTACAAGCAAGTGTAGAAGTCTGTGTCAGATTGTGATCTCAATTAATTGAGCTGGAAACTGGAAGTGGGAGCCTTAAACTGGGAACAACTTCTTTTAAGAACAAAAAAATCAACTTCTGATGGAGAAAAGATACAGTATTAGTAAATGGGCATTTAGAGAAGGAGGTCAGGGCAGAGTTCCTTGCTGTCATCATGCAATATTGACTGACAGCTGCCCATGGAGCATTTGTTCCCTTGAGAGTTTTCAGCTCAGCTTTTGCTGTAAACCCAGCTGCCTTATTAGCTTCGTAGGGGGGCTGTTAATTAGCACTGACATTTTAGCCCCTCACTCTTGGCCCAGCCAAGCTACTTCAGTACAGGAGTGGTGGGAGAGATAATGATCACTCATCAAAAGAACTTTTCCCCTTCTAAAAGAGAAAGGTTAAAAGATTCCAAGTAATTACAGGTCACAAATTAAGAGGAATAACCTACCAAGAGTTCTGTTATAGACAGTCCTTAGTGTATAATGGGCTCATTCAGAAATAGATCATACCTATGTGAAAATATTTGCTTGCAGCAATCAGTTGCTGGTTAGGGACAAATCTGAGTGTGTTTGATGTGGCGGGTTGCATACTTAGGAGCCGACATCTATGGAGAAAATTACCAGTGTTAGAGGCACAGAGTAGCAATCTAATGCACACTTTATCTGGAAACACAATAGTCTAAGTTCAGGAGAACTTATTCCTATGTCAAATCAAATCAAATTAAAAAAAAACTTTAATGGCATAAAATTCCTATGTAAGAGGCATTAAACTGGGCTGTAAAAGAAGCAAAACTCCAATGAGATATTTTTTATGATAACATGGCCTTTCTTTAACTTTATCTTCAGGTTATGATAATTTAGTAACAGAACTAGATACCAAAAGGGAGTTCTCTCTCTCTTCTCTCTCTTGCTTGAGAAAAATAAATAAAATGTGATTTTAAAATCCAAGGCAAATATGCCTCCCTCCCAACATAAACAGGTTCCTGCTTTGCCATTCAAAAACATACATGTGGCTTGTGTGGTCCTGAGCACCAGACCTAAGAAAAGTTACTTTTCTGGACTACTCCTCCCACGCACGCTAGGGCATTCTGGGAACCAGACTTCTTGTGCTTTCAGAGATTTGCCTTGTGGTACACAGTTTAGATCAACAGCCAACTAGATGGAACATCAGCACATGGCAATTGGAGATGAAGTCCCGTTTCAGACAAAAAAAATACAAAGATGGACAGGGCTGCAACTGTAGGGAGGGGGCAGAGCATGTGCCCTGGTGCCATACTGTGGGGGGGGCACCAAAATGACAATATAGTATTTGTACTCCGTGCTATCATCCAGTCAAACAACTGGGGCTGAAGGTGGTTTCATAGGATGAGGCCAGCCACCCTGAGAAGCTTCTTAAACGGCAGCAAACTGAGAATCATATTCATTTCTGCTTCCAGGAGGAGCAGAGCTATTTATTTATTTTATTTATTTTCCAACTTATATGTCACCCACCACCCAAGGATCTCTGGGCAGCTTACAATTCAAAATTAAAATACTAATCAAAACAATTAAAAACATTAAAACATTAATACTTAGAACCCATTCAAACCCCTTAAATACAATACAATACACTTAAATTGCCATCAGGATCCACAATCTCTCTCTCTCTCTCTCTCTCTCTCTCTCTCTCTCTCTCCCTCCATCTCTCTCTCTCTCTCTCTCTCTCTCTCCTCTCTCTCTCTCTCTCTATTTATACACACAGAGATTCCACACATCCTGGACATAACCTGTTTCAATTGTTACCCTCAGGGTGACGTTTTAGGGCATTGCACACTAGGACAACTAGATATAAAGATAGTATCTAGACAACTAGATATAACGATAGTTTCTTTCCAAGTGCTATCAAACTGTTGAATAATTAATTTTTACTTCTCTTCTTCCTTTTAAAATAATAGGTTATATTGTATTGTTGTACTGTGTTTTTATTGTTGACTATATGATTCTTATATTTCCTTTTATATATGGACTGGAGAGCATATTTTACCAAAACAAATTATGGGTGTGTCCAACCACACTTGGCCAATAAAAGTATTCTGATTCTGATTCTGATTCTGATATTCTGATTCTATGTTATATTAGTTAAAAAACTTCTGGAACAGGAAGGTTTTTACCTGGCACCGAAACATTATCAACGTTGGTGCCAGGCAGATCTCACTTGGGAGGGCATTCCATAGTTTGGGGGCAGCTGCCAAAAAGGCCCTATATCAGAGTTGGTAGATCTATGGCACGGGTGCCAAAGGTGGCATGCAGAGCTCTTTCTGTGGGCACGCAACATCGCTCCCTCACAACCACGGCACTTCACCCCCTACTCACCATGGCACTGTGCTCCATGCAGAAAGCTGGGTGAAGGGGAGGCAGCAGTTTATGGGCTCTTTCGTAGCCCCATTTACTCTCCAGCCACACTGCTTTTGGGATGCCCAGGGTGCTGCGGCCATGAGAAATTCAAAAGCCTGCTCTTTGATCCTTGCTTTCCCAAAGGGTAGCACCCAAAGCATTTGTAACCCAAGGTACCATTGTATTCAGGTTAAATTGCTGTATTGGCACTTAGCAAAAAATAAGTGGGTTTTGAATCACAGTTTGGGCATTCGGTCTCTAAGTGGTTCGCCTTCGCTGCCCTATACCTACAAGCCATCCTTTCCATCTTCTTAAGGGATGGCTGTTTTAGAAGGGTCCCCTGGCTAGATCTTAATTGCCGGGTAGGTTCATATGGAAGGAGGTGGTTGTTCAGGTATCTAGGGCCTAAGCCAGTGATGGCGAACCTATGGCACAGGTGCCAAAGGTGGCACCCAGAGCCCTTTCTGTGGGCACCCAACATCACCCCTTCGTAGCTACCTGTATACAGTTTAAATTACTGTATTGGCACTTTGCAAAGCAATTAGTGGGTTTTGAATAGCAGTTTGGGCACTCGGTCTCTAAAAGGTTCGCCATCACTGGCCTAAGCTGTTGAGGGCTTTATATGTTAGAACCAGCCCTTTGAATTGGGCTCAGGCAGCAACTGGTAACCAATGTAGCTTGTACAGAATTGGTGTGATGTGATCTCTGGTGGCCCCACCATTCACCAGCTGCACCGCACAATTCTGAACCAGTTGCAATCACTTTCTCCCTCAAGTGCAAAAAAGAACTTGTTTGTCCTAGGATAAATGGATGCTGTGCACCAAGAGTAACATATCTTGGACTGGCTATGCTTTCAAATAAACAATGGGGACACACACCCCCAAAGTATGGAATGCTCTTCTGTGGGACTGTACTGAGTTCCTTTTGGAGAATTCACAGATACACTGTGCTTTCATTTTTGGGCACTGGAGAGTTCTCTTCTGGTAGAACAGAGATCATCTGGAAGGAGGATCATTTCCGTGTGTTTGGTGGAATGCTGCTGAATATCAGTTCCAGGTGCTCAGTTTGTCCTTGAAGCTGAGAGAAAACAAGAATAAAAATATTACTCAGAGCACTTAATGATGGTAGAATTCCTGGGTTCCGCTCATTTCTTGGACAAGGAGACCTCAAGGCAAACAGATTAGCTGCTAAGTCCAAAGTGTATGTATTTTGCCATTTCAAGGCAGCAAATGGGATTTTCCTGTAAACACTGTTGGAGTACATTTGAGCTGCCTGGGAAAAGCAGTCTGATTTATGTATTTTACTTATATGCCTCCTTTCCCCTAATAAATAAATAAATAAATAAATAAATAAATAAATAAATAAATAAATAAATAAATATCAGACTTCAAGGTGGCTCACAACAATCAAAACCACACAATAATAAGTAAAAAATAGCATATGATTCCTACATCATTCATTACCCTCAAATGCATGTAATTTCTAAAATGGAATTACATATCCATTTTAGAAATTACATATCCTAAATTTCTGAACTGGAATTACATACCCAGCCATTTCTGATTTTATTTTATTTTATTTATAGGTATGTGATTTTGGTGGTTTTGGTTATCTGAGTCATCTCCGGAAGGTCCTAGGAGCAGAAAATTGTCCCTGGGATTGAGATCCTCCCAAACAGTGATGGCGAACCTTTAAGAGATCGAGTGCCCAAACTGCCAGTTCAAAACCCACCAATTGGGTGCCAATACAGCAATTTAACCAGAATACAGATGGCTGTAAAGGGGCGATGTCAAGTGCCCACAGAAAGGACTCAGAGTACCACATTTGGTACCTGTGCCATAGGTTCGCCAACACTGCTCTAAAAGTTTTCTACATAAGTATACAGCATGGTTCTCATACAAGCTTAAACCCTGACACTGTCTCTTTACAAATTTAAGGCCACTGCCATTTATTCTGCAGATGTGATATTCCTGCATTGAGAAGGGGGAGGATTCAATGGCCTTGTAGGCCCCATTCCAAGTCAGTCATTCTATGATTCTCTGATATGTTGACGAACCTAGTCCTTTACGCAAAATAGAACAGTTCTTGAGGGCGTGTGGGCAAATCTGAGGGCGCTTTTACATGGCCCCTAAGATCCGCTGGCCACTTAAAGTCGGACCAGAGATCTTAGGGGCTTGTCGCTCTTCCTGCTTCCCCACCCCTCCGCACTTCCTGGCTGCTGGCTGCGTGAGGGGAGGGAGAAAAAAAAGGAAGAAAAGATCGTGCCTCACCTCCGTTCTGGCTCTCCTTCTGGCTCTCGCTCTTGCCAGCAAGATTCCTGTGTCTGTAAAGTAGCTCCTAAAGGGGCGGGAGCCAAAAAAACAACAAAACAGATGCGAATAGAGCCCCGCACTCACTATCTTTACACCGCATCAAGGAATTTTCAGGATGGAAGAGCAGGTACTTGAAAGGTGCGCTGGGACGCGCTAAAGTCGGGCGGGGTCGCACCTAATTTCCTGTAAACTCCGGAGCTGGTGGGTAAACATTTTTAAGCTCCGGAGCTGGGAGCCATTTGCCCCGGAGTTTAGGGGTCGTGTATAAACGCCCTGAGTCAGCAGGAGACATGAACACTGTTGTTGTTTGGACTGAAATGGCACAGAAATCTAGGTCCGTGTAATTTGTGAGGTACAAATGACCACCCAGAGCATGTGAGATAATGAAGTAATGTTAGCTAATCAAGCACCAGCCAGTGGACCTTGCTTGGGCTTGCTAGAGTTGCCTCAAAATCCCTTTCTTATTTTGTAAACTATTTTACAGTTGGAGCAGCCAACAGGGAATACACCTGGTTCCAAATATGTACTTGTTTTGTTTTGTTTTCACTTTGGAAACAAATCTCATTCTGTAACAAAATGTTTCTGATTCCTAACCATTATTTATTATGCAGGGCAACCGAAGCACACTCCATGCTGTTCCTATAGACATTATATAATGATATGGTTTAAGTCCACTTGAAATTCAAAGCTTATACATGCTCAGAGAATGCCTTTTAAAACAAAGATGTCCTTTGTTTTCACTCGGCGATGTAGAAATAGTATAGAGAATGGCATAGCACTGGGGCCAGAAGAGAATAAAAAATGTTAATTATGATTTCCCAGCTAAGGTAAACACTCATGGCAGTCAAAAAGGGTGGGGGTGGACTGTAAAACCATTAAGCCCAGAATCTAAAGTGGCCTCGCTGCAGTGCTGGACATAAGTGGGTGGTAAACTGTAGACTGCTAGAATCTTATTTTATGCCTGCCCAGAATACAAACTGCCAGGGGAAAGTTTGAGGTGAGAGCAGCCTCTCTCATGAATTCAATGCAGATGGTCTTGGAAGGTTTAGTCTTGACCACCACCCCATCTTCTGCCTTCCACCTTACCTGTCTTCAGGGTTCTGCTGAGTCCTATACAAGTCGTCCGTCTGATTCAGATGTCTCCCTGGAGGAAGACCGTGAAGCCCTGCGGAAGGAAGCAGAACGTCAGGCTCTGGCACAGCTGGAGAAAGCCAAGGTAAAGGAAAAGCATGGGCCTCTGCAACGGGATTGGGTTTATGGGAGTTGTGGTCCAATGTTTCTATAAACCCCGGGTTGGCAGAGCCTGTTCTGGTGACTTAAGGTGATTTGGAAGTTGCTGCTGCAAAACCAGGTACTTACAGAGCTTCAGGTTCCCACTTCAAATCTTCTGAGGGGCTGTGGTTTATGGGGTGAAGGGAAACCAAGTATTTCCATCTTGCCTGTATTGTGTATTGGAAGGAGAGAAAAGTTGATGGTATGTCCTACCTTGGGCAACAGGAATTCCTTCTTCGGTCAAGTCAACTGCTTCCCTGACATCTACTGGCCCAGACCTACACAACAATTTTAGAAAGGTGGTCTTCTGAATTTACAACTCATTCTCTTCATGTCTGCAAAGTACCTTTTTACATTAAGAGTCATATTCACGCATCTCTTGCCTTCGTTTATATACTCTTGTCTTGCTGAAGAAGGGTGAAAATGAGAAAGGAGACAGAGTGTTAATTTTGAGCTTAAAAGAGGAACAGGTCTGATACTTATCAAATCTGTGAAGATTCTCAGTCATCCAGGTGAGTTAATCTGGAAGTTGAGTCATGGCAACTGGACTTCTTTTTTCTTGAGGGATTGAAAGGTTTTGCTGCTTATCCAGCTGTTCAGATGAGCAGCGAAATGTTTCAATCTCTCAAGAAAATGAAGTCCAATTGTCATGACTCAACTTCCAGATACTTTTGAAATCCTTGTTCCTACGAAATTTCTTTTGAAAACAAACAGGAGAAATTTTATGTATATCATCATGCAACTTTTTTGAACAGAATATTTCTTATGAACTAATTTGGGCAGCATGGAACTGTCTACAAAGACTGTCAGACTCAGAACTTATGGTTATAATTCATGTCCATGAAAAACTGCTTACATCAAATTTACAGTTACGTCTTAGATTGTTGCATGCCACAGAACAGTCAAACTATCACAACTATCTCCTAATCCTACTGAAACACAGCAGGGTTAGAAAAATTTATCTGTGGATCATAAATTTCTCCTTTCTCAAAAAAGAAAAGCCATTCGTTTTTGTGGTCTCTCTGCATTCCTGTTCATGGGTTCCCTATTTGTTTGAACCAAAATGGCTTCAGAACATTCTAGAACTCTGGGCTGACACTGGAGATTCCTCCAGTCAGGACAATAGGTAGTAGTCTGTACCTAACTCATTTGCAGCAGTGGCTTTTGGCCTCTTTCAGCCATCAGGAAAGTAGCACCTTTGAGATGATATTTCCTTTTATGTTACATATTTCCATAGTTGTCATTTTGAGCATGGGGTGTCTTGGTATGTTGATTCTCCTCTTAGCCTCCTGTAGCCCAATGGCTCAGCAAGCTTCTTGATGAGGTGGGCAAGGCTTTTTAGGGAAGACTCCGGTTACAAATGGCCACCGCCAGTTTTAGGATTTGTTTTAGTGAATTTCACAAAATGGATGCCACCTTAAGTCACAGAACAAGCTTGTTCCTGCCAGTTTATACAATATCTAGGAAAGGGCAAACCAGCTTAGGGAAGCTCTTGTGGCACTATGGTTAAAGTGCTCTACTGGAGCCAAAATGCTGCTGATTGCAGGTAGCCAGCTCATGCCTTCCATCTTTCTGAGGTGAGGAAAATGAGCACACTGGGTAGGGTGAGGGCAATGTGTAGCCTGCCTAATTTAATTGTAAACCTCACTAGGAATGCCTTAGCTGCTATGGCAATACTAGCAAATCTATGCCACAGGTGCCAAAGGTGGCATGTGGAGCCCTTTCTGTGGGCACACCACATCAGCCCCTCACAGCCACGAAACTTCCCCCTCCGCTCAGAGCTCACCACTGTGCTTCGTGCAGAGAGCCGGACGAAGGAGAGGCAGTGGTTTGTGGGCTCCTTCGTAGCCCCCGTTTACTCTCCAGCCACGCCGCTCTGGGCATCCCATAGGCATGGGCATTCTGGGAAATTCAAAAGCCTGCTCTTCGATCCTCACTTTCCCAAAGAGCAGCACCCAAAGCATTTGTAACCTGGGGTACCATTGTATTCAGGTTAAATTGCCCATACTGGCACTTTGCGAAAAATAGGTGGGTTTTGAATTGCAGTTTGGGCACTCGGTCTCTAAAAAGTTCACCATCCCTGCGCTATGGGAAGGAATATAAGCAGCACACTTTTGCTTTCGCTTTGCTTTCGCTGTAGTGGTATTGCACAGTATATGACAGAGTCTTCGGTTCACTATTCACACCTGGAAGTGGACAAGCATCTGCGCACACACCTCTCATTCTGTGACTGCGAGGACTGCAGTTTAACTTGAGATCTTCCAGATTCTGCTTCAGATGCTTCATGATCTGCATCTGTGTTTTTGGAATCAATGGCCACTAATCTCTAGGATCCCAACTAGTGATGTCCTCTGAGACAATGGCCTGTAATGAGCTTGATCTTCCCTACATCCCTTTAATGACCATATTTAACACTTATCTTTCCCCTCAACTTTCCAGCCTTCCACAAAACCAGTTTTCACAAACCACAATGGATACACTCTCTCAGCGCCATCCATACAAATAACATGCCCAGGCCCAGTTTTCTCACTTCCGAAAATCATACCCAGCATTGTTGACCCTGATCTGCTTGCTCCAAGCAGCCTGGTCGTAGCTCTGGACAGTTGTTGTTGTTGTTGTTTGGCTTCTGTTGAGGGTTACACTGAGCTCTGAGTCAATTGCACCACATCAAAGTGGTCAAGGGTGATGGGATTTGTAGTCCCCAACAGGGGATGGGTGCAGTTTGTTAGAGATGGCATTATTCAAAGAGAGCACACATGAATTAAAATTAAAACTGACAGACAGTGCACAGGGGAAGCTGGAACTGCAGTACTTATGGTGCCTTTCATTTCTCATATGAGAAGAAAGACTTAATTCTACATTCTCCTCCTCCTCCTCCTCCTCCTCCTCCTCCTAATAATAATAATAATTATTATTATTATTATTATTATTATTATTATTATTATTATTATTATTAATAATAATACTACTACTACTACTATTATTATTATTACTACTACTACTACTATTATTATTAATATAATAATAATAATAATAATACTACTACTACTACTACTACTACTACTACTACTACTACTAAGTAGTAGTAGTAGTAGTAGTAGTAGTAGTAGTAGTAGTAGTAGTAGTAGTAGTAGTAGTAGATAATCAAGATGTGCACTTTTAGCATTGTGCCATATTTAATAAAATTCACCCTCCCTCACTATCCCAGTGCTCTCCTGATGAGTCAGGTGCACCTTGCATTGCTGTAGAACATCATCCATAGCAGCTAGGGCACATGGAAGTTGTAGCCCAAAATATATGGAGGATACCAACTACCAGACAGGTAGAAGATGAGTGTGCTTTCTTCTTATACCAGAGACTGCCTCCAGTGGCAAGATGAGGAAGGCTGTGAAGTACCATTCCTCAGGATGTACCTTCCCTGCTTCTGGAACTAAGGGTTGACTTCTCCACTGGAGAACCTGAACTTCTCCACTGTGGAAGCCAAGCACATGATCCATGCTTTAGACTTGAAACACAGCAACTGGTACCAGCTATCTGTGGCCCAGTATTGCAGTTACTGATAATGTGTTGCCATGACTTAGGTGGGAAGGGCTTAGCAGGAAGGCGCATAAGTTCCTGGGAGGAAATCCATGGCTCCCAGCTAGGGATGTAAATCCTTGGTTGTCGACGTCTCACTTGCAGGGATGAAGAACTGCAGTATTATTTTTCTCACCAGCAAGGATGGAAAAGAATTTCCTAGAAGTTTGGGTAGAGTTCTCAAATCAACACATATCGCCAGTTTTTGCATAAGAGCAAACATTTTTAATGCAAAACGGTGCAGTTGTGGGAATTACACCGTTGGCCTAAAACAAGGATGGCTGCTGCATTTAAAACTGAAGCACTACATATGGCATTTCTGTTGTTCTTAACAATCAGCCAATCTTCCTGTACTGGCTATGTATGGGAGAGTGCTTTATTTCTCCAAGGGAACAGCATTCTACAACAGCATTTGTGGAAATTACGGAGACCTCAATGGTAGAAGAGAAAACTCTTTTGTGTCCCTGGAAGCAAAGAATCTCACTGTCTCTTCTTATTTCGTGCCCTGTCCTGACAGCCTTAATCGAGAACAGGCGATGTATTTAGAAAATATTCTGTCCATGCCTAGTCCCCATGCTTCCTGCCAGGAAAACGTTTACTAGCTAGAAGGCCCAGGGATTAGAAATGTTGCTTTTTTGGGGACTGCAGCTCCCAGAACCCTCCAGTCAGCAAAACTACTCCAGTTAAAAATATATCCAAGGGCTGAAATACTCCTGTCTTAGCAGTGATCGCCATCCTTGTTTTCTGTCTGACTGACAAGAGTCTGGCAAAACATCTAGTGCAGAGCAGTTTCTGGACCACTCCCTTTCTTATGTTTTCTGTCTGTTTTTATTCTCTCACCACCTCCCATGGAGTCTTCCTGCAGAATCTCCAGGACTTCACTGGACCGGGTTTCTTTTTCCCTTTGAGGACAGAGCATTCTGCACAATTGCCATTCCGCTGCCTAAATTTCTCATCCAGAATTCATTCATTTTGGTTTCCCGACTTCTTGGATTAGTGGGTTCCCAATCATCCAAGTCCCCTTCCAGTTCCATCGAGATAGATCACAAAGCTCATGGCTTGCCTTGTGTGGGGTATTTTGCAGCTGGCTTCGACCCACAGATGCCTACAAATCTCTAGTTGGCAAGGCATCACCGCATTAATATGGCTAATGGAATGGCAAAGCTTTATCAATTCAGAGGAGAGTAGACGAGGCTTTAGTTATACTCTTTATTAAGTGAGCAGGACCCATAAAGAGATGCCACCTAGGCCAAAGGAAAGTGCTGTGAATTGGCAGAGCCCCACCCCTTCTTATTACACCTGATTATCTGCCCTACAGGTGTTGTATTGTTGCATCTTTCCCACCAATGTTGGATGCCTTTGGGGTAGGCATTTTTATAATAGCCCTACTGAAGGACCAGGGAGGTAGCCCTAACATACTTTCTGGCATGTTAATGTGAGCCACATATAAAAATAAGTAAATTGTTTTATTCCGCTGATATGATGGGAAAATGATATCTGATAGAGTAGAGCAGTGTTGGCAAACCCATGGCACGGGTGCCAAAGGTGGCACTCGGAGCCCTTTCTTTGGGCACCTGACATCGCCCCTTCGCAGCCACTTGTATTCGGGTGAAATGGCTGTATTGCCACTTTGCGAAAAATTAGTGGGTTTTGAATCGCTGTTTGGGCACTCGGTCTCTAAAAGGTTCGACGTCACTGGAATAGAGGATACAGATGGGTTGGTTGAAGGCAAAACAAAAAGCAGGAATGATAATTCCAAGATGTGTCCCCTACTTTGGGATGGTGTTTCTTGGCATCTGGATTTTTAAAGTGTTAATAGGGAAGGGGAAGATGAGACAAGTTACTTTTTTTAAAAAATAAGACTGCAGCTCCCAGAGCCCAGCAGCTAGCATGGCGCCTGGCTGGCGGTTCATCCAAGATTTGCCCAACATCTGCAAAGAAGGCAGAATTCCAGACCGTTGCTCTGGTCAGAATAAGGGGCCTTCATGCCAATACGGTTGAGCGTCTTAGCCGATTTTTCAGAGGGTTCTGGTTGTTACTTGCCACAGGCCATTCTTGCCTTATAATCATCGGCAGTCCCCTCTTTCTCCGGAGCATCCGTTGCTACGTTTGGCTGCAGCTCTTCTGTGGCTGTAACGGATGCAATTAGCTAATGAAGCATCCCAGTTCCTCGTTCTCTCCACCTTCTGGCGGTTGGCATAGCCTGTTGCCGCAGCAGCCTTGCAATTAGGATTGCCAAAGCATTGTGGCCACTGGGATCCAGTCCAACGGCCTCCTAGCCACTATGATCCAGAAGGGAGCAGTGGGCGGGAGTGGTTGGCACCCAACACATCTCCAGGCTTCTGCTATCTGGGCTGTGAGCCAATAGGTTTTGTCCTTTGCCCTTTCAATGGGTCCTGTAATGATCTGTTAAATACAGTCGGAGGGTACGGCTACAGGGAGCAGTGAGCCAGCTAGCATGAGCTGTTTGGGAACAGCCAGGCATAATTAGAATAATTTAATCAAGCCTGACTGTTCACAGGGAAATAGCTCCTGCCAATACTGTAAAATGACTTAATAAGCAAACCAGTTCATAATATTGGGAACTTAAATCACTTCCCCTGATCAGCAGAGGGCAGAAGAAGTGGATTTTTTTTTTGTATATGTATATAATGTATTGCAACTGCAATAGTCTACATATATTTTAAAAAATGGGGGTTGCATTTCCTTTAGCTCCACCAAATGCTTCTGGGAGCACATGAGACTAGATATCTGTCTCCTGCTATCACTCCTCTGCATCTGGCCCTTGAAGTACCCTGGTTTTAAGGCTGGAGATTATACATGTCCATCATGGTTTGTAACCTGTGATGGACTTCTCCTCCAGGAATCTGTCCAATCCCCTTTTGAAGGCATCCAGGCTAGATGCCATCACCACATATTGTGGCAGGGAGTTCCACAGACTAACAACACGCTGGGTAAAAAAATATTTTCTTTTGTCCGTTCTCACTCTCCCAACCCACAGTTTGAGTGGATGTCCCCTAGTTTTTGTATTTTGTGAGAGGGAGAAGATGTCCTTCTAGCCATCATGCACAATCCCCCTCCCTGCTGTTCTGATTCTTTGAATGACTTGCATTGTGTGTATTCCTTCTGCATGTTGTGAGGAAGGGCGCAATGCTAAAATTGAGCACTTACCGGTAACTCTCCTTTTGCCTTTTTGTGACTACAGTTCCCAGAACCCCAAGGTGGCTTGGAAATTCTTCAGATGCATAAATGGCAAATGGCATGGCCTTTCCTCAGGGCCAGCCCATAATATTTTACTGCCTGAGGTGGAGAACAAGGTGGTGGCTTCCAACTTGAAAAACACATCATGTATGAAATCTGAATGGACTGGCTGTTGAATCTTATTCTAGCACTGGCTTTTATCACACCTGAGAGCAGTTCCCTAGTGTGGAGAGCATAGAAAAGCCTGTTATGATGCATATACAATTGTGTCCTGTGTCATGTCCATTCAGTGCCACCCTCCAGCATCTTCTCCCTGAAGCAGATTCCTCGGGCCTTTTCACACGACCCCTAAGATCCGCTGGCCTCTTAAATTCAGACCAGAGATCTTAGGGGTTTGTCGCTGTTCCTGTGTTCCCACCCCCTCCGCACTCCTGGCTGCTGGTTGCGTGAGGGGAGAAAAAAGGAAGAAAAGAATGCCGCTCACCTCCGTTCTGCCGCCCCGGCACTGCATTCAGATCTCTTAAAGGGGCGGGGGGCAAAAAAAGAACAAACAGAAGCAAGGAGAGCCGGGCAGTCACTACGTTATATCCGCATCAGGAATTTTCACCTCCAGAGAGCAGGTACCTGAAAAGTGCGCTGGGACGCGCTTAGGTGGGCGTGGTCACACTTAATTATCTGTAAACTCCGGAGCTGGTGGGGAAACAATTTTAAGCTCCGGAGCTGGGAGCCATTTGCGACGGAGTTTAGGGGTCGTGTGAAAAGGGCCCTCATTGCACCCTAAACAAATATAACGGGTATTGTGCTTGCTTTTTTATTTAGTGGTACCTTGTATAAAGGAATTAATTCATTTCAAATGAAATTATGTTAAGCAAATTTTCCTTTATACAAATTTCCCGTAGGAATGCATTGAAAACAGAGTAATCCCTAATCGTGACTATTTTTATGTTGTATGGATTTGCCCCATAGGCAATTCTGTTAAGCAAATTTCCACTATCTCCAGAATTTTTTTATGTTGTACAGATTTTATGTTATACAAACTGTTTGTTATATGAGGGTCCATTGTATTTTTTTTATTTTATTTTTGTTGGTTTTTAATTTGCCACCTGGAGTGAATTATGCAGGTTGATTTCCCTTCTCGGAAGGGACTTCTGATCATTTTGTCCTGGATGCAGTTCAACCTGACAAGCAACTGACTTGCTCAAAATCCGTGCAAGTCTATTTTGAGCATAAGGGCCTTTTTACACGACCCCTAAGATCCGCTGGTCCCTTAAATTCGGACCAGAGATCTTAGGGGCTTGTCGCTCTTCCTGTGTTCCCACCCTGGCTGCTGGCTGCGTGAGGGGAGGGAGAAAAAAAAGGAAGAAAGACTGTGACTCACCTCCTGTTCTGCCTCTAGCTCTTGCCGGCTCTTGCCCTGGTAACATTCCAGTAGCTCTTAACTCTTAAGTAGCTCTTAAAGGGGCGGGAGCCAAAAAGCAGCAAACAGAAGCGAGGAGAGCCCCGCACTCACTATCGTTGCACCGAATCAAAGATTTTTCACCTCCAGAGAGAAGGTACAAGAAAAGTGCACTGGGTTGCGCTAAAGTGGGCGGGGTTGAACTTAATTGTCTCCAAACTCAGGAGCTGGCGGGGAAACATTTTTAAGCTCCGGAGCTGGGAGCCATTTGCGGCGGAGTTTAGGGGTCGTGTATAAACGCCCTAAAATAAACTAGATCAGGCAGTCTTGAGGATCCCCCCCCCCCGCTGCCTTTTGCCATTGCAGACAACACATCGGACAATTTTTTGTTGTTTTTCTTTACATTGGTTAAGTATTTGCTTTTCACTGTTTGCTGTAATTTTTCACTCCTATGGTGGTGGTCATTCCCTGTTGGCTCTTCATTGTATAGAAATGTTGCATATGTATGAAGCACCTACGGAGAGAAATTTCCATGAAAAGATAAGAGAATGTATCGAAATCAATAGACTTTCTGGATATCTGAAAGGAGACTATGAAGAGACCACCAAAAGAAGATGGCAAGAAGTAGTAAATTTATTAGTTAACTGATATGATATTAGATTCTGATATGTATAATATTTGACTTGATAGATTTAATGTAATCCTTCATGTTTTACTTTCTATCCTTTTCCCTTTCCCTTTCCCGTTAAAACTAATAAAACTTTTAATAAAAAAAGGAAATGTTGCATACGCGTCCAACTGTATATTCTGAAAAAATCTGATAATTTTTTTTTAAAGTCAGCCTGACTGTGCCCACCGTTCACCTTAACTCAGTGAAATCCTCTGGTTTGTTTTGCAGACCAAGCCAGTGGCATTTGCTGTCAGGACAAATGTGGGCTATAATCCGTCGCCCAATGACGACGTGCCAGTCCAAGGCATGTCTATTTCCTTTGAACCCAAAGACTTCCTTCATATCAAAGAGGTAAGGGCAAGAGATGTGTTAAAGAGATGCGAGGTGTCGCTGGGGGACAGGGGATGTAAGCCCGCCAGTCTGCAAAGATGCACATGCTCTACTACACAGAATTAGCCAGAAAAGGGTTGTTGGTCTTCCTTCCGTACTACCTGCTTCATACGTCTCATGCTTTGGATGCTGTCTTCTCCACTCCAGAAATACAACAATGACTGGTGGATCGGCCGCCTGGTCAAAGAAGGCTGTGAGGTGGGCTTCATCCCTAGCCCTGTCAAGCTGGAGAACATGAGGATGCAACAGGAGCAAAAGATGAGGCAACACCGCCTCAGTTCCAGGTGGGATAAGAGGAAGGGAGGGGAGGGGAGGGAGAAGATGCATCCCATAAGAGTACAACGGCTCCCAAACTTTTGGCATCAGACACCCCTTTTTAATTTTTGAAAAGCCTCATCCTTCTTTACCTCCCCTTTCTCACCACCCACCCCTGCCTTTTAACGAACAGGCTGCTTTCACACGAACCCTAAAATCTACCAGCAACTTAAATGCAGATCCCCCCAACGTGGTTTTTGTCCTTGTCCCTGTGTTCCCACCCTCCCGCACTCTGATTCTATTGCTTCTGGCTGTGGTGAGGGGAGGGAGAAAAAAAATGCAGGCTCACCTCCGCCTGTCGTGGAAGCCCCGTTAGGATTCCTGTCTGTTAAAAGGGGGGGGGGACCCAACCAAAACAAACAAAAAGCAGAGGAGGGCCAGGCATGCAATGCTTTAAAACAGCAACAAGAAACATCAACAAGGATTGTACCACCTCGAGACTAGGTACTTGTAAAATGCGCTGGGGCACGCTTAAGTGGGTGTGGTCATACTTTATTTTTTTTAAAGTCCACTGCTGGTGGGAAAACAATTTTATGCTCCGCATCGGATTTTAGAGTTCGTGTGAATAAGAAGAAATACTATTAATATTTTTTTAAAAAATCAACACTTGAAAATGACTGTTGAAATCAACACAGCTTCACCACCTCATGGTCTTGAGTAAGAAGACCCTGGTCTGCTTTTTTGGTCTTCACACGCTGTCCCCTGTCTCACTTTCTTGGTGCTTTCCTTTTGCAGTAAATCAGGAGAGAACTCCACCTCCAGCCTGGGAGATGTGGTGACAGGCCCCAGGAGACCCACCCCTCCTGCCAGTGGTAAGACGGATGCTTCCACCTCCACCTTTCGAGAGCCATCCCTGGGGTGAGATGCGGAGAGCTTGAGGCCTCCCCAAAGACATTTTTTTAAAGCAGCTTGAGCTGCTCTTTATGCCTGGAGCTACATGTGCAGAAGAGTGAGATGGTACAGTCTCAAAGTGGCAGGGTGGGCTGTATCGATTACATTTCTCAGCGCTCGTTGTCGTGTTTAAGATGGGGGGGGGGAAACCCTCTCTACAAGTCATAAAGTTGCAGATCAAACAAAGAGTTGTTCAGCTGGTCCATTCCTTCCACCCTGTTTTTGGAATTTGCAAGGAGCTTTTGCTTTTGGTTCCCTTACCATGGGGAGTTTTCAAAAACTGGCAGGCCGGGATCTATGCTCCAAAGCGGTGCTCTGTGCTCAACCACTACAGAATTCTACCCCTTTAATTTGTTGTCTGCGCATATGGACCTGGTGTGATTCTCAGGCTTCCACCATAGCCTTATTGGTAGTCCTTTTATTACTTAGTGCCTTCCCTTTTTAAAGAATGCTGTGGAAATGGGAATTTCTATTCCATTTTACTTTATTTCTTTATTCTTTAGACTGTTTTATTTCATTTCATTTTTTTAAACTTCCCTTTTGGGTAATCCCTTTCATTTGTATTTCTTGCCTTTTTAAGTTTGCACCTCTTCTCTCTTTTGTTGTTGCTCTTGTTTGTTTGTTTGTTTGTTTGTTTGTTTGTTTCCTATTTCCCCCCTATCTTTTGTTTCTTTCTCCCCCTCCCTAATCCCCTCCCAGGTCACTTGGATATGACTAATTTAGCTTATGACCCAGACGCCCTTGAATTAGAGGAGGAGGAAGAGGCGACAACTGAAGAGAACCAGCGCACCCCTAAGACTAGTGTTAGCAGCGTCACCACACCCCCTTCTACCACCAAGCGCATCCCCTTTTTTAAGAAGGTAATCGTGCCCCTGTCTCTCCTCGCACTTGCTTGCTCTGTTCTCTGACGATGCCTGCCTGTGTGCGTAGGATTTTCTCACCCAGAAACCAAGCGCTTGTGTGTGTAGGATGGAGGCGTTGGGAGAAGCGTGTTCCAGGAATATATTTGATTTATGATCATGATCACCCATTGATAGAATGGCACCTGTAGCCTAAGGGGTGCAGTGTGATGGGCCCCCAAAAGGCAACTGCCATCCTACTAGGAGAAGACCAGGATGGACAACACCTCAGGGAATACAGAAGAATCAAGTGGCTACACACACTGTGTTTGTCCCAAACATAGCATCCAAGGCATAAGAGTGGCATGTTCCAGTGATCACACACATTCACATGTGTATGAGTTAAAAGATGCATTGGCGACCAACTCATACCTTCATGTGGATCTTGGCCAAAGAATTGGTTCCAACTGAGTACATCTCCTTTGTCCTGACTCACTTACATTGTGTGCCATGGGAGAGCAACGATCAAATGGTTCCTCTCATGGGAGCAATAAGAACAGAATGCTCCGGCACCCTTAATCTTCCTCTCATTCCTTCTCCTCAATATCAGCCCTTCAAAGACTAAGATTCCAGTCATTTCCCCCCTTGGGATCTATGCAAGTGGTATGTTCCATTCATTCTGTGTGGGAGCTAAGCATTGTAGTAACCCTTCCCTATGTGGATTTCAGGAGGTGGCGCATTCCTGGAATCCATTATCTCACCCAATGAACTTTCTAATAGTGGAATATTATTGCTGCATGGGAACCCCGAAGGTGGCAGAATCTAACAAATCACATGGGAGCAGAGCAGCCCAGCACCCACAGCACCCCCTAAAAAGCATGAATATGGGGTAGATTTCCCACTTCATGTATATGAGGTATTCCTCATGCTGATCACCCTTATTCTCAGTATAATGTTCTGAAATGGGATCTGGCCCCATTCCCACAATGGGGATCTGTATCAAAATTAAAACAGCAAGAACAATTATGAACTACAATAGCAAAACAGCAATGACCAAAAGAAATTTGGCGGGATAAAATATTAAAAAAAAAAGAAAAAAAAAAGAAAAACAACAACAACAATCTGTTTCTGCAGATGCTCCTTTTTCTTTTACCTTGGAGCCATTTAGAAGGGAAATAGACTTGAGGCTGATTGCAGAGCAATCTCGAATAGAAAGTTCTGGTGGGACAAGCTACATGTTACTCTCACAGTCAACAAATAATGGAATAAAAGCAGCTGCTCTACAGAAACTCCTTTCACCAGCTGCTCTACAGAAACTCCTTCTTTCACCTTGATTCTGGACTCATGCTCTCAAGGACCTATAGTACTGGGTTTGTGGGAGAGGGAGTAGCAAGTGGGTGGAGGAGTTTCATAGGGGAACAGCTCACAGTGAAAGGGAGAACTCCCTTCATCACTGTTTCTACATAGCATCAAATCTCATCCCAAAATGGTTCATCAGGGTCAGGCTGTTGTGCAGGGCTGCCCAGGTAACCTGTTGTTTTTAGCTTTACTGGGATTCAGTACAGTTGGGCTGCCATGCACAGATAAGTCAACCACGCTGGGCCAGGAGGACATGGTCTAAAGGAGATTTCAAGCCCAGAGGTTTTGAACTAGAGGTTATTCCCCACCTTCAGTTGTGGGAGTTAATTCAGAGCTTGGACATGGTTTACAACTTTTCCTGGATTACAACTCATGGGAGTCCCTTGAGCAAAATGGCCCATTGATGGAGTCCCTTGGCCAATGTGGTCATTGGCCATGTTGGCTATGGGATTCTGGGAGTCGTAGTTTCTAATAATAATAATTAAAAACGAATGTACGACATACCACATCTGCTTCCCTTGGTACTACTTGTGCTCCCTCCTCCCCACTTTCCTGGGCCTGCCTGTGCTTCTGCTGGAATGAGCTGTCAGTAACATGCATGCCTTGTCTGTTTTTCTCTTGCCTGTCCCTCCTTCCGTTCCCTTGCCTCCTTGTCCCCCACCAACCCATTAATGGCGATCACTGGACATAGCCAAGCAGAAGCAAAAATCGGTAAGTAAGCTTATGAAATATCAGATCAGACAGTGAGGCGGTTTCATATGGATATGCTCCCTTCCAGGAGACTTTTCCTGTCCACTTAGGACATTGAGACCCCAAAGCTTAGATGTGTGATAAAGCAAAGTGTTCTGCTTATATACCGCCCGCACCACTACAAGTAGTCTCTGGGCGGTTTACAATTTTTTAATTACAGTGTGCAGGCTACACATTGCCCCCCCCAGCAAGCTGGGTACTCATTTTACCGACCTCGGAAGGATGGAAGGCTGAGTGAACCTTGAGCCTGCTACCAGGGATTGAACCCAGGTCGTGATAACTGCCCCACTCCCAACATTTGTTCCTGGTTTTTCCCTGTAAGGTAAAGGCAACAGCAAACCTTGACTGGAGCGCCATGGTCTTTTGGTCACAAATGTCCAGCACTCAAATAACAGCAAGGGTAGACAGGGGGAGAACCAGCAACACACAGGTGGTGGGGAGAGGGGATGAGGTAAGTAAGTCTGGTGCTGAAGGACTCAAGGTGCTCCCTCTGCCTATATCTAGCTGATGCTGTATGTGTGCATCTATTCCTTCTTAATGTTAATTAATTAATTAATTAATTAATTAAAATATTTACATGCCACCTTTCTCCTAAAGGAGCCTTGCGGTCTTAAAAGAAACAGAGTTAAAAGCTAAATAAAAAATTGTCGTAATATTTCAAAGGCATCAAAAAGATGTATTAAAACTTGTAATAAGAGTGATATTAAAAACACATGTAGAACAACTAAATAAAATCACCCATTAAAATCCCGTTGTTCACTTGGTCATTTGAAGGATAGCCTCCCGTGGGAGGGAGTTCTAGGGAGTCTGAAAGCAGCAACAGAGAAGGCCCTCTGCTGTGTTCACACCAAAAGCATCTGGGCAACTGAGAGGACTCTCCTGATTATCTTAATACCCAGGTACAGTGGTACCTATTAAGACAAATGCTTCTTAAGACAAAAAAACTAATAGGAAAAAAAAATCCAGGAATAGCTATGCATCGCATGACAAAAAAACCCCTATGGGATGCTTTTCAAGACAAAAACCCGTACCCGGGAGGGGTGGGAACGGTTATTTTTGTCTTTTTTCTAGTCTCCGGAATGGATTAATCCATTCCCAATGCATTCCTATGGGAAACTTCATTTCGTAAGACAAAATTTTCATAAATCAAAGTGACCCATAGCCTCCAAAACAGATTAATCCATTTTGAATGCATTCCTATGGGAAACCACGTTTCATGAGAAAAAAACTTGCTTAGAACAAATTGACCTATAAAACAAATTAAATTTGTTTTGAGAGGTATCACTGTACTCTCATAAAGGGAGGTTATAGTCTTTTAGATCATCCATTGGGCCATGGCCATAAAGATGAAACGAAAGAAATATAGGCTGAGTTGAGATGTTATAGGGTGCATAATGAGCCTTATAGGGTGTTTTTGAAGGGCTATTTCCAGACTCTGTCCCCCTTCAAATGTGCTAAGGCTTCCAGAGGGTCATAAGGCCCCACTGAGAAGGGCTATTGTAGATAGTTTGGAACTAGAATTACAACAAATTTAGCTTCAGGCAAAGAACAGAGAGTGTTTCTTTCTTGGAATTTTTACATGTAAGTCTCCTAGTCAGAAGAAGAGGCGTTAGAGCTGTTTTGATTTCAGATGTCTCAGTTAAATTAACTGAGATTCCGTCTTTTAAAAAAGCTAGTGTCTGTGGTATTGAAGTAGGGGTACTCTGGAGCAAGCCTGGTACCTTCTTATTTCTTCTTTCCTTTCAGACTGAACATGTCCCACCCTACGACGTGGTTCCTTCCATGCGGCCCATCATTCTTGTTGGCCCATCCTTGAAAGGCTATGAGGTGAGACACTGAGAGAGGAAAGAGGTGTGTGAGGTAAACAGAGGAGTGGCACTACCGTGGCTGGAACACAGGGGCAGGGCAAGGAGCTTGCATGTTGCGGGCATGGGAAACATTCAGGAGGGCCAGTTCAGGTCTGCTTTACCTCTCTCAAACCAGGGTTCAAATCCTTTCCAGCCTATCTGCCTGGTAACTGGAGGACTGTGATCTACTGGAGCTCCTCCCGGCTCTGTTATTTAAGACTACCAGCTGCAGGTCACATCCCTCTCCAAACTGCCATCTTTTAAAGTGGCTCTCCTTTCTGCTTTCCAATTTTCACTTCTAGGAATCTGCTGGATGATTCTGCTTATGGATATCCAACTAGAAAATTTATAAATACAAGGGTTGAGGATGGATGGGAAGCATTGGGGCATAGAGGCTGGGTGGAATAAGTGTTTCTCAGTTTTTCTCTTTGTGTGTGTATTTACAGTGTATTTACTAAGCATTCTCATCTGACTCCTGTAAATGCTCTCTGAGTGATGGAATCCCCAGTTAACTCTGGTCTTTAATTGGGAATAGTGTGGTTCCCTTCTCTCTCTCTCTCTCTCTCTCTCTCTCTCTCTCTCTCTCTCTCTCTCTCTCTCTCTCTCTCTCTCTCTCTCTCTCTCTCTCTCTGTTAGCTGGGAAGGGAAAGGGTGTCAGGCCAGAAGTAGGGCAAGCAGGGTAACATAAGCATGTTCATTTAGGCCCACAACCTTTTTTATACTAGGACCACTGAGAGCTTTAGAGCAATTGCATGCTCATGTCCAGTCTACCTCTCATATACCGTATTCCCTGTTGTACAAGACTATATTTTTGGTCTACAAATTGTTGGACCAAAATTGAGGGTTGTCTTATACACAGTTGTAAGCTGAGGAGAGAACCGTGAGGTTGCAAAATGGTAATTTTGGGATGGAAAAGTGGGGGTCGTCTTATACATGGGGGCATCTTATAGATGGAAAAACACAGATATGTTTGCTCCCTAGTTTTAAACTTGTCAAACTGCCAGATTGTTTGCTTTTTTCTTTTTATTTTCTGATTCAATTGCAAGTATCCAAGGTAGATGATCAAAACCAGGTTGAAGAGCAGAAGTTAGAACAAGTTCAAAAGTAATCTCTAGTGTGTCTTCACACTGGTCTGCCACTTGGAATCCCACGTGCCCACTAACCATGGCTTCAGCGTAGCTGCACTAGTCATTTGCATGGTTTCAGGAATCCATATAGAGACAGTGACTCAGGATGTCCTGAAAAATGTCCACACAATTAGTTGAACGAGGACTTGAGTTATTTAATTTGACGTCTGGACAGGCAGAAACTCCACAGGCAGGAAACACAGAAGAATAATCCTGGCGTTTTTCCATGACCCCACTGCCCAAACAGAGAGAATGCAGTAGATGTGGAAGCCAATAGCAAAATCAAATGGAGCCTCCCAACCAGAGTGGATCCACTGACTCAAAGGGACCTTAAACATAAATGTTGACTTAACAGACTTCCATTAAAGCAACTGATCTGCTGCAGTTGGAACTAATGGTTGGGTTTACAACTCCATTTTTTCATCTTCTGCCATTCTAGTATTTACTCTGATTATCTAACACCTGGCATCAGTCGTGTTCCTATACTGAACCAACCCACTGTTTTATCCAGGCAAGTTACGGGGTACACAGGCCTGCAGCAGTTTCCCAAAGTTTGGATTAGAACTCTCAGAATATTCTAGACAGTTGTGCAGGAGATTTGTTCTAGCGCAGGTGTGCGGACACGAGAATTCCGAAAGTGCAGATCTGCACAATAACAGTGCAGAGTAACTGCACTGCAGTTAATGAGAAATGACAAAAATAATAAAAACAATTAGTACAATTAGATGTAAAAGAAAGTTCATGCCTTACGCAGTGGCCTGGGATTGTCCCTCGGGTGTCAATTAATTCTCCAGGCAAGAAAGAGTCTGGGCTGTTGTTTAAGTGCCACCCCAGCCATTATCTTCCTCTTATCAGCAGCCCACTGAGAGCAAAGGAAGAACCTGCAGCCAATTTATATTGCCTTGGTTTAAGTCCCACCACGCAAAGCACCACAGTATGTTGGATGATTGTGTTAGTTGTGCAGCACTGCAAACACTAAGTAGACGGTGCTAAAACAGGCTATGCTGAAGTCAACACTGAAGAAATGAAAATGAAAATCTACCGTCAGTCTCTCTGTGGGAGAGAGACTTTCTGTGGGAGGACGGTTACTTCACGTCCTTCCTCATTCCGAGATGACGTTCGTTGTGTGATAACGTCGTTCACGGTCACATGGTCTTGTCCCAGTTCTGTCCCTGTTTCCATTTACCCACGGGCATGATTGATGGTATCTTGACAACTGTTACTGCACATCCTTGTTTCATGGCAACATCTGTACTTCCCTGCCTTCGTTTGCCCTTTTTTTTTTTTGGTCCGACCTTCCGTTTTTCGATATTTCGAATCTCGGTAACTTTGCCTTCCATGCGTTAAAAAGCAAAGTTCGAGGTTTTATGTCTTTTTATCTCTCTGCACTGCATTGCTAACGCCATAGGGAAACTCCTGCCACTAGATGGAGAATGTGTTCGTTCCGCGATGAACCTTACTTAACTGGCTCTCGTCTCAAAACGAGAACTGTGACAAGCTGATTCCCGAGGCCAGGGAGAGGTATGGCTCATCACGCTTAAATCCCAGTTCAGGGGGCGTGGTTGGGACAAACTTCTGTTGTCATGCAATGGACGTGCGGTAACATTTCTTCGTACCGATCCCAAGAAGGATGGTGAACAGCGATGAGAGGGACATGAAGTAACCACCTTGGTAGTGTCTCATGGTCAGTATCTCACATGGTGACACACGATGATGAGGACGCCAGAGATGATGATCAGATTTGTAATCAGTCTTTCCTCCTGAGGAGGTCAAGGGTGCTAGCCTAGCACCACAACCTCATTTGACACCCCCCCAATGCCTTTGAAGCATGTTAGGTTTTAGAATGGATGAGGGGCCCAGAGCCACTCAGGAAGTGTCGCCCTGAGCACTAGGCCACATCCGCTCTTTTCACTTGCATGTATCTTTCCCTTGTTTGTATAATACCAGCCCTCACACCATGAGTGTACGCATTCATTTGCTGATTTACTCGAGGCATTATTTGTTCCTTTATAGCTAATGGTTCCCTGGATGGTGAACACAAAAAATATGCATTGCTCATACTTATAGGCCATCTTCAGATAAAATACATAGATGATTCCCCCTGCCCTTCCCCGTTTTATCTCACAACAACCATCCTGTGAGGGAGGTCAGACTAAGAGACAACTCCAATAAGTTTCATGGCTCAGTGGAGACTACAACCCAGATCAGACATATCCCAATCCAGTAGTGTGTCTTCTACCCTGCACTACCTCTTATCCAGATGCTGATGTGCTATACCTTTTCAGGGATTTTTTTAATAAATGAAAACTTCCTTGTGGAAGGAAGAGAAGACCAGCGGGACGAGGAGGGGGATCTTTTTTGTTTTGTTATTTTTTTCTTTCCATTTAAAGGGAGATGGGTCAAATAAGATTGCTTAAGGTGCAGACGTGAATGCAAGAATGCAGATGCAAGGATCAAACCAAATGCCATACTGCACCTCTATGCAACCTTAACCAACCCTAAAAGAGTTCCTTTTAGGAAGACGGGCGGTATATAAGCTGTATAAATAAATAAATAAATAAATAAATAAACCCTATGTATTCTGCACCAGCCTGCTCCAGTTTGGCCATATACCCTGTTTCCCTGAAAATAAGATCTCCCCCAAAAATAAGCCCTAGCAGGATTTCTATGCATTTGTTAAATATAAGCCCTACCCTGATAATAAGACCTAGTAATCAGCGTGGCTATGGTTGTGTGCAGGGCTGACATTCAAGCATATTATACTTAATAAAAGTAAGACATCCCCTGAAAATAAGCCCTAGTGTGTCTTCTTGAGAAAAAATAAATATAAGACAGTGTCTTATTTTCGGGGAAACACGGTAGTCACATCCACTGTCACCTGTGTTCGTCCAGAATCTTTTATCCATATACTGGGACACCCCACACATCTGGATTTGAAGGGCTGTGAGTGCTTGCGAAACACACGTCAACAGTAAAGCTTGAGCGATTGGGACAAGCCTTTATTAAGAGCTGGGATAAGCATATGTTCTCTTTTTTCACCTATGTTTGTGCACGCAATCCCCTTCTATCTCTCAGTCCACACAAGTTCTTGCATTCCAATTCTGACCTCTCTCCTCCACCCTCACCCCCTCTGTTTCTCTCTCCCTACCCTCTTTTCCTTCTTAGGTGACGGACATGATGCAGAAAGCTTTGTTTGATTTTCTGAAACGCCGATTTGATGGCAGGTACAAGCAGAAGTCTTGGAGGTGGTGGTGGTGGGAATCTTGACAACTTCCATGTCTGCTGTAATCTGTATGTCCAGATCCCAGGTCCAGGGGTGGCTGCAGGGGAAACCTGATTGAAGGCATAGGAAATAGAAGGATTGAAACATATTTTTGCTTCCTCTCATCTTTTTATTTTCTGCAGTTTTGTTCACCTCCCCTTTTCAAATGTTTCTCCTCCTTTTCCAGGACATCAAGAATTAAGACATTTCCTCTGAAACTGAAAAAAAAATTAAGAACAGTAGGACTTCCTTATCCATTTGATCATTATCCATGGTTTCACTTAACCCCGGTCTGAAAAATATTAAAAATACAAAAAGAAAAAAATCCGGAATTATTTTCACATTTTCCGTAAGTTGAGTCATGGCAACTGGACTTCTTTTCTTGTGAGAGCGAAATGTTTCACTACTTATCCAAGTAGCTTCGTCAGTCTGCACTAGTCTTGTGCATGGTTTCATGACTGACAAAGCTACTTGGATGAGTAGTAAAACGTTTTGCTCTCTCAAGAAACAACGTCCAGTTGCCATGACTCAGCTTCCGAATAACCTCACCTGGATGACTTGAGAATCTTCAGACATATTTTTACATTTACAAAAGTAGAACAGGTGATACCTTTAGGCTACTAGAAAATTATTATCACTAGATGGAGCCAGAGACTGTACCAGGCATACTTGTAGCAAAGAAGACATAGCATCATCCTTGGCGCCCTCTAATGACCAGTTCTGGCAATGTGCATGAAAATAAATTTTCTGGGTGTTTTTTTTTCTTTACTACTATAGATAGAGCCCACTATTATCCACACTTTTCAGCATTTGGGAGGAGGAGATGACACCTGGAACCAATCCCCACTGGATATGGCAGCCTGACTATACTCCTGGTTTTATTAACAGAGAACTAGATACACTGACTTGTAAAAACGTCTGCATTTTTGGAAACTGTTTCTTAATGTGGACGTTGAAATGATGAAGCTCACATTAATAGATATTCAGACTTTCTCTCCAGGTGTGCAGTCACAAAGATAAAGTCCATAGTGACAAACTGGAAATAAGCTTTCCTTTCTGGGGTCTCCCTTCCCTCTGTCTCCTGCAGAATATCAATCACACGTGTGACAGCTGATATCTCATTGGCTAAGCGCTCTGTCCTCAACAACCCCAGCAAACATACCATCATTGAACGCTCCAGTACTCGCTCTAGTCTAGGTAAGCCGGGGGGGGGACCCTGAAACAAAAGTAGGGTCCTTCACCATCTTTTCTTTCTTTCTTTCTTTCTTTCTTTCTTTCTTTCTTTCTTTCTTTCTTTCTTTTGTGAGATAATGGGAGTCGGTGGGGAAACATTATAACATGTTTGAAGCTGCATGGTACTAATTTTTTGCATGACAGGTGCCCGGGGCTTTTTTGCTCACCTCATTCTGTATCAACCAAGAGCAGCTTTTCCCAGATGCTTCTGGATTTCTCATCATGTTTTTACAGCATGGTGTCTTCTTCTCCTGATGGAATTGTCCTATACCAGGGGTCCTCAGCCTAAGGTACTAATCTTTTTGCATGACAGCTGCTTCTATTGCTGAGGCAGTTCCCAGCCCTTGCTCATTCCCTCCCTCACTTGTGGTGCTCACAGCTTTCCCTCCCGGGCGCAGCAAGGGCATCATTGCACAGCTGGATCTGTGTGCAGTGGTGCCAGCCTTGCTGCGGCTGCTGCTCAGTGGCCGCCTAGAAGGTGATGAGGGGCCTGAGCTTGCCTTTTCCCGATGCAAGGAAGGAAGGAAGGAAGGAAGGAAGGAAGGAAGGAAGATGCTCCAGCCGCTGCCACTTGAGGAGGAGGAGGAGGAGGCGCAGCAGAGGGATCCCAGCAGTGGCACAACCTGGAGCAGGAGGCATTTGCAGGGGCCCCAGAGATGCGCTGATTGTGGGGTGGTGGTGGCCCCACTTGCCCCTCCCTCCCCTGTGGTCCGGCCCCCAGTGGTGTCTGAGGGGTGGTGGACCGGCCTGCTGTTTAAAAACGTTGAGGACCCCTGTCCTATACGGTCAAGAGACCATTAGAGGTCTTTCCGCATCTCATCCCTGACCTGTGCCTTAGGATGGAGCCAGGAGATGCTTTGTGTGTTTGCGACAACGGCTAGATGGCTCCATGGCTTAGATTTGTGGCTGTGGACCCCGAGGCTGGGGGTTCAATTCCCCACTGTGCCTCCTTGGCAAGGGCCGGACTCAATGATCCATAACTTCCCTTCTAGCTCTGCCATTCAAAGATGAGGATGGGGCTGCCGGTGGTGGTGGTGATTACCTGCCATCAGCCACCATCGCAATGCATAACAAGCCCTGAGGGATTTTATGGGACCCTGTGGGTTATAATTCAAATGCAGTAGGACCCCCGTATCCACTGATTCATTATCTACTGATTCAGTTATCCACTGATAGCAGAGAAAAAAATCAAATAAATAATTCAGCAGCCACAAAGCAAGCTACTCTCGTAAACAAAGCAAGCTACTGTCACAAACAGCAGCTGTAAAGCAAGCTACTGTTATAAAACAGCAGCCGTAAAGCAAACTACTATCATAAAACAATAGCTGTAAAGTAAGCTACTGTCACAGTACAGCAGTTCTGGGGGATTTTTTGTGTTCTCTCTTATCCAGGCTTTTCATTATCCACTGGTAGGCCTGGAACCAATCCCCAGCGGATACCGGGGTCCTAAAGTAGTCACTGCAGGAGGTAGCGCAGGCTTTCTGCACCTCTGTGCATGATGAGTGGGGGCAGAATGTTCTTCAGTGAACAACTGAAAAGGTTGTCTTTGTAAGCTGTTGTCTACTTTCAGTCTGCTGCAACAGATGACATCAGATTTGGTTGACCTCTTTGCTGCTCCCCAGCTCACTCTTTCTTTTTCCTCCCTTACCTTCCTGCAATTTTCTTTCCCTTGCATCTGCACCTCTGCTTCCCTCCTCTGCTCCTGATACAGATGTCTTGGGTATGTAACCTTTAACCTCACAAGCTCTCAGATGTACTCAATAATAATAATAATAATAATAATAATAATAATAATAATAATAATAATAATAATAATAATAATAATAATAATAATAATAATAATAATAATTCCAGAATGGGAAGGATGCTTGATACACTTTTTCCCCTTCACGGAACAAAACTATACACTTTGGTTCTGCCAAAATGTGATAGATTATTGTTCTTTTTGAAATCATTTTCAGAGTGTGAAATGGTAAACCGCTCTTTTCATTTTCCCCTCTTGTGCATTGCCAGAACTGTAGAAGGCCAAGGCAAATCCAGAAAATAAGGTTGTTTGTCTGGTTGATTTTAATTTCTAAAAAAAATGGCCGGACTAAGAACGGCGACAGTACTTTCCCCAGTTTTAGAATGCAGTTCTATGTCTACTTACTTGGGACTGAGCCCAGTTCAAACCAACGGGATGTAGTTCTCAGTTAATAGGAGCTGGGTGGCACTGTACAAGTTGTTATAAAACTCTTTGTGTGCTAGGTCCCTGGGACAATGCAAAACAAGCAAGCAGGAAACAAATCAAACTCCTGCACAGTATCCCATGTAATTATTAACCGGGATGTCCGCGTGACTAGTAGAAAGCCAATGCCAACTGGAATATTTTTAAAAATTAAAAAGAATCAAGAGCATTGCTTTCCATGCTGGCTGGCGTATTGCAGGAAGTATGGTTTCCCCCAAAAAGTAAATGGTTCTAAACTTTAAAGTAAATAAATGACATTCTTCATGAGGAAAAAAAGAATAGAAAGGGAGCGGACAAATGGAGTGGAGCGTTTTTTTCTTACTGTGGTAAAGCCCTGTTGAGGGATGTTAAAATATCCAGCCGAATGAGAGAGGGGGGTTTTCTGCATCTCATCGATTTCAACAAGAAGGGAGTCAGACAGTTGTTTCTCTTCCCTGTTAGACTCAGTGGGACCTTAAGAAGTTTAACTCCAGCCAGATTATGGTTTGTGCTCTGATTTTGGTGTGGTATCTCCACGTGTAAGTGCAGTCCCTGCAAGTTCTGGATTGATTTCTTACCACATAAAAATGAAGAGCTCTGGGGACAATCGATCGAAAGAGGGGAGATTTTATTTAGTATGCATTGGTCTTAATTATTGCATTTATAGATCGTGTCTTGTCTCTAAGGAACTGTCTCACCCCAGTCATCCTCACAACAAAACAGCTCTTCAAAATTGATTAGACAGAAAGAAAGAGAAGAGCTCAGAATCACTCAGTGGGTTTTGTGACTAAGGGCTCAGTTACATTAGTAACACAACATGCATCGGTGTACTTAAATTCAGTTTGTATTCCTGTGACAGCCATGTGATGATAAACCACTGTTAGCGTGGAAACAGCCCAGAAGCTATGACCTGGCCCCAGGAGCCAGCTGAGAGGACCAGTGTTATGCAATGCTCCAGAACGCAGCAAGTAAGCTTCTCTTCCCTTCAGCTGAGTGGCATAGCGCCTGCTCACCCTAGCAGCCTGGCTTTGCTGCTGCAGCTCCTGTCAATTGTGGCCTGGGAGTGTCTCACAGTTTTTGGTCAACAAAGCCAGCTGCTGCCTCTGAGCAGTCCCGCACCACCCAACTGATAAGCACTGAAGCTCAGCTGCTGCATTCAGGAGCATCACAGTGATGTTTTTCTTTTTAACATTCTTGCTATCTGTTTTAGCGCTATTTCAGACAGCAGGAATTTTTAAAAAGCAGTAGCCCACCACCACTAGCTTCCACAGCTCCTCTCAGATGGCCCCTGGACCTGCACTATAGCTGTGGGAACTCTTATGAGATACCCTTTCCCCTGCCTCTCTCCAATGAATACTGAAACATTTTATACCAACAGATCCATTCAAATACTGCAAATTGATGCACACTATATCATTTTGACATCCATGATTAATTAAATGACACTGTGTCAGAAGACTAAAATACTGCACTTCCTTGTCAAAAAGCCCAATTCCCTGTTTTAAAAAAATCCAAACTTACTTGTGCGTCATGTAATCACCCCCTTTTTATAATGATTCAGATCACCTTAAATGCAATTCCATTATGGTTCTTTTTGTAAGTGTAACCATAATTTCAGTGAGGATTTGAATGCAATGGGATGAGGGATGCTTAGATGGTTTCCTTCCCTATTTTTCTCTTCATTGGCCCATGAATTTTAATTTATTTGCTAGTTCATTAACTAATTCATCAAGTTGTTAAATTGTTGGACTTTTAAAGTATCACTTAGGATGTCAGAAAGTGAGTTATGGCTTTAAAGGGGTAGAAATTTGGTGTGAGCTTATTAAGGATTCTGATCCTTTTAAATTCACTGCTGAAAACAGTAATGGCTTTTTTGGGAACCAGTAGAAGCAAAAATGCATCCATACAAAGGTTCATGTCTGAATTGTTTTCAAGCTGTGTCAAGATGTTGTATAGGATGCAGCACACAGAATTCCTTGCCATTAACTGTGCTGTTGAAGTCTGATGGAAGTTGCAGTCAAACAACATTACAAGGGGCATAATTTGCCCACCATTCTTCTCAAAAAGTGTAGATCTTTAGGTCAAGGTGACCCAATTCAGACTCTAGGAGACTGATTTCTCAAGCAGAAAGAGTTGACTGCGTCCCCTCCTTCACAGTCACAGACATGCTGTGAGTTACAGCTGGACAAGCATTACAGCTCTTAACCTGCAGTGTGAATGAGAAAACATGAGTGGTGGGGAAAATGTAAAACAACTCACAAGGCTAGTAGCTAAGTCGGTACTACATGAGTGAAGGGCTCTCCAGATATGGGAATGGTCACCATCCCTGGCCAGTAGGGACCCTGCTGCCTGGGGATGATGGAAGTTGCAGTTCAAGAGAAATCAACTGAAGAAATGTGTGATTGTCGATTGCTGAAGTTCATTCCCATTGCCCTGTTAATGGTGCTTCCTTCTCTCCCCTCCCCCCTTCCCCGTCGCATTTGCTCTCGACCTTGGCAGCTGAAGTACAGAGTGAGATTGAGCGCATCTTTGAGTTGGCCCGCACCCTTCAGCTGGTAGCCCTGGATGCGGACACCATCAATCACCCAGCTCAGCTCTGCAAGACCTCCTTAGCACCAATTATTGTCTATATCAAGATATCTTCCCCTAAGGTGAGCGGACTCACCTCTTTTTCCCTTTTCAGGACCTGGTAATGACCACATACTGCAGGGCCTTTAAAGACCAGTCCTTTGGGGCAAATGGCTTCTGGGAGCTTATGCCAGATCCAGCTGGTTTGTCTTGAAGGTGATGCCCAACTCTTTGTTGTCTTTGTGTGTGCTGTGTCATTACAGTCTTGACCGACTCTTCGTGACCCCATGTCCATGGAGTTTTCTTGGCAGGAATACTGGAGTGGCTTGCCAGTTCCTCCTCCAGGCGCCTACAACAGCACCTGGTATTCCCTGGTGGTCTCCCATCCAAGGACTAGTCAGGGCCGACCCTGCTTAGCTTCCAAAATCAGTTGAGATCAGATGTGCTTAGGGCATCTAGGCAGTAGCAGCAGACTAATGGGGATGCACTCTCTTTATCTCTCAGACACACATCTATGGACACTGAGGAGGGTCATGGTAGAGCAGTGGCTTCCAACCTTGGATAGCCCAGGGGTTCTTGGACAGTAATTCCCAGCAGGCTTCACCACTAGCTGCTCTGGCCAAGGTTTCTGGGAACTGCAGTCCAAGAACCCCTGGGTTATCCAAGGTTAGGAACTACTGTAATACAGCTTTCCTCCTGATCTTGGGAGAGGCTTTTGGAGGCTTTTGGTGCCAGGCCAAATCAGGCACTCAATAGGGCTGGGTGGGATGGAGTCGGGGTGAGAGCAGCACACAAGAACTTGCAGTGGCTATTATAGGTCTGTTTTTAATATAATCTGCCAGTAACTTCAGATTTCTTATATGATCTTTCCTCCGTTCTAACTATTGTAGAGGGAACAGGAGCTTCTTGTGGGTAGTACGTGGCATGTCCCCCTGACATCTCTTTCCCCTGTTTCTTCCCACCACAGGTCCTGCAAAGATTGGTGAAATCTAGAGGCAAATCCCAGGCCAAGCACTTGAATGTCCAGATGGTGGCAGCTGATAAATTGGCCCAATGCCCTCCAGTGAGTCCTGACTTTGGGTTCTGTCTACCTGCCATCTGGGGATTGGGGACAGGATACCTTGGCCTCTCCATCCTTTCCTAAAAGATGCACTGGAACACAGACTCTCTCAGTTTTATGCCTCTATGTGGATTATTATTTTTTTCTCTTTCTTTTTTGGCCTTGTGGTTCCCAACCTTGGGTAACCCAGGCATTCTTGGACTGCAGCCCCCAGAAACCTTGGTCAACACAACAGGTGATGAAGGCTTCTGGGAACTGCAGTCCAAGAACACTTGGGTTACCCAAGGTTGGGAACCACCTGCATCACATGTCACGTCCTGTCACCCTGCCTCTATTAAGTTCAGTGTAATTCTGTTTCTTTCTAGACCACTTTCTCCTTCTCCCCAACTCATATTCCTTTTCCCTAAAACATCTTCCTTTCAGACCTTCTTTGTTCTAATGCCCATCTCAGGCAATGCAGAATGCTGAAACAGATTATGATTATGATGATGATGATTATTATTATTATGATGATGATTATGATGATGATTATTATTAACCACACAGCTATCTGCTGATTTTGATTACCAATCACTGATGATGATTATTATTAAAGCAAAGTGTTCTGCTTATAGACCATCCCATACCACTTCAAGGAGTCTCTGGATGGTTTATAGTTTAATTACAGTATGCGGGATGGAAGGCTGAGTCAGCCATGAGCCGGCGACCTGGGACTGAACCCCAGGTTGTGAGCATGGTTTTACCTGCAGTACAGGCATTTAACTACTGCATATTATTATTATTATTATTATTATTATTATTATCATTATTATTATTATTATTATTATTATTATTATTATTATTATTATTATTATTATTATTATTAAGCAAAGTGTTCTGCTTATATACCATCCCATACCACTTCAAGGAGTCTCTGGGTGGTTTACAGTTTAATTACAGTATGCGGGCTACACATCCCCCCACAAGCTGGGTACTCATTTTACTGACCTCGGAAGGATGGAAGGCTGAGTCAACCATGAGCCGGCGATCTGGGATTGAACCCCAGGTTGTGAGCACGGTTTTATCTGCAGTACAGGCATTTAACTACTGCATATTATTATTATTATTATTATTATTATTATTATTATTATTATTATTATTATTATTATTATTATTATTATTTATTAATTAATTAATTAATTAATTAATTAATTAATTAATTAATTGGTCCTGCTCTGACTTGGTAAGCTTGGGGGGCTGGAGCATGAAATCTCTCCCTTCTGTGTTTACTACAGCATCTGACCCACCGGTAGTGCTTTAAACAGATGTGAAACAGTAATAATCCATGCCAATTGTGGCAAAGATTGGGAAAAATACTGTTTGGGATGAAAGCAACCAGAACACTATCCTGTGCAATGTATTCTGGGAGTCATAGCCCAGAACGTATTGTTTCCAAGGTCTATTGTCTTTGCAGCTTGTCCAACGTTCTTTCCTGGATCCTCATCTTTCTCTTCTCTTTTGTGAGGCCAAACCCTTAACTTTTTTTTCTTTTTACATCGGTTTGTCCCGGCAGGAGATGTTCGACATCATCCTTGATGAGAACCAATTGGAAGATGCCTGCGAGCACCTGGCCGAGTACCTCGAAGCCTATTGGAAAGCCACGCACCCTCCCAGCAGCAACCCGCCCAATCCTCTGCTGACCCGCACCATGGCAACGGCTGCCTTGGCTGCTAGTCCCGCCCCAGTCTCTAACCTCCAGGTACAGGTGCTGACCTCGCTCAAGCGCAACCTGGGGTTCTGGGGCGGGAGGGGCAGCCTAGACCAGGGGCTGCGCGGAGCCGTCCAGGTGGAGGAGCACGAGTTGTAGCTTTCAGGGAATTAAAAACAAGAAAAAACAAGATGTTGTTTCGGAAAGGAGACCCGAGCACAAGGGGAAGTCCTGCTGATGGATCTTCCTTTTGATCCACAAAAAGAGGTGGTGGTGTTTTTGGGTGCTGCTTTTTGGTCAAAGTGATCTCTCTCTCTCTGTTTTCCCTCCTTCATTTTTTCTTGAAAATGCTACTGTGCTAAGAACTCCTCTTCCTCTTCCAAACATGTACTGGTGTTGCTAAAAGTATGGCCTGCCTCCTTGCCAGTCTTTTTCGCTCTCTCGCTCTCTTTCTCCTGAACCTTTGTCTTGTAAGCCAAGCTTCCTAGGGCGGGCAAGAGGCCTTTGAGCTATGGGTGGTGCCTGCCCGATTTAGGGCAGTCTTGTTGGCTCTCGTAGGCAGGCCTAAAATGGCGTCACCAGTGGCCAAGCAGAGCGATATCTCGTCTCCGTTGGGTTGCGGGGAACCTCCAGGAATCGGCTGGCTCCCTTGCAAATGCGTACATGTGAACGCAGTGGGGTTGTCCCGCTGTTTTTGCTGCGATGCCAGCAAGCTGCCACTGTAGTCTGGGTGTGGTGCCATTCCACACAGATGCCCCGTGATTCTCCATTTTCTTCATACATGGGTTGCAGTTAGAAGTAGCCTGTGGTGTTTAATTTTTGGAGCAGCAATTCTCAGAATTGGCCAGATGAAATGCCCAGGGATTCTAAGAACTGTAGTCCAAAAGAGTAACTTATCTCATGGTCTGGTATTTTAGACAGCTGCTTTCCTCCCTGTCCTCTGACAAGCAATGGCTTCTGATGGCTAGGCTGCAGGAATTCAAGAGGAACCAAGGGATCTTAAAGGATCCAGAAAGGTTTTGTGGCCCCTGTTCTGTAAGGGGGCTTTAAGTCCATTGCTTGTTGCACCTCCTCAAGGGAACACCATCCCACCATTCTGTGTAAAAAATGACATTTGACCAGGAAAATCATCCTCTCGGGGAAAAACCCACCAGTGTGGTGCCTCTGTATCTTCACTCGAGCCATGCCCGCTCACTGCACCGAAGGACAGGCAGGTACAGCAAGCTAAACTGAGCCGCAGGGCCCATCACAAATGGGTAGCTGTGCATTTATCATTGCAGAACCCATGCCTTGTTTGGAGGAACGCTGATCCTGGCCATTCATTTCAATGCAGATTTGAAGTGGCTTCAGATACATGTAGGAGGGTATGACGATCAAGAGAACAATGTTTGTTTTGTTTTGTTCTGTCCGTGTGCTTCTTAAAAAAGAGAAACAGACGGTCAGACGAACATGGTCAATATATTTCTGAACCTCCAGCTAATAACAATCAGTGCTATGCCTTCATCCTAGCTCTCTGGTTTTTGTTTGTTACCTGACACGAGAAAAAGTTAGTGAACTTCGAAATACAGTATACAGTACCAGTGTCCAGCACAAGTAGTGTTCATGGTACCACTGAAGCCATGGCCCAGTATAATTAGCTACTAAGCATTACATCCTGGGAACCTGCCCAGGATCCAGATGGTCTGGCAGACCAGCACAGGTGGGCAGCAGCTTTTCTGTTTAATGCTAACTCTGTCTTCTGAGGTCTGACTAATAGATTCTTATATCAGGTGGTGAACTTCTCCAGTGTGGGGGCAAGCAGTTATAATGGGAAGCCCTCCTTTCTTAGGGTAGAATTGGTAGGGGCCTGTAAGGCCATCAGGAATCCAACCCCCCTGCTCAAAGCATGAATGCGAATCAAAGCAGATCAGACAGATGGTTGTTGAGTTTTCTCTTGAATGCCTCTAGTGTTGGAGCGCTCACCACCTCCCCGAGGTAATTGGTTCCATTGTCATGGATCCATTTCTTCATGAAATTCTTTGCCTGTGTTCTGGCCTTGTTTGGAACCGAGCGCCACTCATATGAAGTCAAAGAGTAGCTTAAGCTGGGTGAGTTTCCCCCTCTGAAGCTATGTTTTATTGCATGCATATTGGCCATGCTGGCTGGGGCTGATGGCTGTCTAGCAACATCTGCAGTGTCATAGGTTTCCCCCTCCCTCTTTTCCTGCATACATCATGTTCCGTACAAGGAATGTGAAGAGCTGGCATTTTGGAATTGGTTGCCTATCACGGAATTTTAACAGCATTTCTAACCATTCCTGATTTCATACCCATATGTCAATTAATGCATATAGGGCAGTGATGGTGAACCTTTTAGAGACCGAGTGCCCAAACTGCAATTCAAAACCCACTAATTTTTTTTTGCAAAGTGCCAATAGAGCAATTTAACCTGAACGCAGGTGGCTGTGAAGGGGCGATGTCGGGTGCCCTCAGAAAGGGCTCTGAGTACCTGTGCCATAGGTTCGCCAACATTAATATAGGGTGTACACACATTTCATAATGTGAGCATTTTTCCATTGATTAAGGCGAGTGTCTGAACACATTTTCCTCCAGCATCTGCCTTTTTCTTTCTTGTATTTTTTACATTTTGTGCCCATTTTTGTTTCCCTAAAATGCCCCAGTAGCCTCCAAAATCACAGTTTTGGAAGTCTATATGCACTGTCCTCCACTGTCGGCCTTGGGGAGTGCAAAATGTATATTCTGTTACAGGAATATGACCCCACTGCTAAATTATTTTCCAGATCTACTCTTACCACCTGTAGAAAGTCAAGCCCAAAGGGCCATTTTCAGTAACCAGTCAGAACACCAAATGAAGGAGCTTGTTTGTAACTGTGAAATACCTCCCTCAATCTTTTTTTTCTTAATTGTTTATGTTTGTATTTAATTACCAACTTGTTTTGGCCTTTCCGGGGGACCTAAAATGGATGCTTTTTACCTGCTTAGTTTAAAGGACAAGGGAAAGGAAATATGACCCAAACAAATAAATGTACAGGGAGTGATAGGAATGAATGCCTCTCCTCCCCTCGCGGCCCATCGACAGGTTCATCAGTCCAGTTTTGTTGACCACCTCTCGTTCTAACCTCGGTCTTGGCCAAAGCTGCTCTTGCTGTGTTGTGGTTGCACACTAACCCTTGCCTTATCTTTCTCTCCCCCTTCGGATGCATGGTGTGCCGTGACTTGCCTCTGTTCCGCCAGGGACCCTACTTAGTGCATGGGGAGGAACCTCACGACGCCGAGCGCACCAGCCTGCACGAGTATGCGGGGCAACCAGTTGGGCGCGGCCAGATCCGCTCCGGGCAGCCTCCTTCCCACTTGGCGGCCCAGAGCCTTTCCCGCCAGGACACCTTTGATGCCGAGACGCAAGGCAGCCGCGATTCCGCTTACATCGATCCCGGGGATTCCTGCATGGACATCGAGACCGACCTCTATGAGGAGCCGGAGCCTCGCCGCTCCCAAGGCCTGGGCCGCCGTCACCCTCCACGCCAGGGCTCTTGGGAGGCGGAGGAGCCTGAACCTCATCGCAGTCAATACCGGGGCCATCGTCACCTGCAGGGTTCCTGGGAGACGGAGGAGCCTGACCGACAAAACCACAACCGCCCTCTGCGCGGGCGTGGAAAGGAGCGGGAGCGCTACTATCAGGACGAGGAGGAAGCCCTTGGTCGTAACCATAGCAACGTGGAGGACTGGGGCCGGGACCCCTACATCCGTTAAGTCCCTGAGGGTCAGGGCTTTTATCCACTAAGGGAAAAGCCTTTTCCCTACTCAGAGTCTTGGGTGGGGGGTGGGGGGGTCGGGCACTGCAGCTGCCCCCAGTCGGTCATATGGCATCTGGGAGGAGATGCAATCAGTAGAAATCACAGCCTTCACCCCACCAGGCTCTGGTGGGCCAGTGGAGCGTTTGCATCCCAAAGGCTGCACCACCCTAGGTCAGGTCTGCGAGTCAGCTCCCCTCCCCACCCTTCTCATTGGGGGACGCCCTCCACCCGGACCCCTTTTGCCTTTCCAATCTGTGCCAGCAATCTTCTCTGAACATCCTCATCCTGCCAGCCAGCACTGCCTGGCCTTCTCCCACAAGGTCATAAATGATCACATATACCTTAAACTCTTCTTCCGACTCGGCAGGGTCCCCTGTGGACCCAGAGGGAGGGAGAGGGAGACAGTCTCCATTGGTGCCTCAGTTCGCCCAAACACTCGGGTAAACAGCTGCGGCGGACAGCTGACCATCTGCTGACGCGATCCTTCCTGCCCGAGCGCCACCTTACCCAAGGCCAAACACCTCCCTGTTTGTAATGCCTCCCCCACCTTCTCTGCAAGGGTCAGCCATCATCTGTCCCTTCCCTTGGTCTCAACCATTGGAAGGCGGGTGATCTTTGATAGGGGACAAAGGTCAATTCCCAGTTTCCTCTCCTGGGTTTTACTTGTCGATAGACCCTCTCCGGTGCCTACAGACAGCATCTAGTCCCAGACACCTGGAACCTTTTGACCGTCCCCATCCTCCAGTGCCTCAGCTTACGAACCTTCTGGATGTATTTCATTTTCTGGACAATGCCTGGGAGTACAGTGTGTGCATGTGTGGCATGTTCCCAGCCTAAGGGGGAGGAAGTATTGGAGCATCTCTCTTTCAGACATGCCTGTATCTTGCTGTTTTGCTCTTAACACTGGTTTTCAAAACATTTTCCCAGCCTGTGTAGCAGCTTGGCCTGTGATATTTGGCAGAAGGGGAAAAACAGGAAGTCATTACCAGGATTGAGAAACTAAAAAGAGGGTTGATTTTTTTTTTAAAGACACAAATGTCTTCCTGCAATCTTGGCTGCAGGAGATACTTCTTCTCACAGTAGGAAGTAAGAGGTTAATTCCAGAGCTTGGAAGTAATCAGTTACAAACATGTACTTGTTTATCATCAGTTCCTGTTCCTACTAAGATATATCTACATTACATGATTATTGTAACTTAACAAGGGACAACTTCATTCTTTCAGAAGTGTAACCATGGCTTTCTAATTGTTTTTATGAATGCAAGGCATTGCCTCATTAAGTGGTAGAGAAAGAATATATCTTTCCAATGCTGTGTCAAACAGCCCCTTGTATGGCTAAAGGAAGAACATTCATATTCTTTTATAAAAATGTAACTACTTAGTTACTTATGAGAAACATTATAGTTACTTTTTGAAATTGTAACTATAAGACAGTTGGCTTTTGGGGAGGCGCCTAATGAAAACTTCAGAGAATTACTTTTCTAAAGCACCTTTCCAATCTCTGGCCTATCAAACAGTTGCCTCTTCCTTTTCAGAGGCATTCCCTTTCTGGTAAAACTGCAGAAAATTAGCTCGTCTTTATCTTATGTCTGCTTGGAGGCTTTGCTAATGTGTGAAGGTGCGCCCAGTAACAACTGCTGGCATGCATGCATGCATGCATTGCAGGTGAAACAAAAAATACAGGGCTCCTGGGGGAGAGAATGGAAGGGAAGAGGCTGTCAGCAGTTCTGCAGGGTTAGAGACCACTTGGATCTGTAGAGGCGGCAGATGGACTTCAGGCTGGACCCTTTGGCGGCAAAGACGTCCCTCTGTGCTTCTTTCTTCAAATACTTTCAGTCAAGATCGTAGCTTCTGCCTTATTCAGATCCAGCTTCTAGGCTTCACATTTGTGCCAAAATCTGCCTTCTGTCCTTAATCCAAAAATGTTTCTGTTCCACACATGCCCTTTATGAAAATGTCACAGTTGCTTGGAATTTAATTGACAGCCTTGACTTCTACTGGAGATTGACTCCTATCATAAACATATAGACTTGCTAACTACTTTTGAAGGAATGTAGAGTAACTGGTATGTGCAAAAAAAAAGTGATACTCCTCTTTTTTTGGTCTCACATACCCCACAAGAGTTTCAGTGAGCAGCTGAACATCTTTTGTGTCCCTCCATGCTATGCCCTGTGATTTACAGTGTGTATGCCTGATGCCTTTATCTCTTGGGAACACCCCTTGCTGTTCTCAGCCTGAATGTAGAACTATTCAGCAGATAAAGAAGCTGAAAACTCACGTTTCCAAGTAAAAAAATAATAATGTAAAGCATGGCCTTAGACCAAGCCTTCAGACCTTAGGGTATATTATTTTATCTGATAATATTTGGAGAGCTTTATCAACTGGGGGCAGGTATGGATGGCATGTGATACAATTCACACACACCCAGTAGGATGAATAGGAGCAACGGAAATTAAAGAAGACTTGCAAGTACATAACTAAAAATGCTGGTTGGACGCAGGACAAAGGGCTGTCATTTTTTTGGAGAGGTCAAATTCAGAACCGACAGGAGGTGACCGGTGTTTCGACTGACACTGTCCTTATATTTGGGAGAGTGCAGAATGATAATAACACTAACTCTCGGGCTTTGGTGATTCAGTTGATGTCCCCAGAGTTGTTACCAGATGTCACAACTAGGCCTGGTCCTCATGTGTGATCCATTTTTTAAATATCCTCTTAGGACCAGTTTCTGCCCCTTATTTTGGACCCTTGCACTTTAATGGATGGTCTTTATATCCATAGCTCATCATGTTGCTTGGTTTCAGAACTGTTGATCTGGGAACCCTTTGCTATCAGGTTGCTATTTGATAAGATACAATGGCCTTGAGGGAATGGGAACAGAACATCTGGGTTCCTTAGGTCCTCATTTGCTGGAGGCTTTCTTATTTTCGCCCCGCCTTGGGAATAATCCTAATGAATGACATTCATATAGGTCTAGTTATTTTAACCAGCCAGTACCTTCAGGTTTGTATCTGTGGCTGATTTCACACATCTCTCTTCTGCTAAGTTGGAGCTTCAGTGAAGATACGGGTCTACACATGTCATGTGCTCACTACCAAATGAACTGGTTTTGCTGGACAAGAGTTATAAGGGATTTGGATACTTAACCAGCAGGCAAAAAAGACTGCAAACGGGATCTGAACAAGGAGAAAAAAATGTATCAAGTTCTTTTTAAGAGAGTGTATTTTATATTATTTATTCTTAGCATTGCTCCTTGGGGTGAGATTCCTTAGCCAAACTGGAATTCTTTGTAGTGAATAACTGCAACAAAGGGTTCTGAAGAGAGAAGGTGGGGGGGGGGAGAAGGAAGAAGGAGAGGCTTCTAACGAATGTAATGTTGAACTTTCCGAAAACGAAGCATGACCAGTCCCATCCCCTGCCTTATATCTGCGCCTCTTGGATTTATTCTCCACCTTGGGTTGTTTTGCTGTTTAATTTGGGGCAGACGGAATAAGATTATTGATGATAGAAAATAAATCCTGCAAATTCTCTGCCTCATTGTTAGTTTGACTTCTCAGTGCTCCAATGACCCAAGCCCATTGCTGTGGGAATAAAAGTATTTTGTAAAATGTATTTGCCTTGAAATGTTTTATTGTGGGTAGTGGGAAACAAGGGGATCTAAGGTAAAGTGGCAACCCTTCGCAGACCAAGAGCAGTAGGATAGATTGAGCTATCAACTTGGCCATAAAACCCTCATGTTTAAAAGCTATTGTGAATGGGGGCAGTGGTGGTGAGGATGCATCTGTGAGCATGTTGAATCGGCAATCAGCGTGAAGGTTTCTTAAAGGCTTGCCATTACTTCCTGCTTGATGTCAAGTGCGTGGGTGTGCATGCACACGCAAGGGATAGTGACAAAGCTGGCTCAGGACAATTGAACGTGAAGACTACAAAGACCCTCAGAGCAAAATACCACTCCCCCCCCCATACACACACCCAGTTAAAGAGAGGCATGGGTGTATAGTATTATGTCAATTGTTTTAAACTATATTACACGAACCAGGCTTCAGTCAAGCTATGCAGGAATAGCCTGTTTTGTGCAGTAATAATAAGAAACACATCAAAATACTGATGGATTACAGCAGGAAGCTGAATCGGAACAATATGGTTTTGTTGCGGCTTGACTCGCAGCCTACTTTATGCTTCTGCTCAGACTAGGTGGTCATACAGAGACTGCAGATTGTTCCAGTTACAGGGTCCACCCTGGCTCCATAATCTGATGCAGTTCGATCCATGCCACAGCTCACGTTCCGTTGATCCCCAGTGCTCCTTTTATGGTTCATTGTAAAGCCAGTAGGCTGTTTAAAATGTTGTATGGGCACTGGCAGAAAGGGAATATTTCTCAAAGTTCTGATTGAACTTGGGAGCCTCGTGGCACAGTGGTTAAATGCCTATAATGCAGCTAAAACTGTGCTCATGACTTAGGGTTCAATCCCAGGTAGCAGGCTGGTTGACTCACCCTTCCATCCTTCCAAAGTCAGAAAAATGAGTGCCCAGCTTTCGGGGGGTGGGGCAATGTGTAGCCTACATACTGTAGTTAAAACTGTAAACCACCCAGAGACTACTTGAAGTGGTATGGGGTGGTATAGAAGCAGAACACTTTGCTTTGTATTGATTTTTGCCCTCTTCTTATTTTGTCCTTCCAGAAGTGAGTACAGTATTTTTCTGTGTATAAGACTATATTTTGCCTAAAACTGTTAGACTAAAAATTGAGGGTTGTCTTATACATAGAAGTAAGCCGAGGAGAGAACCACATGGTTGTGAAACTGTAATTTTGGGTTGGAAAAGTGGGGATCATCTTATACATGGGGGTGTCATATAGACAGGAAAATATGGTAATTAATTTGTTTAGAATATTTTCACCCCGCCTTTCTCTGAAGAGCCTGAAGAGTCATCTTATATAATTAAATATAATTATTAAAGCTCAATATTATTAGCTCAGAACAAGAAGTAAACAAACATTTTTTTTTAAAAATGCCGCTCTGAGAGATGAAAAGCAAAAATGGAAAACACAAGCAAGACTACAAAACCAGTTCAAGCAGTAGTGCATAACAATCCATCCAAAAATCACATGATAGTTATTGGGATAAGGCTCTCCTGCAGATAATTGTCTTTGCCTACTTGCAGAAGGACAGTGAAGATAGGGCACATTTGGCCTCCTGTGGCAGGCAGTTCCACAGTCTAGCAACAAAGAAGGTCCATCCTCGTCAAGCACACCTGTGAAAATGATGGGATTAAGAGAAAAAGACTCTCCTGATTACCTTAGCACCCATTTCAACTCATAATGCAAGATACGGTCTTTGAGTTAGTTTGGACCCAGGGCATTCAGGGCTCTTTAGTTTAAAACTAGCGCTTTGAATTGTGCCTGGAAACTGAGTGGCAGCCAGTGGATCAGATGGGTTATGTGATCCCTGTAAGCAGCCCCATCTGGCTGCTGCATTTAGGACCCACTGAAGCTGCTGAACTTGGTAGTTTGCTTGAAAAACTACCCAGGCAATGCTCCTTTGCATTCTAGGAAGGAAGCTGTCAGATGTGGGCTGGCAAGGCATAGCCAGAAGATGTGGGCTGACACTCCATTTGCCCTAATATATCAGCCTCGATGGTGCCATTTGAATGAGCATCTCTTCTAATGTGTTTTTCCCCAACCCAAATTGGAGGTGCTAAGAACTGAACCTATGGCCTTCTCTAGGCAAAACTTGGGCTTTACTACTGAACTTCCTACCCCTACTCTCCCATTACTGATGTCAGAGGGGAAAAATAACTTTCTTGACACTTATCACTTACTGCAAGGGCCAGGCCAGTCAAATGGACTCCAAGCCCCAAACAACGTTCTGCTCAGTTGCAACGCAGGAGCTTTCAGATGACATAAAAAAAGCCCTGTTGACCTGCATGTTCAGCCACAATGCTCAGCAAGGATGCATAAGTATCCTGTACGTAAGCACCACTTGGTGTTCACTGGTATGTACTACAGCTGCACACAGCTGGAATGGTGCACAGTATGTGGAAAGTACTTGCAGATCAGAAGGCATGTGATGCAGCTGAAAACATGCACATCTTTAAACTGCATGTATGTGCACTATTGGAAGTAATACAGAACCACCTCCCACAACCACCTTTCTACAGAAACTGCTCAAGAGCGGAGGGTCACCAAAGAAATTTTGCTACCTGAAGCAAAGAGCGTGATGTATAAAAAACCAACTGAACCATTCCTCAGCACTTGTGGTGGGAAAGTACCCCTGCAACCTGGACACAGGATGGTGCATAGCTTTTTTAAATCTGACACACTGCTCCCATGTTGCAATTTCTACCACCTAAGACTGTCTGCCTCCCTCTGTCTCATAGAATTATGAGTATATTTTTCAGTATTATGCATCTAAATATCATTGTTTCTTTGTTTAATTTTTTCCTGCTATATTCTACAGAGTTTTTGTGTGTTGTATCGTGACTCTGACTGTGAACCATCTTGAATGCTTAAGGCTAGATAGGCGGAATAGAACAGAAGAGAAATGGAATTACGATGATCCCTTGTCTTCCTAGAGATAACTGTCCTATTTGGGCTTTACCTTTACAAATAAACACATCATGCTTCAAGGGCAAAGCCTTGTCTTCTTCCCACTTCCCATGCCTTCTGCACATGAAAAGCAATCCATCGGCAAGAGGGAGGTTGCTCTAATAATATGGATTCTACCCATAATCGGGAACCTCTTCTCTGTTGATGTGTTGCAGAAGGGGAGAAAAGAAAGACGAGGGACTAGATCAGTGATGGTGGACTTTTGGCACTCCAGATGTTTTGGACCACAACTCCCAGAATTCCAACCCTGTATTGTCAATGACAAAGGAATGTGGGAGTTGTGGTCCAAAACATCTGGAGTGCTGAAGGTTTGCCAACACTGGAATAGATATTTCCTTGGAAGCATGGCATCTCTATCCAGGGAGGGAAGATGAGAAGAGGGCTAATGTATCTTGGCAATGAAATAAGAAGACCCAAAGCTGCAGAATCGGGCCCCATTATATGTATGTCTACATTTCTCTGACTACAAATGGCAGTGGGGCACAGATGGCTCCATGCGTCCATCTGCCTCGTAGATCGTGGCACATTTTGCACCAAACTCTGTCAAGAGTTCTGGAACCATGTTCAGCTCAACACACTTGCCGAGTTCCCAGGGCTGAACCCATGCCTTACTTAGGTTTCTGAGCTGAACACACATTTGAAGTGTGTTCAGCCAGATCAGTCCTTGGCAAACCATTGCACTAAACATGTAAAGATCTAAAATACAGGCAAGCACAGAGAGATGGGTTCCCCCCCCAAAAAAAATATATGTGCACCCCTTTCCCATTCCAACAAATATAAGCCAGAGAAAATTTGCATATAGATAGATCTATTGCCAAAGGGCCAAAGTAGACAAGGCACCTTGTTCAGATGTAACACCGAGTCACCAATGCACAGGCACCACTGCTACCCTGTTTCCCCGAAAATAAGACATACCCTGAAAATAAGACCTACTTAGAGTTTTGCCCCACACTGAAATATAAGGCCTCCCCATAATAAGATAACAATAAATGTGTACCATATTTTTCTTCATGGAAAAATAAGATATCCCCTGAAAATAAGACCTAGCACATCTTTGGGAGCAAAAATTAATATAAGACACTGTCTTATTTTTGGGGAAACACGGTAGTTCCCAAGACACGATTGCTGCTTGCGTGAGGGGGCTTTTTGAAAAGCAACTCCTGGGCATGGAGGAATGCCAAGTTGAGGAGAGGGCTTGATGTGAACCTCATTCGGATTAGGGCCCTTACACCTGTGGATTGAATGAGGGAAGCTTATGTTTGTCACATCTTGTTTCCACCCACCCCCCAAAAAGAGTGGGTGTGGCTATAACAGTCCAGTTTGGGACCACCTCACTCCATATCTCTGAGTGGATTGTCCCTATGCCTCAATTACTTATTTCAGAAAAAGCATCCACACAAAGGTTATTTCCCGCTATTTTGCCTTGAAGAGAGCAAAACACCCATGCTTTCTTTCCTGGAACACATTTCCTCTCCTCCCCACCTCACCTTGCCATGACAGACTGCCATAGCAGATGAGGAATGAGATTTAAAAAAACCATATGTCTGATTAACTTCCTACTACTGCGCACTGGCATCATAGGTTAGCAGACATACTTGGTACGTGCAATTTGGGATGTTGAACGTTTGTGATTATCGTCAGTGGCAAGCTTTTATGCACATCCTGAGGCCCCCTGAGCATTTAGGTCAAAGCAAATCAATAAATACTCTTGGTGATAAATTCAGCTCTGTTTCGAACCAGTGAGGGTGCCTCCAGTTTCCATCACTGTCCTAATACAGTATATATAATCCCAGGCAAAAAGCAAAACAAAACAAAATACAAGACAAAAACATGTGGCACCTTAAAGACTATTATATTTTAATGTGCTACCATATGGCTGAAGAAGTGGACATGTCCATGAAAGCTTTCATTAAAATATAATAGTTAGTCTTTAAGGTGCCACATGTTTTTATCTTTTATTTTGTTTTTATTTTTGCCTGGAATTCTTGCACAGAGTAACACAGCTACCTCTCACAAATCTAATACATATATACCTGTATATACTCGAGTATAAGTCGACCCGAGTATAAGTCGGGGCCCCTAATTTAAACCCCCAAAACTGGGAAAATTTATTGACTCAAGTATAAGCCTAGGGTGAGAAATGCAGCAGGGCCTGGCAACTCCTCCTTTGTGAGCTGGGTGTGTGTGTGATGTTTAAAATGACTTTTAGCCACCGAGGCAAGTGCTTGAGTTGGTGGCTAAAAGTCATTTTAAACATGGGGGGGTCAGGAGAAGTGGCGCACAATGTTTAAAATGACTTTTAGCCACTGACCCAAACTTGCCTCAGTGGCTAAAAGTATTGACCCGAATATAAGCCGAGGACCCCTTTTTTCAGCCCAAAATTAGGGCTGAAAAACTAGGCTTATACTCAAGTATATACAGTAAATATATAAGCTTTTACTTCAGCTGTCTTATAGCAAGCTAAGTTTATCACACACCTCCCAAAGTAGGAAGGCTTGAGCATCGGCTCCAAAGATATTTTGGACTTGGCTGCCTCTCGGGAGAATTGTCAAGTTTCTCAAGCAGTTGCTGGACACTGGAGCTAGCTACGGAAAGGCCTCAAAGCTCCTGGGGAGCTCGGAAGAGGAGTCTGACAAGTCCTGGGCAGCTGCTGGCTTTGCTGAGGCTCTGCAAATTCTCAAGACCTGCTCTGACGCTCAGCTGGTTTTCCTGCATGCCCTGTTCCAACAAGTACTTCCGGACAACCCTCTGACTGGGCTGTGCAATGCAGTGGCATAACTTCATCCTTGGACAGTTATTAGACATCCAGATTATGAATCCTTCCATTTCCAGCCTGCTTGTGTTTTCCTCTACCCAACCACCCAACCACCACCTTTGTTTTCTTACCAGACAAAACCTATTAAGCCAGTGCTTCCCAACCTGGGAGTCAGGACCCCTTTGCGGGTTGAACGACCATTTCACAGGAGTCTCCGTGGCTTGGATCTGGAGAAGGAGGGGGAGGAAGGGGGGGAAGAGTGAGTTACAGCTTGATGGGTTGGAGGGGATGTCCATCAATGGCACCAGAGACTACTATTGGCTAAGGGTGCCTATAGAGGGAAGTTCTCGATGGCACCTGGGGCAGTGGCCTGCCAAAGGGGGCTTGTGGCCTCTTCCAAGCAGGGCAAGGGGTCACCACAACACGAGGAACTGTACTAAAGGGTTGTGGCATTGGGAAGGTTGGGAACCACTGTATTAAGGTAAAAAGATGGGATAGCTGTGCTTAGCAGCATTCATCTGTAGCCAGTGGGAGCTGTCAGGATGGTGTCACCCTACCAAATCTTGGAAAAGTAATCTTTCAGATTATAATTCCCTAACCCCCCTCCCCAGAAGGACATCCAAAAGGTAACTTTTTAAAACTGTGTGCCCTGTTGCACATACTGTAATAATAATCCTGTACCGTCAAGTAAATTCTGACATGGTGACCTTTTTCTGGGTTCTCCAGGTAGAAAACACTCAGAAGTGGTTTACCATCCTCTTCTTCTGGGGGCATCATGGGAGTCCTCAGCTTGCCCAAGGCCACTCAGGCTGGCTCTTATAGGATTCACAGTGGGGACTCAAACTCCCAACCTCTTGATCCACAGCCAAATGCATGAACCATGGAGCTCTCCAATATGTTATCCAGAAAGTTGAGTCATGGCAATTGGACTTCAGAAACGTTTCATTACTCACTGACAAAGCTACTTGGACGAGTAGTGAAACATTTCAGTCTCATAATAAGAAAAGAAGTCCGGTTGCCATGACTCAACTTCTGGATAACCTCACCTGGATGACTGAATCTTCACAGACATTTCTCCAACCAGTTGTTCACAGCAGTGTCCCGCCAAGTCACTTCCAGCTTACGTGACTCTTTTCAGGGTTTTCCAGGTAAAGAATGCCCAGAGGTCGTCTACCATTCCTTTCTTCTACGGTGCAGCCTTCCCAAGCCCCATAAGCTACACTGTGCCACATAGAAGGCACTGCGAGGAATCAAAATCCCTACCTCTGACTCTGCAGCCAGATACCTACACTCCTGAGCTACCGAGCCAGTTCTATCACACCTTTTAAAAAGGGGTGGGGGATGGGGGAATCTATGTAACAACTTGGAAGCATAATGTGTCTCCGTGTCTATTTTGAGCCTCATCGCAAACTGCTCCAACCTGATGTCTTCCGGAAGTACTCTGGAGCACACTAGGATGGTGAAAGCCACTTTTGGCTCATCCCAACATTCTGTTTTGCCTGAATTGAAGTACAACACAGCATCACCTTCCCCATCCCAGCAGTCAGTTCTAGAATGTATAGAAAACCCAATTAGACTGCCCATTGAACCTTTCTTCAGCACCGTCAGGGGAACAGTTCCTGCACCGGTTTCCTTTGGGCCTTTTTACACGACCCCTAAGATCCGCTGGCCACTTAAATTCGGACCAGAGATCTTAGGGGTTCGTCGCTCTTCCTATGTCCCCACCCCCCTCCGCACTTCCTGGCTGCTGGCTGCATGAGGGGAGGGAGAAAAAGAGAAAGAAAAGCATGCCGCTCACCTCGTTCTGCCTCTCGTCTCTGTAAAAGTAGCTCTTAAAGGGGCGGGAGCCAAAAAACAACAAACAGAAGCAAGGAGAGCCCCGCACTCACTATCCTTACACCGGATCAAATAATTTTCAGGACGGAAGAGCAGGTACCTGAAAGCTGCGCTGGGACGCGCTAAAGTGGGCGTGGTCGCACTTAATTTCCTGTTAACTCCGGAGCTGGTGGGGAAACATTTTTAAGCTCCGGAGCTGGGAGCCATTTGCCCCGGAGTTTAGTGTATAAACGCCCTTTGTCTAATGGGAGCGTCCACCCTGGGCTTCTCTACATTGATCCCAGAAACCTCTAAAGGAGAGGAGGACCTCCAAGATGCAGCTTGGACTAAGAGACTGGGGGAAGGCATTACTTCTTTCTGCTGTGGGTACAGCTGACCACTGCCATAGTCTCCTGGTGCAGTGCCAATGGGCCATTAGCTTGGCAAAAAAGAAGCACCCTTCTTTCCCAGCTGGTATCTACAGGACTGGTCCTTAGGAGCTGTACCTCAGGTGACAATAAAGACAGTGACAAACAACTGCAAACAGCCAGAGGCTTATAACTGTAGCAAATAATGGAACTGTTGTGGAAACCAGGAAGAACCCTTTAACAAAGTGGTGCAGTGACCTTCCCGCGGACACTCCCTTCCATTCCACTCTTCTAAGAGTCTGACTCCATTCCACACCCACTGAGGAAGCTAAGATCTCTTGGCTGGGCTAGTTTTTTTTCTTGCAGCAGGATGTTGTTTTTGTTGTTACAATGCTACAAACCTTGGGGTTCCCTTATCACTGCAGATACTTATCTGTTGAGCACCGGTGCTGCTGTTTTCAAAGCAATGCACTTGGAGAAATGAGATCACTTTTAATATGCATAGCAGATAGAACAGCAGAGGACACTGCACTCAGCCAGTCCCTGAGTTGCTACTATTGTTATCAATATTCATTGCAAAGCACCGACAGTGTACCAAGTGCTGCATACAGATGACACAAGTGCTCGTCATTTAATTCAAATACATGGCATTCCCCTGTACCACACTTTTATTTGTCCCCTGTCTGCATCCTTCCCCATCACAATGGCCCAGGGACCCTTTGAAATGTGACTACTATTAGCAGAGGGTCATTATGACCACCAGAGAAAACTGATTCAGGATGGTGTTGAAAGGGCAGGAAGTAGAAGTGCATGGGAATACAGAAGACATTCAGTGTTTGCTATAAGAAAAATGGTGGTGGAGGGGAATTTAAGGGATCCCCTGGCTCCAATGTAAAAAATGATCTAATTTCCAAACTGATAGCCATGTTATTAGTTCATTGCAGCAGCAACAAAGTCCAGGACCTGTTGCATATTAAACACATTACAGCATCTGCCTTCGCAGATTACAGCCCACTACATCTGACACAGGAAGATTACTTTGAATTTTAGGTACCACTCGACCAGTGGTTCCCAACCTTCCTAATGCCGCAACCCTTTAATACAGTTCCTCATGTTGTGGTGACCCCTTGCCCCTCTTGGAAGAGGCCACAAGCCCCTTTTGGTCAGCCACTGCCGCAGGTGCCATAGAGCAGTGGTCCCCAACCCCCGGGCCGCGGACCGGTGCCGGTCCGTGGACCGGTCGGCACCGGGCCGCCTGGGGAGGCCGGGGAGGCTCCTCCCCTTTTCCTCCGCCGCCCTCCTCCTCCTCCTCTTCTCTCCCGCGGGCCGCCGGTGGAGGAGGAAGGCTGGAGGAGCGCAGGAGGAGCCGCCGCCGCCGCCTTTGCCTCCCTCCTCTGCCCGCCGGCGGCAGCGGCGCGTCCTCCTCCTCCGCCCTCCTCCTCCTCGCCCTCCACCACCAGCAGCAGCAGGAAGCTGGGGGCCGGGCGCGCGGGGGCCGGCGGGGAGGAGGGGGCGTGCGCGGGAGGCACTGGCGAGCCCCCCCACGCGCACGCACCGCCGCCGCAGTGTGGGGGCCCCCTCAGTCGGAAGAGGAGGTGGGTGCCCCTCCTCCTCCTCCTCCCCTGGGGCGCGTGCCCTTTGGCCTCTCCCTGCGGCCGCGCTCCAGGGCGGAGCCCCCCCGCCGCCGCCGCCGCCGGACCGCACCTGTGTTGGGGGCGGGCGGGGGGGCGTCGCGGGTCGGCCTGGGTGTTTTCGCCACCGCCGCGACCCCCCCCCTGCGGTCGCCGCCGCCCCTGCGACCCCCCCCCCGCAATCGCCCCAGCTGCTGCTGCTGCTCCTCCGGCGGCGGCGGCGGCGGCGGGAGGGGGAGGAGGAGGAAGAGGAGGCGCTACCGCCCTCGTTGGAGCCCCTTCGGGGCGGGGCGGGTTCCGCCAGTCCCCTGCGGCCGCCTCGCCGCCTCCCCGGGAAAGCGGACAAGTTCCAGCAGCAGGTGAGAGACGCGGCGGCGGCGGCGGGAGGCGCTCGAGCTCCCCCTTCTCGGCCCGGAGACCCGGCGGGAGGGGGGGCAAGTCTTGGTGGCGGGGGAGGGCGCGCGCGGCGTGGGATGAGCTTTGCCCGCCTCCCTGAGAGGTGGCCAGGGTGTGTGTGTGTGTGTGTGTGTGTGTGTGTGTGTGTGTGTGTGTGTGTGTGTGTGTCGGGGAGGGCTGAGGAAAGGACACTGGCCTCTCTGGGGGGGGCGCGGGGACGCCACCCCCCACCAGCCTCCCTCCCCTCCCCCTCCCAATCACCCGCCCGAAGGCCGAAGCCGGAGGTGGGCGGCGGCGGCGGCTGAACCCAGGCGGCTGCCGTGGCCGCTGCGGCCGCCGACAGGAGGAGGAGGCGGGGGCCCGCCCGCCCAGGAGCCCCAGGCTCCCCCCCACCCCGTCCGTGCACGCGGGGGTGAGCGGCACGCCCGATGCCCCCAGCCGGCGAGCGCCGCCGCCGCCGCTCCCGTGCCCCCCCCGCAAGGCACACGCTCCAAGCCCCCCCACACCCCCTCCTCCCCTCCTCCCCTCCTCCCTCCCCCCATCCCCGCCCCCCACACCCTCCACTTCCCCCCGCCCGACCCCCCTCCGCACCCCCAGCCCCGGGCCACGGAAAATCATCAAACATTTACCGGTCCGTGGGGACAAAAAGGTTGGGGAGCACTGCCATAGAGAACTTCCCTTTACCAGCACCCTCAGCCAATCACAGCCTCCTGTGTCATTGACTGACATCCCCTCCAACCTATCAAGCTGTAACTCACTCTTTCCTCCCCCTTCCTCCCCATCCTCCTCCAGAACCCAAGCCATTTATGCCTTTTTCTTCACTGGCTCATGGCGACCCCTGTGAAATGGCTGTTCGACCCCCAAAGGGGTCCCGACCCCCAGGTTGGGAACCACTGCACTAGACAGATGGGCGTAGAATTGTTGACAGTAAGGTTAGAGAGAAAGTAAACAAGAAAACACTGAATGAGACAATTGCATTATCAACATCAGTATATGTGCTGTTGATTCCACGGACACCCAGGCACTCGGTCAAATAATGTAACTGGCCTTGAGTACAGTACTATCATCTGCAGCTTGGCATGCCCGCTTTCCCCCCTCCATTTGCAGCTCTACCTCAGGCAACATTATGTGCATCTCAGGCATTATGGAGATAAGCTATGAGTGTGAAGCACCATTTATTTATTTATTTATTTATTTATTTATTTATTTATTTATTTATTAAATTTATATACCGCTCCATCTAGCTACATGGCTACTCTGGGCGGTTTACAAGCTGAACAGAAATCAAACCATAAGCAGTAAAATACAATATAACAAATAAGCACAAGTATATAAATAAAAACACTATAACTAGTAAGTAATATATAACAACAGCATAAAACAGGAGCAAGATGGGCTACAGATAAAAGCAAATTAATATATAATACCAATCATTAGAACATGGGCAAGCATTCGACACACATGCATACTGGCCGAGTTCTTGCCTACACTGATTGAGGGTACACAAGAAGACTCTAACATGAAAGAAAGAAAGAAAGAAAGAAAGAAAGAAAGAAAGAAAGAAAGAAAGAAAGAAAGAAAGATGTGTTTTTATTAGGAAAACAATCAAATGCCTATGCTCTTATTGGTATCTGTTCAAGCCACTAGAAATCTTGCTCCCTGAAATCTGAGTGAATAGGTAGTGTTTGTTGGCACACCCAACCTCTGCCCTCACCCACGCCAACCCTGGTTTTTTCACTTACAGACAAAAATGCACTGATAAGCCGAACAGGAGCTGATGCCAGACACAGCTGAGAGCCAAGCTGGCCAAAATCATTCAGCGAAGTTTTCCAGCTGTCGTCTAGGTTCACTGGGGATTATCACTTGGAGATGCTGGGGAGGGGTGGGGGTGGGAGAAAATAACACCCACGGGCAGGGTGGTGTCTATTTCTTTGTTTAAATCTAAGCATTGTCTGTGCTCGGCTCCAGCGCTTTCGAATTCAGGAGTTTGGAAAATCAGCAGGCCATGTTGGAGAATTCTGAAGTGTATAGTCCAGAATAATAAAGTTCTGAAACTCTGCCTCCCCGAACTCCCCCGGATGAAGAACAATGCTAAACTAACTCCAGTTCCCAAATTTGTTTAAGTCTAGCGGTGTTAAGACTCCAAGTGGGGAGGCTCACACCTTAGCTTTGAAACAGGCTCCAATTGATAGACTGGCAGGCCTCGCAATGAATGTTGGTCTCTGGTGTCTTTGGAAAGCCAGCACACTCTGAGCAGCAGGGACGGTGATATCATCTGCTGACACCACCTCTGAACTTCCTTCTTCCCTCTGAGCATGGCTGCAATTTCCCTCCCAAGTGGAGAAAGAGGCCCTTTGTACACGACCCCTAAACTCCGCCGCAAATGGCTCCCAGCTCCGGAGCTTAAAATTGTTTCCCCACCAGCTCCGGAGTTTACAGATAATTAAGTGCGACCACACCCACCTAAGCGCGTCCCAGCGCACTTTTCAGGTACCTGCTCTCAGAGCGTGAAAAATCCCAGATCCAGATGTAACCTAGAGTGTTGGGCTCTCCTGGCTTCTGTTTGTTGTTTTTTTGCCCCCTGCCCCTTTAAGAGATCTGAATGCTGCCGGGAACAGAGCGAGACCGGCAGAAGAGAGGTAAGCCGGCATTCTTTTCTTCCTTTTTTTCTCTCTCCCCTCACGCAGCCAGCAGCCAGGGGTGTGGAGGGGGTGGGAACGCAGGAACAGTGACAAACCCCTAAGATCTCTGGTCCGAATTTAAGTGGCCAGCGGATCTTAGGGGTCGTGTGAAAAGGCCCAGAGAGAGAGATGGGTTTTCTCAGAACCAGTCTACGTGTCTTCTTGTACGCGCTCCCTGTGGCAATGCAAAGTATTTCAAGGGAGTGCAGTATGGAATTGACAGTTGAATGGACAGTTGTGACACTCCCGTCACAAAAGGGCTGCTCTTCAGTTGTTGGCATACATTGATACAGCAGCCTGGTGCACAAGACAGATTCAGTAGAGTTCACGGCTTCTGAGCCCATTAGATAGAGGGAAACACCCAACTTTACAGGTATAAAATACTTGTCACCCTTGACATGATCTGGCCTTTGCCAAATAAACAGCTCTTTGCATTCCTTGGACAATGAGGTCTACCTACCTTATAATTTTAGCTAGGATCTTGTAAATAGTCCTGTCTCTGTTTTACCAAACCATTGTCATTTTCCCTATTGCCTGTATCCTCACCTGAACATGAATCTCCGAATGAACATCGAGGGAATTTACTTGTGCTCCTCTATCTGAAGAACTGGATTTATATCCATGAAGCTCATAAGAACATAAGAACATAAGAAGAGTCATGCTGGATCAGGTCAAAGGCCCATCTAGTCCAGCTTCCTGTATCTCACAGTGGCCCCACCAAATGCATCTGGGAGCGCACGAGACTAGATATCTGTCTCCTGATACCATTCCACTGAATCTGGTCCTTGAAGTACCCCAGTTTTAAGCCTGGAGATTACACATCTCCATCATGGTTTTTAACCTGTGATGGACTTTTCCTCCAGGAATCTGTCCAATCCCCTTTTGAAGGCATCCAGGCCAGATGCCATCGCCACATCCTGTGGCAGGGAGTTCCACAGACTAACGACATGCTGGGTAAAAAAAAATTATTTTGTCTGTTCTCATTCTCCTAGCCCTCAATTTGAGTGGATGTCCCCTAGTTCTGGTATTTTGTGAGAGGGAGAAGAGTGTCCCTCTATCCACTTTACTCGTGCCCACATTATTTTGTATGTCTCAATCATATCCCCCCTCAGGCGCCTTTTTCCAGACTAAAGAGCCCCAACTGTTTTAGCCTTTCCTCATAAGGGAGGTCCCCCAGCCCAGTAATCATTTTAGTTACTCTATTTTGCACCTTTTCCAGTTCTACTATGTCTTTTTTGAGATGCGGAGACCAGAATTGTACACAATACTCCAGGTGCGGCCTTACTATCATCTTGTACAATGGCATTATAATATTGGCTGTTTTATTTTCAATCCCCTTTTTGATAATCCCTAGCATGGAATTGGCCTTCTTCATTGCTGCCACACATTGGGGAGACACCTTCATTGAGCTGTCTACCAGCAAACCAAGATCTCTTTCCTGATCTGTCACGGATAACTCAGAGCCCATGAGCTGATAGATCAAGTTTGGATTTTTTGCCCAATATGCATTACTTTACATTTTCCTACATTGAAACGCATTTGCCACACAGAAATTCAACTATCTTTAACTACAATTTGACCATACCTCACTCTTTTGCTAACCTGCTGACACAGACTAACATAGCTTCTTTTCAGATGGTTTGCATTATACCTTTTTTTATAAAAAAAATACTGTACAAACTCTAAGCAGATAAAGAACAGACCGTGAACCAGAAGAACTGTCAAATGAAAACATTTATTTATTTATTTATTTATTTACCAAAAAAAAAAATTTGCCACCCCACTACCAAGTAGTCTCTGGGCAGCGTACAGCAATGTGTTAAAACTATAAAACAACATAATTATTAAAACTACAAAATACAATACAATTTCAAACCATCAGTATACCATAGAGATTATAAAACCCTGCTGCTCATGAGCCCAGCTAAAAACACTATCTAATTAAATGCTGGCTGAACAGGAAGGTCTTTGCCTGGCACCGAAAAGCCAAAAGTGTCAGTGCCAGGCAAATATCTGTAGGGAGGGCATTCCAAAGTTGGGAGCCACTGCCGAGAAGGCCCTGTTTCGACATGCCATCCCCTCACCTCTTTGAGAGATGGCTGAACGACTGTAACAATGCAACAACAACAACCACCTTCAAAGGGGCCTCCTAGCCAGATCTTAAAGAACAAGCAGGCTCTAGGGCAGGGTTGGCAGACCTATGGCACAGGTGCCAAAGGTGGCACTCCGCTGTGGGTACCCGACATCACCTCTTCACAGCCACCCGTATTCAGGTCAAATTGCCATATTGGCACTTTGCGAAAAATCAGTGGGTTTTGAATCACAGTTTGGGCACTCAGTCTCTAAAAGGTTTGCCATCACTGCTTTAGGGGGTAATGCTAACAGATTGTTCCTGTAGCAAACAAAAAAGAAAAGGTTTGCTGGGTAACTGATGCTGATGTCTTTAAATTATTAAAAGTACATAAGAAGTAATAGCAAAAGATGACAGGCTCCTAAGTATATTTTTTTACAACTTGAATGTAGGGGTAAGGAAAACTAGGATAATAATTATGGCAAAGAAATAGAAGAGGAAAATAAAAAAATCAAAGGAGAGGAAAATTACACTAAGTTTGGGGATGCTGAAAGATCAACAGACATATGAACTCTCTGATTAGGGCAAAATAAAGAGAAGATAGAAAAACTATACTAAACAGATGTGAGGAAGACAGATTTCTTCAAAGAGAAATCGGTTGATCATTTTAAAAAGCAAAGTGAAAGCTGATCTGAAAGTAATTGGAAGAAATAAATAATGAGAAGTAGATGGGCTGGCCGCAGATCTATTTCAACCAAGAGATATTGAACCTAGCAAAATCCTAATAGATTCATACTTCAAACATAAAAATGATTCCATAACTGGGAACATCAACACCTTCTCCTTCCCACCTGTTATTTTGTTAACTTTCAAGTACCACATGCAGGGGTGGGGTGGGGAGGTCATTTGGGACAAAAAAAGGGCTGGCTCACTTCAATCCAGCTTTTGCATCATACGTCATATGGTCAGTAAAAAAAATACTTCAAAACTGCCCATTTTATAAGAGGAACAAACCCTGCCATAACTGACCAGGTAATCAGTTGCACATATTACACTCCCACCTGCCACGTATGGTCAGAAAGCGTGAGCAAGTGAGCATGAAAATGGAGGATAAGTGGCGGAGAGGCAAAATGGAAAGCTGCTGCAATGCAGTGGTTTATATACAGTCAGAAATATGTACTGTACTGTATATATGTTTCACTTCCTCTGCCTTCTGCCAAGCAGGAAAAGATATTAATTTGCCCATATTCCAAAGCGTCTCCCTTTACAACCCACGTCACAATACTGCATACTCGGTAAATTCAAACTGGAAGGCTTGCTGTGGCTCAGTTCCAGCAATCCCAGGCACAGGGAACAATTCCAAACCAGAGTGATCCTACTGGTAGCAAATCATCATCATCATCATCATCATCATCCTCTGACAAGGGACAGAGAGGAACAGGAAGGAACGTTCTGGGGCCTGGCTGCTGCGCTCCAGGCAAGGCACCATCCAATCGCCCTGTTTAAGAGCACACACCAGCCTGCCCCTGTTGCAATCCAAACAGCGGCTTAAGCAACTATGGAGCCAGCCTCTAAGGCTCTAGGTTGGGGGTGGTGGTGGGGTGGGGTCAGATCATTCTTTTTTTTTTAAAGGCACCTGTCAATCAAAAAGTCTTGCAGCAGTCAACTGTTCCCACTGGGACAGTGTCGGCAGCAAAATCCAGAGCTTAAAAGGAACCCAGAGTATTTGTATTCGTAGGCTTGCCTATAAAAAGACACCCGTTGTTTCCCCCTGAGTATTGGGGGGGGGGAGGTTGTCGACCCAAGCTGTGACTCTTCCCCCCCCCCACACCACCCCGTAGCATGTTCTTGGTGGGGGGGGGAGAGAAGACTTTTCATTCAACGAGTTCTGAAACCTTCCCACCCAGGTGCCGCAAAAAACCATTCCCGTTCTCTCTCCGAGAAGCAGGAGGGGGGCTGGTGTGTGTCCAGCTGGGCCTTTGCAGGATGGGGGTGATGACAAAGGACAATTGCTGAGTGGGAGGGGTGTAGGGGGGCCCTGCTCTCCGTAGAGTGCCTTCCTTTTATAGTAAACAGCCATCGCTCCTGCGCCCTGGCCACCCTTCCGGTGAGACAGCCACAGCTGGGTATATAAGCCACGGGTGCCAGGGTCTCCTTTTGTTCCCCCGCTACTGTCCTGGTCCTCTCGCCCCTCCAAGTCTTTGGCAAGTCACCTCGCAACATGGCCCCCAAAAAGCCCGAGCCCAAGAAAGAGGCTGCCAAGGCGGCCGCGGCACCGGCACCGGCACCGGCTCCCGCACCAGAACCACCCAAGGAACCGGCCTTTGACCCAAAGAGTGTGACCGTAAGTACGAAAAACAGATAATACCTCTTTATTCTTGTTCTTGGAGGCTGGGGATCTAAGGGGAGGCGCAAGCTCCTGCCTCTGCCACAGACCTGTCAAAGGGCCTTCGGATTGTCGCCACGCCTCTGCCTCACTTCCCAGATCCCCTGCTTTCTAAATCACAGGTGGGTAAGGAATGGATGGCAAGGTGCATATGGTTGGCACCCCATCTTTCCTCCTTGTAGGCTCAACCGTGGCCCCCAATCCCCAATCTGGAACACTCCTCTCAGGGAACATGGCAGAAATTCTACTGCTCACAAATTTCCACCTTTTCCTTCTTTCTCCTCTCTGGTTCCCCCAAATTAGTTACACAATGCTTGCTTCTGAATTCCTCTATTAAATAAAGTAGTATTTGTAATTACAGTATTAAGGAAAACTCAGTTTGCTGGATCACTTTCTCAGACCCCCTTGTCTTCAGATTTAAATATGGCTTGCTGCAGCTGTATTGCAAGATCCCAAGTTGACCTCCACGCAGAAGCTTATCTTCTGTGCAACTAAAATTTTAACATAGCTATATTTGAAGTCCTTGATGGACACAAATTCTTCCACGATGTTCTTCTATTGCTTGCACAGCCCTATGTTGACCATGCCAGACAGACTACAATGGTGAAAACCTGCCCTTTAAACTGATGTCAAAAGGAAGCTTCTTAACACTTTTTTCACACTTTTTAAACCTGAAGGAAGGCAAATATTAAAATGTTTTTGTTGGATTAGAGAAAGAACTGAGAAAAGTTTGAAAACAGTTTCAAACCACCCCTATCCCACACAGGATATGGGAGTACTGTATTTCATTTGTCTTATTGTCACCTTTGGTCAAATACATTTTGCAAGCTTTGGAAAGAACAGAAAATCCTGCCAGCCTGTTAATGGAAGTTGTAACAAGGATGAAACACCACAAGTAGCAACTCTTATTTAAAGCAGCTGTCAGGATTTGGGGTAATAGTATAGAGTGGAATCCTTTATATCTGTATTTGGTTTTACACAAAGGAGATAAAAACTTTTCTGACTTTCAAAAGTTTTTAAGTATGTATTCCCTTTGGTGTATAGAAGTTATTACTTCTGAAAGTCATTCTACCAATTATACCATTCCTGTAAGTAAAAATTTCTGTGCAGGGGCAAAAATAGCCTACCAAATATGTATGTACAAGTTTGACGAACCTTCCCCAGTATAAAAGAATGAAAGGAAATGGATGCTGGTTAAGGGGAATGGATGCAAAGGAGGGCAGGAATCTTACATGTTGAATTTGTTTTGAAGGAGAGGAGGATTTAGGAATTGTAGCTTGCATGTGTCAACCTACATACCTGCTGAAGCTCTTTGTTCCACATAACTCTTACGGTCACTCAAGTTCTATCTGTTTTCCAATATGGTGGAGCCCAGATGGCATCGTAGCAAAGAACCACTGAGATGGGCCCAAGCATGAGTTATCTAGCAAGAGGGCCACACAAAAACAGAAGCTACAGCTTTAGGTGAAAATCAGTGACCAGAGAAAAGCATGGGCACAAGATTTATGGTGCAGGTATACAGTATGCATGGCTGTTGTGAAGCAAATCCCATTTAGTTGCATGGAAGCTCCTCTCAGGCCAATAAAGGACACTTAACCTAAGAGAGTTGGAAGCAGATTTTGGAGATGGACCAGAGGATTTAGGGAGCCTGTGGGTGTGGGAAGTGATGGAGGATGCTTTGAAACCTTCTGTAGAGCGATGCATGGAAAAGGGCTGCAGATGCATATCTTCCTAATGACCCAATGCATGAGACATGCATCTAAGAAAAAACATACCATCGCCCAGGAGCTAAATATTGCAGATGAGGCAAAGGGAGGGTGACTTGCCCATTGCTTTACACTACATCGAGCTAGCCTGAAGTTTGGTGAGAGCATCCTTCAGATTTGGTGCTAGAATGAACGGAAAAACTCTACCAGTTCTGCTCAAAATCAGAGGCAGGAGGCCGCCCAAGGCCTTTGGCTGTCTGAAGCCAGGGACAAGATGGTACCCCTGCTCTGTCAAACAGACTGGCTGTTGAAGCTTTCTTCAACAATGATCCATGGACAGCACCTTCCATCATACCCAAAGGCAACGGGCTGGCTTTGGAGACAGAACACAGGCCCGTAGCATGCATGCACAAATTTATTTATTTTACAATTTATTTATTTTTACAACTTATATGCCGCCCACTACCCAAAGGTCTTCCACCATTTCACCTTTACCCTCTGCGATCTGAAGAGCCTGCCTGCCTTTGCCTAATGGTAGGGTTGGCCCTGGAGAGCAGAGGATGGGAGAGAGAAAAGGCACAAAGGTGAGAAATAGCACACAAAACCACGTTTGCCAAATACAGAAGAAACTGAATGGTGGACAATAGTACAGAGGCATTCGGCTTTTGTCCATCTCTTCTTATGACCCCCTGTCCCCCATCAGTGCTATTTCTGCACATGGCAGTGGGAAGGGGTGAGTAAGTGCACATGTTCAAAGGTATTTGAAGCCTTAAAAGGCACTTCCCTGTCTAACTTTTTCTCTGTGCCAGAGTATCTTAGGTTTGTGTTTCAGCACTGCATTATAGTTTCTGCAAGAAACACCGGTGTTATCTGGAAAAAAATGTGACACATAAACAACATATATTCATGCAGTGTTAAACACAGCAAAGTGCAGATCATTTCTCTTAAAAACCTAAATAGATCAGGTTTCTGAGTCCTCTGGGCATTTTTAAAAAGACATATATACACTCTTGGGCCAGAAGCTTAATATAGGAACTTTCAGGCGTAACATCATCTTAATGCTTTGCAAAATTATGACACACAACAGCACTAGTTTTCAGAAAATCTATCCCATCTTTCAACCTGCACAGGTGCTGAACACTTGCAAGGAAGTTTACTTTGATCTAGCAGCGTCAGGTTCCTAAGCCAAGCTTAGAAGCATCAAAACAGACTTTGTTTCCTTTTTAATCACCAAAAGGCTTTTTTTGTATCACATATACAGTACATGAGAAACAAGTACAATGTGATACCCCCAAACCCAGTATAGCTGCCACCTACTGAGTTTGCAGGTCCAAATAGGGAAGGATATTTTTCTTTCAGTTTTTGTTTCAGAAGGGTTCAGCAATGTTTGCTCATATTAGGATGGAAAGAACTTGAGATTTAAAACAAATAGGTATAGGAGAAATTGAAAGGAACAGTTTCCAGGTCTCTGAATTTTTAACTCTTAGAAGCCCACTTTTAAATACAGTGGTACCTTGTATAAAGGAATTAATTCGTTCCAAATGAAATTGTGTTAAGCAAATTTTCCTTTATACAAATTCCCATAGGAATGGATTGAAAATGGAGTAATCCCATTTTTATGTTGTATGGATTTTCCCCATAGGCGATTATGTTAAGCAAATTTCCCCTATCTCCGGAATTTTTATGTTGTACAGATTTTATGTTATACAAGCTGTTTGTTATACAAGGGTCCACTGTATCTCAGTATTTTAACCATGATAGTGCTGGATTAAGGTTGTCATTGTCAACTTTCTTTTTCCTCTATTGAATGACTTCCTATACGCAGGCAGGAGGAACATGGAACATCTGGTTTGGAATGGCTGAACCTATTGAATTTAGTTGGTGCCCATCCAGAGAAATGTGTTTCAATCTGTTTTTGAGCCATTTACCAAACGTTGTAATTTTTTTTCATATTCAGAAAAAGAAGTAGAAGAAATTCCAATGCAAAAGAAAGCAGAATGGCTTAGATTCCTCATCCTTAGTTCAACAATGATTTAGAAAAACAATGATTTAGAAATCTTCCTTTGGCTTGTCCACAACAAGTTGTATTTGGAAGTATACTGGCTCTCAATAAGAAATGTCAACTTCACTCCCTTTAACAATAGCCATTTATACATTTATCATTTATGAATGTATATATAGATCTTCAAGTAGCTCATCTTTCAGAACTGAGGCATGGTTATTTTTTAGACTTCAGCTTAAAGAACTCTCTGCCAGGATTTATTTTACACCACACTACCCACCTGGAAAATTCCATGGGGCCTTTGTGTCTCCGGGTTATCTGGCCGTTCGGCATGGAGGATGCTTTTTTCCATTCCTCTCCTTTGATATGGTCACATTCCTTCAAGATAGACTCTTGAAGTGGGTTATTAATAGCACCAAATCAGTAGGGAAAAGAGCTCCACCACTTGACACCTTGACTTTCCGAGGATGCCTTGGAATGAAACACACACACACAGACACACACAGACGCTTGCAAAAAATACCACCTTCCCAAAGGGAGTTTAGCATGGCCTGCCGTGACATTTCTCTGCCAAGCCATCCCTGCCTTTTAAGTTAGATGCTGACTTGTCTTTCAGATTTTTTTTTCTGGCACAATGATTGGCCAGCACTCAGAACTACACAGAACGATACATCCTTGTGCCATCTTTGTGATGCCGCATCTGCTTTTCTGCAGTGAAAATCAAGGCATCCTTACCTCCCCAGGGAGAACACTCCCCAGCACACCCCCACCTCAAACCAGGACAACTGTGCCAAAGACAAACTTGACACACTGAGGGATGCCCCATGGTCTGGGAGGAGAGTTGTCCTCCTCAAATGGCAGGACGAAGCCAACTACTCCATCTGCACCCCTAAGCTGGCAGGAGCCAGACCTGACTTCTTGTGTCCAGTAGCTACCAGAAGAAATTGTCTTCATTATATGCTTCAAGTGAATCTTCCACCGAATGTAGATTTGACTTGTGGCAACCTGACCAGGGTTTTCAAAGTATGGGAAGTCTTTAAACAGTGGTTTTACCAGTGCTTTCCCCCCCCCGCCCTCCCCAGTGAGTAGGAAATTTCAAGTGCGAATTTGAATCCAAGTCTTCTGTACCCTGGTCCTTTCCTCCATCCACCACATTGTTGCTTCCCAACTTTGGGTCCCCAAATGTTCTTCATCTGATCACATCCGCAGTCCAACAGGATCTATTTCCCAGTTGCCTCACAATATATAGGGGAATGGGCTCCTGCCTAACTCTGATCCATCCCCAAGATGGACCTCCGGCTTTAGGGCTACTAGATTTGGGGATCCAGCTAGAGTGCTTCCCCAAAAGGGGCATTTTAATGGAGATCATTCCCTTGGAAGTAACAATTTCTGGAGTTCTCACAGTGCTTTTCACTTTTTGAGTGCTTTGTCCCTCTATGGCTGTTGCTACATGGCCAAATGGTACAGGTTTTGCTCCACTAATGAAAGAGATGGATTCAAAGTATTTTTTTTACCAACCATATGATGCAAAGGCTGGTTCAAGTTGGTCCAGCTCTTTTTGCTCTCAACATGTTTTTTTCTTTTCTCTGCCATTGCCTCTGTGTGTGTGTGTGTGTGTGTGTGTGTGTGTGTGTGTGTGTGTGTGTGTGTGTTCTACATTTTCAAGCCAAAACTATTCAAACAGGCTTCCCCCCCTCATGTGGTTAAATACAACATATGTTCTTCTAAAGACAAGGAGGGGAATATCCGTAGATGATGCTTCAGTGGCATGGGCAGTTTGGGACATTATATTCAAGTACTCATATTCATATTCCACATTTACCCCTTCCCATCAGCTGCCTATCAGATTGCCAATGTCCGGACCAAAGCAAAGAGGGACTGACAGAGGCAGGATCAGAGGAAGGAAGGAAGGAAGGAAGGAAGGAAGGGAAGCTCTGGGCTGGAATGTATGAATGGTGAACTCTCAAATCAATGTACAGTCTTGTGTGAGGTCACACATAATACAGTCTGCAAGTCAAACTGTGGCAAAAACGGATCGCACCAATCCAGCGTTCCAGTGTATCTGGACTTGAGGTGTTTCCATAGCAGGCTTATCTTATGCAATTGCACTGTCTTATTCTAGGAATGTTATTGATTCCCTAGGCATTGCTTTCTCTTTGTAACTGCTGCATGGTTTTCCATTCTTCCCTCCGTCTTTTTTCTTTCCACAAAGAAACACAAGGCAGTAATGAATGACAGATAAACTGTACCATATGTTTTGATTGGAAGCAGTAGACTTCCCCCTTTGGGATGTATCTTCAGAGAGGATGCTATCAACATATTATTCAAAGTTTTTGAACAATGTCCCCATGACACAGTACAAAAGAAAAATAGACAGAAACCGATTCTTGATATTCTGATCCTAACAAAAGTTATAGGAGGATTAAGAGATGAAGCCCATCTTTATAGCTACATGACAATTTAAACAGCATAATCGTGTTTTGTTTCCTCACTTAGTACCATGACGGCATGCAGTACTTTTTATGCAAACAAGGCAAAGGAGAACAGACAAACCAACCAGCTCCTCTTTCCCCAAAACACTGTTGTTGTTATGTGTAGTCAAGTTGGAACCATTTTATAAGTGAGACATTTAAGGAGCGGTTTTACCAGTTTCACCCCCCCCCAAAAAAAACAAGATTCCATAGGAATTCAAACCCAGACCTCCTGGGTGCTAGTCCATCCAACATTCTATCCGCTACATCACACAGGGCATCCCCAAAAATGTTCAGTCCAACAAAATTACATGCACAGGTTAGGAAAACAACAAGGACAGGAGATATAGGGAACGGGGCTAGAATAACTGGAGACCTATTCAAACAGTTTTAGATAATGCAAGCACCCAAAATAAAGAGATAGAGAAACACCAGTATATGTTGCCGCACAAATTTTGCAAAATAAATAAAGCAAAAACAAGAACACTCATTGTTTGTACTATATTTCCTGTTTATTTCAAACCCACAGACACACTACCGCAGAGACTCGTCCACCCAAAGGACCCAACACCAAAACACAAAAGGAGCAATATAGTATATGCGGTCCATTGCAGTGAGGAGTGTGCAGACCTCTGCATTGGAGAAACTAAACAGCCATTAAACAGGAGGATGGCTCAACACAGGAGGGGCAACAGTTCAGGATCAGAATCAGCAGTATACCTCCACTTGAAGAACAAAGGGCACTCATTCAAGATGAGGATGTACACATATTAGACAGAGAAGATAGGTGGTTTGATAGAGGGGTCAGGGAAGCCATACATGTGAGTATTGAAAACCCCTTTATCAACAGAGGTGGGGGGCGTCAGGCACAGTCAATTTGCCACTTATCGGGCTATGATTTCAACAATACCCAGTCAAATCAAAAATTCTTCATGCCTCCACCACCAAGGCCATAGCTAACAACCCATACTTTAGGGATTCCAGCACCTTAGGCCATTGTTCACCTAAAGGCCTTTGAGAGTATTGTTCATTTTATGAGCCTATTTCAGACCAGGGTGACATGAGGTCAAAGTGAACTATAAAATGGAGGACTCGCCACTAGCTTCCCTCAGACTGACAAAGCTGTTTGGATGAGCGCTGAAATGTTTCATTCTCCCAAGAAAAGAAGTCCAGTTGCCATGATTCATCATCCAGATATACCATTAGTTATGTCATTATAAAGACTTCAAACGTATCCAAAATAAGCAAGCCAAATTTAAGTCCCAGAATACAGAGTGGTCAAATATGTTTGCTAGGCACTTAATAAGCAAGTAATTAATCACTATCCTTTTCTTTCTCCTGTAGATTGAATTCTCTTCTGACCAGATTGAAGGTAAATAATCATCAATTTTAAAAATGTTAATTTTTTTCCAATATCCAGATTTGGGATCTAGGTATTTTTGTACAGTATTTATTATTTATTTATTTGATCTCGTATATTGCTCCATCTGGCCCAAGGGCCACTCTGGGCAGTTTACAAAATGTAAAGGTATACAATATATAAATAAGTAACATATAATACATAATAAAACCATAATTAAATCAAGAAATAGAAAAAGAGTGGTAATAATCAAAAACAATGTAAAAAGGGACAGAACAGAGGTGGGCTGAATTATCAAGAAACTATATCTAGGGACTTCACCCCTGTATGGGTCGCTACCTTAAGTGGCATACCCCAAACCATCAACCTCAGACAAAAATTAGCAATGTGATCCAAGCCATGGAGTCTGAGGTTGGGGAACACTCTTATGAAGACATGTGTGTTTGTGTTCTGTGCCATCAGTTTGGAGTGATCCTAATATTGTTTTGAGGTGAGATCTTTAAGAAGTGAGGTTTCTTCCCCTATTTTATTTCTTTAAAATGTTTTTACCCTGCCTTTCTTCATGGAAAGGACCCAAGGTGGCTTACAACTCTGAAGGACACTATAAAAAGTTGGAGACAATGAATGTACAGATTAAAGACAATATTAAAAGCGAAGAACAATAAGTGTGAAGAGTCGTCTCATTTAACTGGATCAGGCTCATTGGAGGGAAATAGGACAAGTCCTTGAGTCCTGGTCCTAGACAGATGATAATGGTGGAACATAAGTATTTATTTATTTATTTATTTATTTATTTATTTATTTATTTATTTATTTATTTATTTTAATACTTATATACCGCCCATCTTCCAGAGGAACTCCGGGCGGTTTACAACAAAAATGAAAGCAATAACAATAATAACAAACTAAATAAAACCACATAATAAAACTACAAGAAGGAGTCATTGGCAAGATAAGTAAAGTGAAACAAAGAAGTTAAGCAAGCAAATGAACAAATAAATGGACTTCAAAGGATCCACTGTTGTAAGAGTGCAATCAAAGGGAGAAACAACTTGCATTTTGGACTGCTTGTTCCTTGGTCCTAGGAGATCTACTTTCCAGTGATCACACAGAGTGCACAAGAGAGCAAAGCAGAGTGATTCTGTTCTGTCTCCAAACTGGACCATTGTTGATCCAGAGACAGAGCTACTCTTTGTAGGGAGCCAGGATGGAGCAATTCCTGTACAGACAGAAAGGTTGCTTTAAGGGAGGTTGTTCCCTGATAAGGGGCACTTTCCATTGCAATCCAACTCCATCCTTCCCTGAAGTCTGATCACACCGTAACTATATGACTAAAGATAGATTTAACCCAGCCCCTCCACTTCCTTTTACCTTCTATGTCTCTCTTCATTCTTTTTGCCCAATGTTTGGCACTCCTTATCTGGCTAGTCATGGTTTAAGCAAGCATCACAGATGGAGCAGAGCATGGTTTAGGCCTGGACTAAAGGCTCACCTGACAGCTGTAAATGTCAGCTTTGATCCTCCTCCTCCTCCTCCTACCCAGAGAAGAGGGAGGAGGAACAAAGCTGGGTCTCCAAACAAAGCACCAGATGCAGAATTTCCTCCAAGCATTTTAAGAACATAAGAGCCCTCCTGGATCAGGCCAAGGGCCCATCTGGTCCAGCTTGTTGTATCTCACAGTGGCCCCACCAGGTGCCTCTGGGAGCATATGAGACAACTGGACACCTATCTCCTGATACCACTCCCCTGTGTCTGGTCTGAAATCTCCCATGTCATCAGGGGCACATCTGTACCCCAATGTCCTCCAGACCACACAAGAGGTCTGTCCCCATCCCCCAAAAGTTTCATATTCCTTCTTTATGGAACATCTCAAAAAGGCCACAAATATAAGCACCGTTCTCTTGAGAGTTGCTTTTTCCCAATAAGTTTACTGATGGAGTGATGTAGACCCTACTTGAAGCTCACAAAGCATCAAGAGCTTTGGTTCAGAAAAAGCCATTGTGACGTCACTTGTGACTTCCCTGTAGGCTACCAGCCTCTCCCTGTATCATGCAGCTATGGCCATGCAGCGCAACAAACCAGCCCCACAGACCCGTCTGCTCAAGGATCTCTGTAGGACTCCAAAGCATGGCTCTTGGAGCTCTAGGGCTCCAGAACTGCACATCAATGCTGAACCCTTGGCCTCCTCCTGCAGCGGAGAGGCGTCTGTGAAAGAGGCCGTGCTGGAAATCAAGAAAAAAGCAGACCAAACCATGAAGGCAGTGAAAGCTATCGATAGCAAAGTCTCAGCCTTGAAATCACACATGGACACCCTGGAAGGGCTGATCCACAAGTTAACCCAGCCATCTGCTGCAGCATCGGATCTTGCCAGGGAGAATAACCAAACGAAGCCCCCAGGATGTCAGCAGGTCCTTCAGTGTCTCAGAGGCAAAAACACACACAACTGTATGCTTCAGACCGAGAAGCAAGTGGAATCCCACATCATCAAGATCCAAGGCTTACCAGAGAACGCAGAAGGCCAAGACTTGGTAGCCTTCCTGGAGAAATGGTTGCCCGCTGTTCTAAACATGAACGCCCGAGAGGGTCCCATTGTGGTAAAAAGAGCCTATAGAGATAATGGCAAAGGGGAGAAAGCAAGCATAGATCGGTGCAGGGCAGTTGTTGTTCACCTAACAAAATTAAAGGATAAAGAGAGGATAATGGAGCATGCTGAAAAGCTGAAAACTATCACGTACAGAAACCAACCAATTCTGATACTTCCAGATAAACCCATGACAGAAGGTAAAGAAAATATTCTGTATTTGAATCCTGTGAGAGGGGCAGACTGAGTTCCTGTTATTGATAATCTTAGTATGCTCAAACTGGCCATTTACAACAGACATAATAGTAATATTGCTTAATTTCCCATGAGGTGCAAATTTCCCAAAGTCAGAACAGAACCAAGAAATATGACTTCTTGTCATTCCAATATGTTTCTTCATCATTCTGGAAGACATGGGGGTGGGGAGTAAAGCAAAGTAAAATGTTCACTTAGATGGAAACCAGACCAGAAGATAAAGGTTGCTTATGTTGCTGTTGTTATTCTTTGGTGGTTACTTCACGTCCTACCTTGTTCTGCAATTACGTTTGTATCATGACAGCGTTGTTCGCGGTCATGTGGTTTTGTCCCTGTTCAGTCCCTGTTTCCGTTTAATCACTGGCATGATTACTTGTCTCGTGACAACTGTTACTTCACAGTCTTGTTCTGTGACAAATTCTGAATTTGTCTTGCTTTCTTAACTCTTTTTAAAAATATTTTAAATACAACTTTTTGATATTTCAATTTACTTGTCTTCCGGGATTTACACGTCAATGCTACAGAATTTTCAGTACTTTCTTTAATAAACATTTGCACTGCATGTTTCCCATAGGGAAAATAATGTTGAATGCTGCTTCAGCCGCTGACCACTAGGTGGATACTGGTTGTTGCGTGACAGTTGTTACCACTTGGTCCCTTGTCTCGGAACAGGAACTGGGAATGAACCATGACAAGAGAATTCCCCAGCCCAGGGGCAGGTACAGCTTGTCACGCTCTGTTCCCGGTTCCGGGGGCATGGTCGAGACAACTTTTGCTGTCACACTATGGACGTGAAGTAAGTTTTTTTTGTACTGGTCCCAAGCTGGACAGCAAGGAGGGACAAACGGGACATGAAGTAACCGCCTGTTGGCATGGTTAGAGAAGACAGGCTTTGCTTTTTTGGACTTCCTGCCATCATAATGCAAATGTAATTTTTACAATAGGTTGTGCGATGCACATTCAAATAAAAAGGGGGCGTCTCTTTTGCCTTCAGTTTGATTTTTAATATATCTCCTACTTTGCATGGAGAAACGTGATGCAACAAATAACTGAGCTGGGTTCAGTATGAACCTAATGGTAGCTTGAGATTTTTAGTGATTCATATGATTCCACTTTCAAACCTACTCCCCTTCAAGGGCAGCTTGGAAAAGTTACTTTTTAAGACTACAACTTCATGAATCATTGCAAGTCTCAAGCTGGGAGTTGCACTAAAAAAATCTTCCAAGTTCTCCTTTAGAGAAATCAACAAAACCAGTAATTATTCAGAAAGCATTTATTTAGAATAAATAACAACCAAGAAATCAAAATATTCAATTATTTTAACAAAAATATATCGTAGTATAATAGATTTGCAATACTGTATTGGAAAATACTTAGTCTAACCTTCCATCAAATGCAGAACCAACCACTGTTTTTTAAAACTGTGTAACATATCTTGATCTCAAATAACATTTCAAGAGTAGCACACATAAAAATTGAGCATCCACAGCAATAACCTGACATAAAATCTAAACCTCTATAGCAAACATGTTACTACTTGCCAGCCATTTACTTCCAAAGGTCATTTCCCTTTGAATCAGCAATACTGTATATATATTTGCTCCAATGTTTGTCAAATAGCCCACATGATAGCTATCAATTTAAATTATAAGGCTCATTTCTGCAGGCTTATTTCTTGCTTCTTCTTTTCAACTGAAGTAGAATGTATCAAACGGTGTGATATCTTCTCAATTCCATGAAATCCTGGATGAGACAAATTATCTGGCTTCCTTGCAATCTGGTTCCTGGTTTAGTCATGAGATGGAGACAGATTTGGCCATCTTGAATGATGATTTATGCCAGGAACGGAACAAAGGAATGTGTCCCTGATTATTGGTAGGTTGGTTGGCTGGCTGGTTAGTTGGCTCGTTGGTTGATTGAAAATATTTCTATCCCAGCTTTCTTCCCCAAAAGGACCCAAGGTGGCTTCTCCTGGACTTCTCAGCAGCTGTCAGTACCATTAAACATGATATCCTTCTGAGCCATCTCTGTGAGATGAGACTACAAGGCGCTGCTTTATAGTGTCCGTGGGCCTTCCTGGGGGGAGTGCTGGGGGAGTCCTGTTTGACACCATGGCCTTTAGCCTGTAGTGTCCCCCAGGGTTCTGTCCCCCATGCTATAAAACTGCTGGGAGAGGTAGTCAGAGTTTTGGAGTTTGTGTGGCTGATCCTCTGTCTCTGCTTTCCACCCATCTCCAAGGAAGCTGTTCCTTTTCTAAACTAGTATCTGTCATTGGTAATGGACTGGATGAGGGCAAACAGATGGAAACTTAATCCAGATGGCAGAGAGGTGCTGCTGGTCAGTCAAAAGGATGACCAGGGAATAGACCTTTGATGGAGAGGATTACAATACCCCTGAAAGGCTTGCAGCTTGGATATGCCCCTGGATTCATCCCAGAGCCTGGTCAGTCAAGTGTGGACGATGGCCAGGAGTGCATTTGCACGGTTAAAACTGGTGCACCCACGTGGCTGTTTCCTGGAGATTCCTGATTTGGCTACAACTCATGCCTTAGTTACATCCTGTTTGGATTACCGTAAAACACTCTACTGACTTGGAACACCATTCAGAAAAAATGCTGCAGCCAGGATGCTGTCCAGAGACAGTTACAGGAAGCATTTAACTTCCTTGTCACAGCAGCTTCAGTGCCAGGCTGCTTCTGCGCCCACATCAAAGTGCTGGTTATGGCATATAAAGCCTTTCACAGCTTGGGTCCAGGCTACCTGAAAGGCTGTATTTCCCTCTATGGGTCTTCAGGGAAGACTTTTCTCTCAGCCCTGCTGCCTTCATAGGCACCAGGACAGAGTGACAACACAGTGACCTTGGACCAGTTCCTATCTCATGGCATTAGGTTAACTCAGATAATTTTTCTAAGGATGGAATTTCTGGTGACAGGGGAGAACCATATATGGAATGTTGCAGTCCTGGAAGGACAGATGGAAAAGAAATGTAAACAAACAAGCCACTAAACACATTCCTTCATTTGCGCAGAGTTCAAGGAGGCCTTCATGCTGTTTGACAGAACCCCAACGGGAGAGATGAAGATTACGTACAGTCAATGCGGAGATGTCATGCGAGCTCTTGGACAGAACCCAACCAATGCAGAGGTCTTGAAGGTGCTGGGGAAACCAAAGCCAGAAGGCAAGGAGACATTATAAGCCTTTTGCAGATGTCTTAACAGAGCCTCCCTTTGCAGCTTAAAATGGGGCATCCACGGGGCCAGTCTTCTGGCAACTGTAACATCATATCCATATGCAATGCACACCTTGCTCGAGACCACCATAATGGCTCCGTGCAAAGAGCCAGGCGAACGGGAGGCAATGGTTTGTGGCCTCCTTTGTAGCCCCAGTTTACTCTCCAGCCACGCTGCTTTTGGGATGCCCAGAGTGGCGTGGCTGCAGAGTAAACTGGAGCTATGAAGGAGCCCACAAACCACTGCCTCTCCTTCGCTCGACTCTCTGCACAGAGCACAGTGGCATGCTCCAAGCGGAGGGAGAAGTCCCATGGCTGTGAGGGGGTGATGTTGCATGCCGACAGAAAGGGCTCTGTGTGCTACCTCTAGCACCCGTGTCATAGTTTCGCCAACACTGCTCTAGGATCATCCCTACCATATGGCAGAGTGAGGCGGCTGCCTGAGGTGGATTTTGTGGGGCAGGGAATGGTGTTGACTTGCTGGAGAACACTGAGTTATATGGGTCATACAGAAGGCCTTATTGTCTCATAAGCTAAGCTTTGACTCTCAAGCACATGTTCAAAATGTTACTTTTTTGACTAAAACTCAGAGGTGTAGCAAGGGTTTACAGGGTCAGGGGACGAAGTCCATTGTCATGCCCCCCCAAAGGGACAGGAGGGGCTAAGATGCCAAGTAGAAGGTGACAGCGGTGGCCAGGGAGCTCTCCACACCGGCCCTGGCAGGTCCCCCATGACGTGCCTTCCCACGGCTCCTGGGAGCTGTTTGACACCCAATTTGGCACCCCCAGGGACAGATGTCCCCCCTCACCCCCTAGCTGCACCACTGCTAGAACTGTCAAAATCCCTCCTCCCAAGCCAGCGGTAGTTTCCAAAAGTAACATTTTAAAGTTCTCACTTCATGTGTTTTGGGAGACACTCTTGTTGACAGTGCAGAAGTAAGATAAAACTGCCAATTTAACCCAGTGGATTGATGCACACGGAAGGGCTACCCTTTCCATGTACATAAACCCAATCCCAGCCTCAAGATGGTTCTGGTACACAGAATTAAGAGAGAAAGGATCATGTCGTCTTTCCATTCAGGTAGCATTTTGGGCCAGCCGTCTGTTTACAGTCCTCATTTGTAAAGAAGGTGGCTTGCTGAAATAACTTTTCTCAGACTCTATCTCTGAATCATTTCCACGAGAACAGCTAATTTTCCAAGCTCTGTTGAAAAACACTGTTTCCCAGCTCAAATGCTTGGAAAATGGTGGTTTAAGAAACAAGGAAGTGTCACCTGCAGCCAGGATTACAAGATGGGGGGGGAGGGTGGTGGTGGGTGGACACTAGCTGCTCAAGTGTCCAAGTGCCACCAACTCCAATGGCTTCCTCTCCCTCAACCCCCATCAGAAATGAACACAAAGATGCTGGACTTTGAGACATTCATCCCAATGCTGCAGCACATTGCCCGAGCCAAGGACCAAGGGACATACGAGGACTTTGTGGAAGGGCTGCGCGTCTTCGACAAGGAAGGAAACGGCACTGTCATGGGAGCTGAGCTGCGCCACGTACTGGCAACTTTAGGTAGGGAAAGGAGGCTTTCTGGAATTAATGCACCGGCCTTTGGGAGGAACGAATTGACTGTGAAGGACTTGCAGAGTTTTTTTAATAGTTACTTTTCGGCGAAAATCGGATGCGTTCGATATTTACGCAACGGTTAACGACAATGCATCGATATGCTCGAACCGATAAAAGAAAAATTTAATATTTTTTAAAATAAAAGGAGTGTGGAACCAGAAAAAAAGTTTTAAAAAAACTGATTTGCAAAAAGCAGTTTGCCTACCTGAGTGAGGGCACCACCAGAGGGGTGGTTTCTGGGGGGGTCCCCATCCTCCCCCTCTCCTCCTAGGAAATGGGGCATCCTCGTGAGTACTGAGAAACAGGGGGGGGATCAAAATGGAGAGCAATATTTTTTTTTTGAAATCGTGGTCCAAAAACCCACCAAAGCACCACACAGAAACATGCAAAAATTAGGTATTTTAACTGCCTGAATTTTTACAGTAGCAGCAGTGAAGTTATTCTTGGCCAAACGAAGTCTCAATCCCATTTATTTTATTTTATTTTATTTTAAGATGGGGATGGGCTGGTGGTGGGATGGACACAAATTTTTGGAGCATTCCTCAAGTGTCCAAGTGCCACCTGGGAACTCGGGCAATGCCCACTATCCTCTCTAACCCAACCCCCATCAGAAATGAACACAAAGATGCTGGACTTTGAGACATTCATCCCAATGCTGCAGCACATTGCCCGAGCCAAGGACCAGATCTGGGACATACATGAGGACTTTGTGGAAGGGTGCCCAGCAGAGGCATTCTTCTTTCACCTCGCTCACCAGTCCAAAGGAAAAAAACGGCACTGTCATGGGAGCTGAGCTGCGCCACGTACTGGCAACTTTAGGTAGGGAAAGGAGGCTTTCTGGAATTAATGCACCGGCCTTTGGGAGGAAGGGGAATGACAAATTTTTGAAAAAAGAACGGAAACGAGCACACAGGGTCATTTGGCCAGCAGCAGAGGTGTCGGCAAGTCTTTGGGTCTAAATCTCAGGTCCAAGCCTTTGGTAACAAGTCTAACTCCAAGTCTTCAATACCAAGTTCTGAGTCCCAAGCCCCAAGTCTGAGTCCCAGTTAAAAAAACAAGCTCTTTTCCCCAGAAAGAAAAGGGAGGGGTGGGTAAGTTCTGAGTCAGGAGTCCAGCCTGAGTCACGGGGTGGGAGGGAGTTAAATCCGAGTCGAGTGACCAGTTCAACTTAAGGCCAACTTAACAGTGAGCCTTGGAACTCAAGCAGGGCTGGTGCTAGGTTTTTTTGCGCCCTAGGCCAGGGGCGGGGGGTGGGGTGGGCGGGGTGGGTGGGACGGTGGGTGGGCACAGTGGTGGGCAGGCGGGGCAGGGTGCGGGGTGGTGGGTGGGCAGGGTGGCGGGGGATAGCGACGGGTGCGGGGTGGGCGGCGATGGGTGCGGCAGCAGCGGGTGGGCAAATGGGCAAACGGTGATGGACAGCTGGCGAGTGGGGGGGACGGACGGCGGTGGCCAGCGGCGGGGGGGGCAGCAGGCTGTCCAGCGCCCTCTCTCCATTTTGGCACCCTAGACAACTGCCTAGTTCACCTTAATGGAAGCGCCGGCCCTGAACTCAAGGCCTCATCCTTGGTGAGCAGAAAATTGGACTCGGTCTTGGATTCAAATTACCACTTTGGGATTAAAGCCCAAGGCCATACATTCCTTTTTCCAGCCTGATCTATTTCAAAGGACTCTCCAGAAGACAAGTTAAAGCAGAGGAAATCTTTGCCTGCCTCTGTGAGCCCAGTGGAGGGAAGGTGGCATAGGAGGGCAATAAATAAATAAATAAATAAATAAATAAATAAATAAATAAATAAATAAATAACAGAAGGAAGAAGAACACTTCATTGACATATGACTAGTTTGTCTGGAGTAACACTTTCTCCAAAACATAGCTTGGGCTTAAACAAGAGCCATTGAGAGGGAGATTTTAGGTTAGGGCAAAAAACATAATTTGTGGTAACTTTAGGTTTCAATCATCTCCCCCATATTATTGAGAATCCCTTTTAAACAGCACTTCAGAAGCCTTGCTGTGACTCATCTGGCTTTTAAACATCTCTATAGGTTTTCTTTTCCTGTTCTAACTAGAGTATCATTCCAGGTTCTTGGCATTCATTGTGCTCTAAAGTATGTGTTAAGTTTTGCTTGCTTTTACAATTACTTGAAATCAGCATTGCTTTTAAATATATAAACCTGTTTCAATCGGATTAGAAACATTTTGCAGCTTGCATTGAGTATCCTGGCAGTTCTAGCATTTGCCTGTTGCCTAAGTGATTTGATCATTATTTCCGTTGAATGACAGCACCAATTGCAATATCAGAAGCAAATGAGATGATTCCGGGGACTGCATACAAGAAACACCTGATTAAGCACTAAGCAGAATGGGATTTGAGGAAACGACATCATAGATGATTACCTGCAGGGACAGTATTTATAACACATCTGTTATATTAAAAAATGTGGTGCTACATTAAGCAGCACTTTGGGAGCAATTCAGTTTTGTCCATAGCTGAAGAAAGACCAGGGCTTCGCAGTTTCAAAGGGCCATGCTTTCAAAGCATCCAAAGCAATGGTTCCCAAACTTGGGACCCCAGACGTTCTTAGACTAAATCTCCCAGAAGTCTTCACCACTATCTGTGCTGGCCGTGGTTTTTGGAAGTTGTAGTCCAAGAACAACTCAGGATCCCTGGTTGGGAACCACTTCATTAAAGGAAAAGATGCCCTTTTTGGACATCTCACACCATCTGCGCTCTTTGCAGCATCACCCAGTGTAACACACATTATCACTTGTCCCACCAATGGACGTATAGTTCTGGCAACCTATTGCGGGGCCTGGCATTGTGAATTGTTTTGTACAGCAACTAGAGAACCTAGTTATGTTGACTGGGAGATCCCGGGAGTTGTAGTATAAAAACTGATATTTGTAGTGTAAAAACTTCTGCATTCTCCTTAAATGAAAGGAGGAAACATTACTGTTCCATGCTCCATTGATTCTTTCTACCATTGTTGCCTGTAATTATACAGACGAGTGGGAATTCTATTTCCCCTAAGAGATCCTCCAGTCATTCTTTGGCACCCTATGGGAAATGTCATCCACTCATGGATACAGGTTCTTCTGCACCAGGTAATATAAGACTGCAATACCAACCTCCAAACAACAAATTGTTTTTACATTAGACACTGTTTATTCCTGGGTGTGACAATATATTTGGACACGACTGCAGCTTTTAGGCATCTCTGTCAGAGCTGTAGTTTCCCACAAACCTAAAGCCCTCCAGATCTGTTTGACCAAAAAATTCATCATCCCCAGCAAGCTTAGTCAAGCCATTGTGGACTTTCTAGATGCGGGTTTGGAATTGGCTGTTGATGATGGGAATTGTAGGGCAACAGATTTGGAGGGCATCTGGCCAAAGACAGAGTGACTGAACACTTTGATCTGTTCAGTACTTGGAAGGGCAGTTCTAGAAGGAGAAAAACCACCAGGACTTGATGTTTGATTTCCATACATAGGGGAGAAGATGACAGAAAGTGAAGTAGAACAGCTGATGACTGGGCAGGAAGATGCCAATGGTTGTATCAACTATGAAGGTAAGATAAACTGGACCTTTTGGGAAAAAAATCTCATCAGGAACCTCAGAGGTTACACACACCAGCTTTTTAATGCTGAAATTTCCTTGTAGAGTAACGGTTCTCATCTTTCTGAACTACAGATGTTTTTGGACATTAGTTCCTAGAATCCCTGACCATCAGCCTTCATGGCTGGTATTTCTGGGAAGTGAAGTACAAAACATGTGATATTCCCAAAACTGAGTCTTCCTCAAGGTTTTCACTCATGACCAGGTCAACTGGTCCTGCTTCTTGCTTCTATCTACAGCAGTAGTTCTCAACCTGCGGGTCCCCAGATGTTCCTGAACTGCAACTCCCAGAAACCTCTTCCAGCACAGTAAGTGGTGGAGGCTTCTGGGAGTTGCAGTCCAGGAACATCTGGGGACCCATAGGTTGAGAACCACTGATCTACAGCTAACTTACTACTACTACTACTACTACTACTGCTGCTGCTGCTGCTGCTGCTGCTACTACTACCACCACCACCACCACCACCACCACCATGGAATGGCTACTAGTTTTCTTCTAAACCTTGGAAGAACATGGGATAGAATGGTAGTACCTAATTCACTTCACAATGAAGTGACATCAAAATAGGAACACTTCTATTGCTGAAAAAATGGTTATTAGTATGATTCCCAGATTGCTCTAGTAATTATCTAATATGGCCTCTAATAGATATCTGGAGCATTCTTGGAAATATTTTGTTAAAAATACTGTTTTTAGGCTATTCCATGTAGCAATCACATATTGCTCCTCGGGTCACTAGGTAAGATAGACTGACTGATTGTGCTTCCTATGAGATTTGGAGCTTGCAGTCCAAAGAAATAACTTTTCCTTCCTGTCTCCAATCATTTAAAGTGGTACAGTATAACCATCTAGACTCTTTTCTACATAAATGCCTTTAATTTTGGTGGAGCTGTCTGTAGTCCTGATTAGGAGAATTGAATTTTGAAGGGCATAGAAGACGATTCATGTATGCTACCTGCTAAAGACCATGAAAAAAATGCTTTTTTACTGTGACTAGTTTCAGAATCTCCCAGTCAGCATGGGAACTGGCTGAAAGATTCTGGGATGTATAGTCCAAAAAGGAACTTTTCCAAACTCCAATATTTGCAGCAAATAATTAAGTTTCTCAGTCACTCCGCAATAGTTCTCTTGACGTGGGACTTTATTTGGGGAAAATATGTACAGCATTGTTTAGTAAAGCAATATGATCAAAGCTTTGCCAAGTTACACATTTGGACTACAGTTTCTGAAACCCTAGCTAGTACTGACACAGGTCATGTTAGCAGCTGTAGTACAAAAAAAGTAAATGCTCAAGCTTCACCTGTCATGTTGTGAAGTTTGAACTTACACTATTGCCATTTCCCCCTTTTCTTGTCATTTTCAGCTTTTGTCAAGCATATTATGTCTGGATGAAGAAGGAATCCTTAAAGTGAGTCTTTTTTTTTCCTCATTCACTTGTTTGCATGAACCCAGATGAGGCCATAGTATGTATATATGCTTCAACCACATATGTGTTCCCACCAAATATAGAATCACAGAATCCTTGAGTTGGAATGGGTCTATAAGGCTATCAAGTCCCACTCAGTGTCGGACACCAAGTCTTGGGGCAGTGCGGGCGAGCAGTGGCGGGGGATCAGATCCCCAACGCCGCTGGCCTGCGCTGCTCTGAGAAGTTTTGGAGCCGTCCGAGCGAGCACCATGGGGGAACTGATAGCCCCCCAGGCCCCACCTGACCCGCATCCGCATACTGCGGATTTTCAGTCATCGCGGGTCGGGTGGGTCCCTAACCCCTGCGATAGGCAGGGAGTTACTGTATTCCCTAGTGGTCTCCCATCCAAGTACTAACCAGGGCCGGCCCTGCTTAGCTTCTGAGATCAGGCGAGATCGGATGTGTTCAAGGCATCTAGGCAGCTGTTATAGGTCACGGCCATGATTAAATGTATTGTAACTAAACCATGCCTTTGCTATAAAGGAATGTATATGATTACCTTTACCAACTTAAGTCAGTTTCCTTTCCTTGTTAGTTGTATCAACCAGGAAATTGAAATGTCAAGCGTGCTTCTAGTAATTGCATTTTTAAAAATGTATGGCTATACATTCTGTTGAAATGTGCAACTGAAAAGGAAAGATGAGTTTGGAATGATATAGGATCAGAGCAAAGATTGTTTATGAATCAGAGAAAAACTAATAGAGTGTTACTATTCCTACAGGGTAGAGAAGGAGACTCTGTCACTTTCATTGGTAAATTATAACGAGGTTATTGCCCAATCAATTATCCAAATTTACATGCAGATCACAAATAGATAATACATACCAGTGATGGCGAACCTTTTAGAGACCGAGTGCCCAAACTGTGATTCAAAACCCACCATTTTTTTGCAATTTAACCTGAATACAGGTGACTATGAAGGGGCAATGCTGGGTGCCCACAGAAAGGGTTCCTAGTGCCACCTTTCCCACGCGTGCCATAGGTTCTCCAACACTGATATATACCAAAGTATGCAGACTCCGGTTACTAGAGGGGAGAAATAAATCATCCAGAAAGTGAAGGCTCATCCAGATAGAATATTTATTCATTGTAATATACTGTACCTGGTTGATCACTAATGTTTTTACCAAACTGGGCAAGGGCTGCTAGTGGTAATAAAGCTCTGTCCAAAATGCTATTAGTTACGGCCCCAAGAACCCCCACTCAAAGGGCATAACATTTGCAGGTGTATCAAGGTATGAAGCAAGGCATGACTGAAGCAAAATGTTATCTTTTGCGAGCTGTGTCATGCCATCGGTGTGCAACAATGCCTGTGCTGAGTTTGTAACTTGAGCCCTTCACTGCCAGAAGTGACAGTGCTAAGTTAATTAAAAATATTGATCAGGATAGAGACATCAACAGTTTGAAGACATCTAGCATATCGTTATGCTCCATTAAAATTGCCATGTGCTTTTCTTCCAGGTTCTTCCATGGGAGAAAAATTCCATCCAGCACAAATTCTCATCTCATCCCTTCCAGCCCCATATTCCCTAGGAAATGTGTGTCCCTGTAAGAGCCCATTACCACAGGGTAATGAAGTATTTAAAAACTATTCAGGCTCCTGCATCAATTTTTAAATCTTAATTTATTCTCTTTCCTTTTATTTCTTTTTTTCCTTGTGCTACATTTGTAATTTCAAATTAAAACTCCTCTGCCCAAGTACACAAAGCACACAGATTATTGTTTCTGTTAATTCTGGTAAGCTCAATAGCGGCCCCTTTTCTTGAAAGGGTTACCCCCATCTGTTCAAAGATGGTTCCCTTAATGTCTTTGTCCTACAGAAAATAAAAATGATTCCTCAGTTTTGACATTTCTGCCCCATCCATGTTGTCTCATTTTTGGAAACTTCAATTACGGTTTTTAGTGTACATTTTGGTTTTCAGCAGATGACATGCTCACAACACATGCAGTCATTTACTACAAAGGACACATTAGAAGCCTTCCTCAAATTGCCCCCTTCACATTGGTGTCTTATTTTTTATTTATTAGACTTGTATATCGCACCGTCTGGCAACAAAGGGCCTTTTCACACGACCCCTAAGATCCGCTGGCCACTTAAATTTGGGCCAGAGATCTTGGGGGTTTGTCGCTGTTCCTGTGTTCCCACCCCCTCCGCACTCCTGGCTGCTGTCTGCGTGAGGGGAGGGAGAAAAAAAGGAAGATAAGAATGCCGTCTCACCTCCGTTCTGCCGTCTCGCTCTGCTCCCGGCAACATTCCAGTCTCTTAAGTATCTCTTAACGGGGCGGGGGGGCAAAAAAACAACAACAAACAGAAGCGAGGAGAGCCCGGCACTCACTGCGTTACATCCGCATCAGGAATTTTTCACCCCCAGAGAGCAGGTACTTGAAATGTGCGCTGGGACGCGCTTAGGTGGGCATGGTCTCACTTAATTTTTTTGTAAACTCCGGAGCTGGTAGGGAAACAATTTTAAGCTCTGGATCTGGGAGCCATTTGCTGTAGATTTTAGGGGTCATGTGAAAAGGCCCAAAGGCCACTCTGGGCAGTTTACTGGTGGACTATAACCCCCACTATGATGTGCTCATCTGGATGGTGGTAGCTATGGTCCTTCACATCTGCAGGGTGCTACACTGGGAAAAGATTGAACTAGAACTGACAGCCTTGTGATCATTAGAAGTATTGGAGGTGCCCATGATTATAGCCAATATTTTCTGGAGACAGAAACAGGTGTGAATATATGCATTTGTAGAGGGGAGGAGAGTACATCCAACTTAAATTGTGGGATCAATGGTGACTATGCATCATGGGATTGGTTCATAAAAATAGGCAACCATATCTGGGTTTCCACACTGCATCCTAGATACTGGGCCACTGCTGCATATTTACAATGTGTCTGAGAAACGTGTGAAGTATCTATTTCCATACGTAAGTAGAAAAACACTGGTGCTATAGATTAGTAAAATTAGTTAGCGAGCTATGTGTCTTCAAGTCACAAATGACTTAAAAAGACCCTAATAGAGGTTCCAAGGTAAGTGAGATACTGTATTTAAAGAGTGGTTTCCCCCCAATTCCATTCTCCCAGTGAGTTTCCATGGCCAAGTTGGGCTTTGAGCCTGCTCTCTATAATCTTAGTCCGTTACTTTGTCCTCTATATCACATCAGTAATATTAGAAGACACATATTCTTCCTTATTTGGTTATTTAAAAACATTTGTATACAGCTCTTGATCTAACAATTACAGATAGCAATAGTGGTACAACACTACTGAAGTATAAAAAAGCAGGCTCTGATATCTAATATGTCTATGAGAACACTGCTAAATATTAAGCAATTTGAACATCTTTCTGCTGAAGAGTTCCCATGGGCTATGTTTCTGCAGATGAAACAGTTGTTTTTTTATAACTGATTATATTAACAAATGTGGGAAAGTGTTGCTCCTCAGATGCTGTTGGACTAGAACTCCCACCAAACACAGTCAGCTGCCAACAGGGAAGAATGACAGAATGTACATTACCACAAAATCATTATAAAATAAAACTAGCTATAATTACAAAAGGAATGTGTTTCCTTGACTGGACTGAAGGCCAGTTTGTATTTGACCAGCAGCCCGGGAGTTGTATCCAGATATACTATTAAGCGTGTCTTAAGGTATGTGACCAACACTTCTCCTCACCCCGTTGTCAAACAGCTACAATGAGCTGCAGCAAATTACAAAAACATGCGTAGGATACCAACCAACTTTTGTTTCAATTTGCAACTACAGTGATGCCTTTTAAGACGAATTTAATTCATTCTACGGGTCAATTCATTTTACGAAAAATTCACCCTACGAAACGCGGTTTAATGTGGTTTCCCACAGGAATGCATTGAATTCGTCTTGCGAGGCATCCCATAGGCAAAATTCATCTTCCTTTCAGTTGTCTCCATGGACTGGTTTTGTTTAGAAATCAAAGAATCACATTTCTAATTTTTTTTTGCCTAAACCTATCAATTGCAGCACCTCCTAAGGCAATGTTGATGAACCTATGGAATGGGTGCCAAAGGTGGCACTCGGAGCCCTTTCTGTAGGCAACCAACATTGCCCCTTCACAGCCACCTGTATTCAGGTTAAATTGTTGTATTGGCATTTTGCAAAAAAAAAAAAAAGGGTTTTGAATCGCAGTTTGGGTGCTCAGTCTCTAAAAAGTTCGCCATCACTGTCCTAAGGGATCGTCAGTTCCACCACACTTCAGGAGGCAAGAGTTGCATTTGCCACACAGACCATTCTCACAGACCCTGCAAGAGATCAGCCCACCAATGTCGAAGTAGGATTTAAGTGCCAGTCTGGTTAGCTTCTTCTACGGCGTCATCGTATTATTGGTCTTAGGTACAAACTTCATGATACAGACCAGGACTTGAACATTTTTATGTGTTTTGTGTCGTTACAGTCATCACTGACTCTTTGTGACCCCATGTCCATGGAGTTTTCTTGGCAGGAATACTGGAATGGTTTGCCAGTTCCTACTCCAGGCGCCTACAGCACTTAGTATTCCCTGGTGGTCTCCCATCCAAGTACTAACCAGGGCTGACCCTGCTTAGCTTCCAAAATCAGGCGAGATTGGATGTGCTTAGGGCATCTAGGCAGCTGATTGAACATTTTTATAGCTACCCCCAAACTGCACCACTGACCTGTTCTGCAGCTGAGACGGCACCCCCTCAGGTCATGCAAACGCTCAACTGCCAGTTTTATAAAAAGCTTCCGTCTGTTCTTCTGTCATCACAACCCCTGGGCCCCCGGCCCAGCTGGAGTATATCCATATGCCGTAAATAGAAACTGTAGGGAGGTGAATCCTCCTAGGACAATGGCCTACGTTTGGCTGCTTCCTTTTAAAGTTTGCAAGCATTTTCCTTCCTAGCTCCCAGGATGGGTCATGACTCAGGGGGTTTGAAGGGTGATAAAAATAGCACCTCTAGGGGGGGGTGCTATGGAGATATTTCTGCTGTCAGAGATTGAGAAAGTATGCCATACCAAAGATGGTTTGGATGGTGGCAGCATCCGTGTCAGAGAGGGAAGGGACAGAGAAAGGGAGGTGAGGATGCCGCCAGAGCCATGTTTGGCTTTGGAATGGTTCCATTCAAACAAGTCAGTGCACACTATTTTGGCTGTACTCATTCAATCTCTACTAACACAGGGAAATTATTCAAATGTTCTTGATGTTACCCAAATGAACTAGCCGTTTTTTAAAAATGCTGAACATCACTCTTCCCATTACATATGCTCCAATATCTATTCATTTTCATCTTGGGATTAGTGCACAAATGTGAAACACCTGGAATAACAGCAGCACGTCCCCCCCACACACACACACTTTTTTGCAATGGATGAACTGCTGCTTAGCTATTACAGGAACAAAATTCATTTACTCCAACAGTTAAGTTGCAATTTCAGTTCATGCCTGCAAACATAGTATACTTGCACTTGTGGGTAATAATTCAGATAAGTCATATTTGTTGGCTCACTCATTTCTTAAAGTCAGTCAGTCAGATACCTTTATTGGCATAAATAAATAAATAAATAAAATAGACCAAGAGAGAATAAAACGCACAATTGAGAGAGTGTACATACCCAAACCAATATCAATTAAAAACAGGGAAGGGTGGAGGAAATATAGGAACATTGTAACAGGACGAGAGCAAGAGGGTGTTTCCATATTTGTCCAGCCATAATTGACTGCAGACCATCCAGAATGAACAGACTATATTTGGAGGTGTGGAACAAAAGGCCCGTTGAGTTACTGTGGCCTGTGTTGCTGGATTAACAAATTGATAAATGTGGCAATCTGCCTAGTGTGGGTTTTGTCTAAGCCTGACAAAAGATTATGCAAAATGACCTCGTTCTGGTGACCAGGGAATCTAGCAAGATGTGTCTCTAGGTGGGAAGCACGGATGTCCTTATATAGAGGACAATATAGGATCATATGCACCAGAGACTCAATGGTCCCTGAATTACAGGGACATAACCGAGTCTCCAGAGGTAGAGAGCCAAATCTCCTGTATAGGACATTAGAGGGGAGCACATTACATCTAGCTAGAGTGAAGCATGTCGTTCCTGTGGATTCTCTAAAAGATGTAGTTAGCTGGCCGGCTTGCCAACAGGTAGCGGGAGTTGGAGACTGAGAGGAGAACATGCTTTAGAGGCTGCTGCAAAGAGGTCTTGCCTTTCAATGTCTAGCAATCTAAGCTTTAACAGCCTATAAGCCTGCATGAAAGGTAGTGCCCCCATTTGATCAGGTGAAATGCCCAGGGCCGTAATTCTTTGGAGAAACCGTTTAAGGCCGGGAGAGTAAAAATGGTCGGAGAGAATGCCCTCTATCAGAGGGTCTTTGTGTGAGATAAAACAAATTCTCAGCCAGTATTTGAATTATCTTAGTTGTGCCTGAGTGTTCAATCTGCTGAGTCCAGCCTCCAGACAGAGGGCTGCGTAAGGTACACAATGTGGAACTGCCAATATTTTATAAAGAAAAGCGGATTGAAGCCTTTCAACCAGTGGATTGATGGCGTCCAGCCAAACTGGTACCCCATATAGCAGTTGGGAGATGACCTTGGCTTTGAAGACCTGCAGAGCACTGGGGATATGTTGATTACCCCATATATAAAAGAACCGGTAGATAGTTTGGATGGTCAGTCTGGCTGAGTTGATAGTGATATGCCTGTGTCTGGCCCAGGTGTTACGGTAGAAAAAATTTAAACCTAAGTACTTAAATCCCTTGACTTGTTGTATTGCTCTCCCGTGAAAAATCCAAGAATGGAGTTTCCAGGTCTTACTGAAAACAACTATTTTGGACTTACTATAATTGAGGGACAGTTTGTTGCAAGAAAGATAGTTAATACATTCTAAAATTAATCGTCTTAAACCTATCTTGGTGCTGGAAAGTAGCACCATGTCGTCTGCATACAGAAGAATGGGCACTGCCAAATGGCCCAATCTTGGGCAGTGGCTGTTTACTCCTAACAACAGAGGACCAAGGTCATTGATGTACAAATTGAATAGGGTGGGGGCAAGAACACAGCCCTGTTTAACTCCTCTGTTAATGGAAACGCTGCTGGAAAGATCACCATCGCTGGATAATCGAATGCAGCAAGTGTTCTCTGTATGTAACCTTTGGATTAAAAAAAGCAGTCTTCTGTCTAAACTGGCAGCCCATAACTTGGCCCATAAAAGAATCTGATTTGCAAGATGGCGGACGGGAGTCGTCTCTGCTATAGCTCGGCAGTCAGTAAGGTCAATTTTCTGCTTTTATCCTATATTTCCACTCCCTACCATAATTTTAACCAAAGATAACAAGCTAATCCCCCACCAAGCCATAGGACTTTGGTTTAGTCTGACTTTGGGAAGCTATCTTGCCATTCTCCTCAGCTTGGCTTGTTTACCTTACTGGAGCAGCTGTGAGATAAGCCAAGTCCGTAAATCTACATTTCTACAGATTCCCCTCCCTCTCCAGTCTATCCCTAATCTGGCGTGACAGAAGAGAAATACCTCCTGATTTATACGCGTTAACAAGCACACTGCTTGCACTTTCTCTGCTGCTTATATTCTCCTAAGAACCCGAAGGAATCCGAAGAAAGGAAAGCAAAAGCAATTTGTTGCTCAACGGCTTTCAGCCAGCTAACTGTACCTTTAAATCTCTTCCATCAATCAACATTTTGCTCCTGGTTCATATCCTGGGGTTAACAAATGGGGAAGACAAAAAGGCAGCGAACTCCCTCAGGATGCCCCTCTGTATCGAAGCCCTCTAAACAGCTGCACATTGAAGAGACCCTTCAAAGTGCTAAGTGTGATCCTCCAGCTTTAGACGTCAGTGCATCAGATCTACTCTGGACAATGGGTAGGAAACAGTCACTTGACTCTCTCACTCCGAAGGCATCTGTCCTCTCCACTTCTCAAGTTACTTCAGCCCTGACTGACTTACCACTGCGCTCTGAAAGCTGTTCCACGGGGAAAATCTTACCTGATGGTCCGATTAAAAATGCCAGCTCAGAATCAATGTCGATGCAGACACCACAGTTACTTGACCAACCTCTCCATCCATCAGAAGGTGATGTTCACGCTGCTCTCCATGCCACTCCAATGACGTCAGGAGTTGCCCCAGGAACTGCTGCACATCTAACTTCCAGCTCAGAGCAGGGCCAAGAGCAACTCTCTACTGCTAAACTGCTTTGCTTGCTGGGAGATTATGCTGTGTTTACGGGCAAAGCCGTGATGGCAATATTTTCCAAGCTAGATCACCTTACAAAACTACTTGCCTCTTCAAGGCCATCAATGCTCCATCCTGATGACCATCTGTCTAATAGGAATAATAAGGTCTACCCCAGGCCATATGTCACTCCATCTCCCTCTGTGGAGGCCTCATCTCAAGGACCTGCCAAGGCCCCCAATATTCAGCGGGGGTCATTGTCGCGCATCCTCCAACCGAGACAAATTTACTTGGAAATTGCAACTATTCCAGTAAATCAGGGGAGATGGCGGAACAGAGCGCAGATTATTTATTCACTCAGCTATCTTCTTCGCATGGATGAGTGCTCTATCGATCTTGAGGAACATGAGAGACTGCCTGCCCCTAGTTGCAAACTAAGGCTGCTACTTAAATTTGCCAGCTCCTTGATTCCGTTGATGCTTTTCAGGATGTCTGGTTTTCTACTCACCTTCCACATAAGCCTCAAAAGAGTATTTACTGAAGAGGCCCTCCTAAGCCTACTGCCTCACCACCGACCTAGACAACAGTCTCCATCCCTTACTTTTTCCAACTCTAACGAGAATGACAAACCCACTCCTGTGCCACTACTCGGTACAACAGCCGATCTATCCAAGCACACCAAACTCCCTGTGCTTGAAGTGGACACTTGTACCCACTCTCCCTGTGAGGCAGTCAACATTGCTCAAATGTCAGCTCAGACTCTAAGTCTGGAGAAAGCCCTTTTATTATTCAATGACTGACAAGGAATCCTTGGAAACACCTTCAGCCAAGCAACAAAATATGGAAACCCAGTCTTATTCCAGTGCTCCCTGCAAACAACAGATCAACAACACACCTGGTCCTTTAATAAAGGATGGTATGGTCAAGGTGAACCCCATAGCTGAAGAACCATTAACTACAGACCACATCACACCCAGATTTCAATTTGCAGACCCCTTAAATGAGGCTCTGCTTATACAACTGGACTTAGTAAGTGAGCTCTCCACCTCTGATGTCACCAAGGATCCTAGGACTATATCTTCAATTGAACAGCTTATGACTCCTCAGCATTTTGACAATGTTACACCCCTGTCTACTACCACTATGGTCAACTGCCCACAATTTACTGATTTTCTTCCTGTAATCACTTCCTCCGAATCTATAACACTGACTGACCCACAGTGCATAAGCACTGGCCCCTTATTGTTGGAACCCTCCCATTGTATACTGTTTGAACAGGCTGTGGCAGATTCCACCCAAGTACCGGCAAAGCGGTCCCACACCTGTGTAGAGCCCCCACCCACTGACCAATCTACTCAGTTGGTTTGACATCCCGTGGGTGTCCCCCATCACATTAATTTCAATCCTTTAAGTATACTCTCTTGGAATGTAGCAGGATGGACGAGGATAATGCGAGATCCAGAGTCCAGAGGGGTCCTACTGAATCAAGGGATTATTCTCCTCCAGGAAACCTGGTCCACCAGTGACATTACTCTGGATGGATTCCATGCTTACTCCCTCCCAGCTTCTAAGCAGAAGCTTAGGGGCCGTCCTTCAGGTGGCCTCGCTATATTGGTTGCACAACATATTCACTCGGAGTTAGTATTCATGGCTGACAGTCACTGCAAACTCCAGATTATTAGAGTAAGTACTCCGACCCAAGACTTATTAATAGCAAATGTGTATATTCCCCCTACCGAGAAGAAAGCTGATAGAGAACTGCAATGGAGCTACTTATCTCAAGCATTGGAAAACACCGAAATTAGGTTTCCTAAAGCATGGTGCTTGGTGGCAGGTGACTTTAATGCCAGGGTGGGGTCTGGCCTTGAGGTATTCAAGACAGCAGATGTCTTAACTGTAGGAGACTCCTGTCCTGACTACTTTTCCTGGACGAGAATCTCCAAGGACAAATCAATTAATCATGCTGGTCATCTACTCGCCAATTTCAGCATTTCAAGAAGCCTCCTCTGGCTAAACGGCTTAGCCGACCTAAATTTCGATGGTGAGTTCACCTACATTTCACCACATGGAACAAGTGTGATTGATTATATACTGATACCTGTTCCACTACTATCCACTGTCCTTGGTTTTAAGGTTATACCTCTTGACCCTAGTGACCATCTCCCCATACTCTGCACTCTCGCCGTTCAAACCGCACCCCCTGAATTAATACAATGCTCCCACGCTCCCATTCCACACCATCTCGTGCAGTTACTGTAAAGTAAAATGGGACCCTGCCACCAAAACCAAAGGTATATGCTAACCACCTCCTGATTCGAGGGACTCAACTCCTAAAGAAAGAATTACGCCAAATTTATCATACCTTTTGAAATAAAGATAATAACATACCTGGGCCAGAGCAAGCAGGATTTGGGACAGGTTGAGAATAAAACCACAGTGGATCATTGTTTAATATTATCTCAACTTATAGCCTTTTTGATGAATGCAAACTGCCAAATATGGTTAATCCTAATGATTTACCTGAGTCATCTATATGCTGCCTTTTTAGATCTTAAAGCTGCATTTGACTTTACTTTAGACTGGTATAATGCCCAAGTCATGGGTCCAATCTATAATTTTACCCATTTTCAAAACTTTTATGGGCCATTTCTTAAAAATAATTAAAAGATTTTAAACATGTTTTAATTCATTTTTAATATATCTCTAACAAACTGCCCTTTTGAGTTAGATCTTAAAGCTGCATTTGGTCAGACGGGTGGCCATTTCTTAAAAATAATTAAAAGACAGACAGACAGACAGACAGACAGACAGACAGACAGACAGACAGACAGACAGACAGACAGACAAGTGACACTTCCAATTTAATGTTGACAGTTCTTTTCAAGGAGTATCCCTGTTCAGGATTGCAGGCCATTACTTTCTCCATGAAGACTTGCCCACTTTCCATAGAATCATACAATAATGGAGTCAAAAGAGGCCTAAAAGGCCATTTAGTCCAACCCCCTGCTTTCCTAGAGTAAAAATGTCATTCTATATTCTTTAGCAACTGACCATACCCTATTTATAAAGGTCAGTTCCTCCCCTTTTCTTAGGATTATACTTTAGATTCCTGCAAATATCAATGAATGGGGAGGTGTGCATGAGCAACAGTCCTCAAAAGAAATTGTAGGCACAATGTACCCTTTGCAGTGTTGGAGAAGGGGCGGTAGTTGTCCTCAATCCCACCTCCTTAATAATATGCAAAGAACAGGGAAGCACGAAGTGTGGTTTTTGAGTTGAAGGCTATGGTAAAGAAAGTTTTAAATTGCTCTTGTGGCAATACCTTGCTATGCAACGCAATGGAGTAAGGAAGAAATGTAAATCCCCACCCAAACAAGACGGAGTTTATGGAGGTGGCATGTAATATTGATCAGAAAGCAGTACAAGCGGAGGATATTAGTACAATAATGTGTGCACCCACAATTGGTAAAGTTAAATGAAAGTAATGTACATCTGAGCCAGGGGGGTGTTCGTGAAACCACAGAGTGGATTTCAAACCAGTTACGGATGGGAAGAAGTGAAGTGACGTAAAGTTGTAAACAGGAAAACCATCAACAAGAGATGCTGGGCACTGAGAAACAACAACTACATTGGTGTCACACAAAACATCGCCACCGATCAGCAGAGCTCACAAAACACAATGGCATCCCCTTTGCTGCCCCCCCAAAAGAGTCCAAAGTGACACCTGGTGGTGGATTCATTATGCGTAGCATGACACAGTTCCCCCTGCTGTTTTCAACTTTGGCTCAAGAACAGCGTAATCACAGTGCCGATACAACGGCTATTCGACATGTTGATAGTTAACGATAAAAAAAAAATTTTTTTTAAACCTTGCAGCAGTTTTGAGGGGGGGAAACATGGGTTGTTGCATGACAGTCTTTACCTCACGGCTCCTTGTCTCGCAACAGAAAGTGGGAACAAACCGAGACAAGAGAATACCCAAGCCAGAGCGAAGTACAGAACTGTCACGCTCAGATCCCTCTTTGGGGGCATGGTCGGGACAAATTTCAACTGTTGCAAAATGGACGTGAGGTAAGATTTGTTTGTACCGCTCCGAAGTGCAACACTTAGAGGGATAAAACTGATGTGAAGTAATCACCATACTCTTCTAGACCACAGAATTCCAGGGAACAAGCATTAATAAAGCTTCTTCCCATTTTGCACATAAAAATCTTAATCTAAGGCAGGTGCTTCCCAAGCAAAGATAGGGCACTTAATTATTGCTAAACATCTTATAGAAACAACATTTCAAATACTGACTGTGAGAGAAACAGGAAGGAAGATGGTGCATCATCCCCTCAGGACTAACCAGTGGAACATCTCCCCTTGTGGAGCTAGAAATGGGATTGGCAAGTTTAAAGGTGGAAGAACCAAAAAGCCAGGGAATGGAAGAACTGTTAAATATGGTGGGAATAGAGGATATAAAGGGAGGAAGAGGAGCAGTAGCAGTAGCAGTGGAGATGATGTGTTGGGCAAGAGAGGAAAAGGAAGAACTGTTTGAGGTAGTAATAGAGGACCCCTGGACTGGAGAGTGGGTCACATTTAAGCTACTGAGAGAAGCAAGCAGCAGAGGGGGGGGGAGCTTTGGAACCACCACACTGGGGAGAAACAGCTAAAAGGGAAAGATGGAGGAAAGAAGATGCATACAGTACTTTGAAAGAGAGAGACAGAACCAAGAGAATCGGAGATCTCACTGCCCCTGGAGTCAGTCGTGGGAGGAGGCCCCTTCCCCCACCCATCCGTCAGGCATCGGTTGGACAAGTTCATGGAAAACAAGGGTATCAATGGCTATCATTATGGATGCCTAAGGACAAGCTCCGGGTTGGAGAGATAGGCAAGATATTCCTCAATACCATTTGCAGGAAATCGTAAGCAGATGAAGACATCTGCTTGGGAATAACCAGAAGCCAACGGTGAGCCACTGTGTGAGACAGAATGCTGGACTGGATGGGCTGTGGTCTGTTCCGGCAAGGCTGTTCTTATGTTTCTTTCATAAGGATCAATGCCCTTAATACCAAATCCCGCACAATTTGTGGACTGCACACATTCCCCATCATTTGCCTATAAGACTATTTTGTGCTCCAGACACCAATGACTGTAAGCATAACCTACTTTGGTGTGTGGTGATCCTTCTGGATGCTTGTATTCAGTCTTTCCATTTTATCTTCTTCAGTATCTGTAGTTGAATGATGGTTATACTGATGGGCTCTTCCAAGCATCTGATGGATATTATTCAGTCAGAACTTGTATATACCCCTGCCTGTGCTACATCTTGCCTCAGTATTAAAGTTATTCCATTTTTTCTCAGGTTATTTCCTGAGTAAAACACTTTGTAGATGTCTGACTGAAAATGTCCCATTCTAGTCCACTTAAGTTCACTGATACTAAGCACTGCAATATGTAAAAATTCATAATGCTCAAATTCTGTGTTCCAATTGTATGTGCTGCACGGCACTGGACTTTCCTGTCACCTCTGTGCACATCAGTCACTAGACATCTTTTCAGCATCTAACTGCCTCATTAGCAACAGCACTAGAATACTTGTCCTTTCCTCTTCCCCACTAGCTGATTGAGTGCCTTCTGACCTGAGAGTGTCATCCTCCAGCAATGTCCCTTGTTTCCTTCTAGATTGTCTCATCATAGGGTTTTTGAGATACAGTACAGTACTAATGTTTCAGTAGTGGCTTACCATTGCCTTCTTCTGCATAGTAATAACTAATTAGCTTGATTGACACTGTCATTGTTTATTTTTTATTTATTTATTTATTTTCAAATTTATATACCGCTCCTACTTCCCAAACGAGAACTCAGGGCGGTTCACATTTTGTTTGTGAAAGTGGCTACCGCTGCTGCCACCCTCCGTGAGTTTCTCCACCTCTGTCATCATTGGAAGTATCTATTTTCTTCTGCTGATGTGGCTGTTACTTCTAAAGATGGTGGGTGGGTCTTAGACTGATGCCATATCGGTGAACATTCTACCTTGGGTACCAGTGATGGGAGTTCGGCTTGCAATGGAGTCTAGCCTCCTAATGGCATCGCTCTTTGCTTGACACACTCAAACCCCTCACCACGTTCAAGCGTGCAGCCAAGAAGGGCGTCTAAAAGATTACTCATTTCAACATAGAATTACTATGTTATTTTTATTGTGGATTATCAATTTTAACATCAAATATAACTACAGTTTACCTATCCTCTCCTTCCCAATCTTATAAATATGTCTTTTGCAGTCTTCTATTCTGTGCTTTCACCTTGCAGAGCGAACAGTAAAGCACAAAGCAGCCTAAGACAGAAGAGAAAAATAGACCAGAATTGAATGAGAGAGTAATTTCACTCATTTGGTGTGGAAGTGTGTCAACTAGAAATAACTTTTTTATTTCACATATCATATGATGAAAATATATAAAATTGCCTGAAATGTACTCTTTTTTATATATGTTAAATAGAATGTACAGTATTTTAACAGGTTCCTAGTACCAGCCTGTCATGTATCCTAATATCAGTATTGAAGGTAGTCTTAGATTTCCAACTTTGCCATACAGTATTATTCTGCCGTATATGGCAGTTAGGTCTCCGATAAAAACATTTCCCCATTATTAACTTAGGTGAAGCATCTAACTAAATAAAATGCTGAAAGATGCTGCCTCCTCTCTCTTCTCTCACTCCCTAATGACCCCGTCTCCTCCCCACACTTTTCCACACACACCCCTCACCCTGAACTGGTGTCTGTTTTTGGCTTCTGAGGAATTTTTACTACAGGACCCTGAAACTACATCAACCATATCAAAGCTATTTTCCCACTCCCATAACCTCAACTGAAACCCCACTACCACCACCTCTTCTTCTCCCCTAACCATCCTCTCCCAGATCTGGTGTCTGTTTTCAGTCTCTTTAGGGATTTTTACAACAGAGCTTACATGCAAATATACCTACACACAACAGCCAATGAATATTTGTTATGAAAGGTATATTCCATACATATTATATTGCACACCTCATTCTGCTGCTATATGTCTGAAGTGGACCACGAAACGTTACATTAACATATGAAAGTTGCCACATGCTTTTTTGTCGTTTGTTGTTTTATTTTCCTTGATTTTTGCCTGGAATTCTTGCACAGATTTAACACAGCTACTTTCTCCAATGCCTCCTCTCAGCTCTCTGCTGTTGCCTTCAGGAACCTGTGATGCACAGAGGTCTAGCTTGCACCGGGGCTCAATCCCAAGAATCGGTTTTAATTGTGATGATTCAAGCTTTTTCTACAGCAGGTTAAGAGAAAGTTGTATTTTGGGCTACTATTCGCAGAACCAGCAATGGACAGCCGTCTAAAAAAAATAATTTGTCCAAAACCTGGTCCATGCACTAATTCGAAATACAGTGAATAAAAGTAAAGGGTTCTTTTGAGATCGTACAGAGCATCTTTCCCTGGCTTCGTAAGGACATCAGTCCACACCCATTTAAGGATTGTGCTTCTATTCCTGGAAGATCTGAATCCGGGTTATCTTTTGAATTATCTTTTTTGTAGACCCGAGTGCCTCAAGTAAACACAGTCCCCCCCATTCAACGGGTGGAACCGTTGTATCCCAGCTCAAAAAGTAATGAAAAATCTCCTTCCAGGTCAGGTATTTCCGGTCCCATCGATGTCGTATATCCGCAAAAGGAACGGAACCCCTCGACTCGTCTCAAAAGGGGTGCTGGAAATGCCTCCCTTCGGTTATTTCCGTCCAGAGAAAGCAAGAAGCCGAACCGCCTTTCGGCGGCTTTTTTTTTTTTTCCAAGCGAGCCGTGAAGGGCTGTTTCTGCTCCTTGCGCCTTTCGGGTCTTTCCGTCGAGGCCGAAGGAACCACCCTCCTCGTCTTCGGGCTCGCTCGAGTCTTTCCGTCTCAGCTCGGGAAAAGAACGGGCGGAGGCGGGTCCTGCGCTCGGGTGTTGTCGTCCCTTTCCGTCTCCTGTTCGGCAAGACTCGGCTCCTGACGGGCCGGGGCCTTGCTTTCCTTTCCCCTTCCCTCCTGCACGGCCCGGTTTAACGGTCGCTGCCAGTTTAAATGAGACGGGGTCTGCGCCAGGCTGCCGCCGCCGCCGCCGCCGCCGCGTCACCCGCTGAGGCGGAGCCTGAGTCTGTCAGGAGAAGGAAGAGGGAAAAGGGGGGGAGGGGAGGGGAGAGAGAGAGAGAGAGGGGGGCGCGCCCTCTCCCCACCTCCCTCATCCGGGTCCTGTCCCTAAAGGGGGGAGCCCGGGCAGGATGACGGTGCTGCAGGAACCCGTCCAGGTACGGAAACCCCCTTCCCGGTGGCAATAGGCCTGTCCTGGGCACGGGCAGGCAGGCAGGCAAGCAGGGAGGGAGGGGGGAAGAGGGAGGGACCGCCAAGGAAGTCATGTCGGTTCCTGCCCCCCCCCCTCTTCTCGGTTCTGCTCCCGTCAGGATAAGGCTTTTTTTTTTTCTTTTGGTCCCCCCCCCAAAAAAGCCCTTGCCTCCGGTGTGGAGGGATGGAGGAGGAGGAGGAGGAGGAGGAAGCAATACTCGCCTATTTCACCCTGGCTTCTTCTATTACTCCCCCTCCCCCCCCGGTGCCTTCCTTGAGGGCACTTTTGGGGTCCCCGTTTCGGCTCTGAATCCAGGAGGCGCCTCCCCCACCCACCCACCCACCACCCACCTTTTCTGCAAAGAACCAGGTGGGTTGTTTTAAAATGGGCCCCTTTGGTTCGTGTCTCCCTCATTGGCTATCTACACCCCCACCACCACCCCACAAATATCCCCAAGATTTAGCTTCTGCTCTCAGCCGTTGCATGATGTCAATTACTTTGTTCTCCAGGGAGCACCCTTCCTCCCAGCAACCTTAAACCTCTCCCAGCTACCCTGCCATGGAAGACTCCATCAGTTCCCTTTTAAAAAATAATACACAGAGAAACTCACTGGTACTACAATTTTGCTTTTATTAGGGGCGGCCAGTGGTATTCCATCCAGAGATTGCCCGGCCTACTTACTAGCACTCAATATTTCCTCCACACTCCAACCGTCGCCTTCCCAGTCAGCCTTCTCCTCCTCTTGAAGGACCTTCTACACAATTGTGCTTCATACCGATATATTCTTATCCTCTTCTGGCCTCTTTGCTATCCAGAAAGGTTATTATGCATCACTTTACTTTCTCCCCCACATAACCTTATTGTTCCAGGGACTTGATGGGAAGGCAGGGCTGGCTCAAGACATTTATTTTCTTCAACTAAGGGACAGGATGGTTTCCACTCATTGTTCCATGTACAGATGCTGACTGGAGTTGCCAGACACTGGACTTTGGTGTTGGCAAAGGAACAGCATATCTGGGGCCTGATATAGCTGTGCCTTGGAACATTTATGACTACTTCTTAACATCTCTATGCAGCATCTAGCATCTGAAGTGGCTACTTCATTTTGCTTAACAGTAGGGCTAGCCTGACAAGATAATCTTACTCATATAATGCATACCCTCCTGTTCACCAGTATTACAGAATGCTCTGTATTTTTTTTAAAAAAATATCTTGCTGGAGGAAGAAGTCTGATTAAGGCTAGAATAATATGTCAGACTTGTAGAATCCAGGATGACGATTTCGGAGTAGAAACACTGCAAGTATTATGAGATGTCATAGAACTTTCCAGGACCAACCTAACTAGTTAGTTGGTTGGATTTTTCCTGTCTTTTGTGTGTAGGCAGTTGGAGATCCAAGGGTGGATGGAGGAACATCTTGCCCTGGAATTTTGGGAGTACATTCCTCTACTTTGACTATGACAGTTTTGCAACATGTTTAAAAATCGCTTGAGTTCAGATTTCTGTGAGTCTTCACTGTGGGCAGCTGCTTCAGTGACAGGCAGGCTTCTGTGTCAACTTGAAAGTCTGTATGCTCTTGCCATGGTGTCTATGGGCAAGATAGGTATACTGTGAGACAGTTTGTTGAAACATTATTAAGAGTCTTCCTGATCTGTTTTGTGGGCTGATTAATCCCATAACAGAATATTTTGATGCACAAACATGTTGAAACTTTGGGCTGATCTATAAAACGGAGATGATGGGGGTCAGGGACACAGTTATACAGAAGTGCCTTCTCTTCGGTGACAGAGCCAAACACACTGCCTATTTTGTTTTAGGAGTTGGTAGCAATAAAAAGATCAGTGAGATTAATGGAGTGATGGAGAAGAACTTGGAAAATAATCTGACCAAATAGAAGTTAGAAGTAATGGATACTAATGTAGATAGTGTCAAAAAAAGTTTACTTTTCTGCTTTGAGTTGAAGTTGTTGTTGTTGTTTTACAGTACTGAAATGTTTTTAGGCAGAACCCATGGGATGATTAGAGGATATCTTGTCAGCTTGCTGTGACAAGTGTGTGACACACTTTGCAGATACAGCATCCCTACTGACTTGGTGTATGGTTGATGCATTTCTACCAGGTGCTTGCCTGTTTCTCATTCCTTTCAGTTTGTGTGCTCTTACAGTATAGTCAAGATTCTTGGAAGCATGAAGTTGGGCATTTGAACATATGTCCTTTAACTGTCCTGACCAGTCAGGGAAGATAGATTTGGTGAGGGAGGGAAGTTGATTAATGAAGTAGGAAAATGTAAGTTGGGGAGCCATGTAGCCATCACAAAAAACAAATACAAGGCTCTCTCTACAGGACAGCTAGCAAGCAGTATCCAGTGTGCCACTGTTAAGAAAGTTGCATGACTATGAGGTGATAATCCAACACAATGATTTTCTTTTTTTATCATCTTGATCTATTTCAGTCTGGTTTTCATATTTGCTTTGGATCTGAAACAACCATGGGGGTGATCCATGACAAGAGTAAGTAGTGTACATGTTTGGGGTCTGTTTGACCTCTTAGTAGTACTGCATGTGATAACATTCAGCAGTAAATGTCTCCTTCTGGATTGCCTTTACAGCATGCAGCTGGGAACACAGTGTTTACAGTGGCTTTTGTTATGGACAGCTTCCAAAGGATCATGCAGAGGGACATCTGCTTAGTGCCTTGGATTTTGACCTGTGACATCTTGTAGAGTTTCAGTGTCTCCTTTTTGCTGTTTTGAATTTACATAAAACTACTTGCAGAGGTCACTCAGATACTTGGAGCTGGTTGTCACCAATAATCAGATGCTGTGCTGTTCCATGGCCAAAATCTTATTGTCTTTTTACATTACAGTAATCCTCCACCTATTGTGGGGATTAGGGACCCGACCCGACCCGCGATAAAGGAAAATCTGCAATATGTGGATGCTTGGACTGGGGGGGAGGTATCTGGGCCCTCCTACACTTACCTGAGGCCTGGCACTGCCCTGAATGAGCCTCTGACAGGCTTCCCAGGCCTCAAAAGTGGTTTCCGGTGATCCGGAAGTCTCTTCCAGTTTTCTGGAAGTCACTTCTGGTTTGCTGGAAACCACTTCTGGGGCCTCCATCAGGCCGAGGAAGCCTGTTGGAGCCCCGCTTGGGGCAGCACCAGGCCCAGGGTAAGTGCAGGAGGATTTAAACAGGCTCAAGCAGCTTACCCCAAGGGGCCTTGCCTTTCATATACTGCGGTCCTGTGATATACCGGGACCACAGTATATGAACCGCAAAATGGTGGGGAACCACTGTACTATAAGAGAACATCATGATGTTTGGTGGTGAATTATTGCAAGTTTCAATGTCATTGTTGTATAAGTCGCAAATTTTAGCACAGCAGGTAATATCTGGTGAATTCACTATCAAAAGTTATGCTTTCTGTGTTACACTGTCTGTGTTATACTGATGGGCCTAACTAATGGACTTTTGGCCTATAAGTCCTTACTGTTTTGCTGTGGGGGTTCTGAGCTGTTTCAGAGGTCTCTCCTAGCTTGGATGTAAGCAAGTCAGATCAAACTTTGTGTGAGCAAGCAAGACTGAATTATCCTTGGTCAGTGGGCCAAGTCATAAAGTTAAAAGGTAAAGGTTCCCCTCACACATGCATGGTAGTCGTGTCCAACTCTAGGGGTGGTGCTTATCTCCGTTTTCAAGCCAAAGAGCCAGTGTTGTGGAAGTCCGTGGTTATGTGGGCAGTGTGGCTACAAGGAAACACTGTTTTACCTTCCTGCTTTTTATGGCGGTACCTATTTATCTACTTGCATTTACATGTTTTCGAACTGCTAGGTTGGCAGGAGCTGGAGTTAATAGTGGGAACTCACTCCACTGTGTGGCACCTGGGTTCGAATCACTGAGCTGCCGACAGTTTTTAGTGCTCTAGCCCGCTGAGCCACCACATCCCTTGGAGGGCCAAGTCATAAGGAGTTTGCTTATTCTTAAAGGGATTCCACTTCCTGCATTTTTCGTAGACTTCCTGGTATTTCTTGTTTAATATATTTCGATTATTGCTCTGACTGTTTTGAGATGTATGGTGCTTTGAATGTTTCTGTTTTAGTGGCTGAAACGCAAGGTGTAAATATCTCCATAAATATGTGATTTTTCTCTTGTTTTGTTTGTTAGTGAACTCAAAAGGTTTGGATTATGGTTTTTGTTTGGGCAGCTATTTAAAGTATCTCTTATCCTTATTTCTTGATCCTACAATAAATAATGAATTTATCTCTATGTCCTCTCTTTCATTTTTCTTTGGTATGCTCTTCAAAAGGACAACAGGAAAGTGTGTCAGCCAAATCTTCCATCTTGGTTTTTCTTTTCAGTTACAGAAATGTAAATACAGTAGTCACTTTATCATAGTTTTAGATGAATTATATTTGAATTGTGTCGCTTTAATCAGTTTTGCTGTTGGCCACCCTGTTCATTTCTTGGTATAATCAGTTTGGATTAGATACTGGTGAATTTTAGCTGCGGTTTTTTATATTGCCTCTTAGAATTTGTGTAATTAGGGCTCAGTGCCAATTATTTTTCTTTAAGCATTAAGGGGAGCTGTTAATGTAATTTTGGTGATTTTTTCCCTTTTAAATAAAAAGATATTAATGGAACTTTTTCTGTCCTCCAGTAGCCACACTTTTCATTTCTTTTGGTAGCCATTGGTTGTATAGGTGTGGATTGTGATTACTCACACAGTCTCACTGTGGAAACTTTGGATGGCCTTGATGCAGCCATATATGATCTGCAGTAATGGAGATCTAGTTAACTTTTTCCATCTAGTGATAAATGTCATGTCATCCCAGTCACCCAGTATTAGAGGCCTTTGAAATTAGTTGTGTGTGTGTTGTGTCGTTACAGTTGTGACCAACTCTTCGTGACTCCATGTCCATGGAGTTTTCTTGGCAGGAATACTGGAGTGGTTTGCCAGTTCCTACTCCAGGCACCTACAGCACCTGGTATTCCCTGATGGTTGCCCATCCAAGTACTAACCAGGGCCAACCCTGCTTAGCTTCTGAAATCAAGCAAGATCAGATGTGCTTAGTTAGTGTGTATCAAAATTTCAGTGGCCTTGGACTGTGTAATTTATTCAGTAATTTATTCCACAGTGGGGAATGAAACTCCCAACCCCCACAGCCAAATACATAAACAACTGAGTTAGCACTTTTTAGATTATGAGTAGTCAGCTGCCTGAAATATAGGTTGTATATTGGTTGCAGTTCCCTGATCAGATTCCCTTGATCAGGGAACAACTGTGCCATTTCTCCCACTGTGCAATGTTTGACCTTCTATTGCACGTTCATAGTTCAAGGTAATACTCTTTTCAAGAGACTGCTCTGACTTTTTATTTCATTGGCTAACAGGTTCACCAAATAACAATTTAGCCCTCAATAGCTAAATTCAAGCTGCAAATCAAAAGACCAAAAAGTCAGGCTTTATATGCAGTCCGATTTTGCATTCATAACAATTGGGTGGCATGAGCCCTATTTTTCACATTGTGAGTTATTTTCTTTTTGTGAGTTAATTCTTCTTCAGGCATCTCCATTTGAGCTGGTGCTTAAGATGCAAGGCATGGTGGCAAATCACTCATAACATGAACTCACAGTGACCTCATAGCAGAGCTACCATCTTTCTGCATCAGGTCTCCAACTAGAAGCAAGGGTGACAGAGTTCACCTTTGTGTTTGAGACAAAAGACATGTATATGGGTTCATGCAGCCTTTATTCAGTCCCTTTGTTTCTTCTGTAAGTGCATGCAGTTAAAGATATAGAAAATATTTATTTAATAGTAGTGTTGCATCTAAGTATAAATCAAGTTGTATTCTTAAAATCTGGGTTGTTTGGGAGCAGTGAAGCAGGTTCTCTGGTGACATACTGTTTCTGGTTTGTTCAGCTGCTTGTGCAGTGGGTGGAGCCAGCTTTGGTTCAGACAGGTGACGTGTCACTCTACATGGCTTGTTTGTAGTAAGATAGGATTCCCCAGGATCTTTGTTTATATTACATGCAGATATGCTCAGCCTTAGTGGAATATTTTAAGGATTATGAAACATGGATATGAAGTGTTGAATGGCACTTTTCCTTAGTAGTCCCCCCCCCATTGTTGTGGGGGAATCAAATTGTCAGTACTTGGCTTAACTGTCCAATATGAATGTACCTGTATGTTTGTTAACCGAATGGCCAGATGAATTTGTTGTAGAGAAGCCTATAAATAAATATACATTAGCTGAATAGATCAGAACATACATGGTATATATAATATATGGAAATCTGTTTTCCTTCATTTGCTGTTGTTTCTATTTGCTTCTGTCTTAATCTAGTAGTTTAAATAAATGCACATATTACAAAGCCTAGCAATTCTTGCAAATTCTTGCTTCCAGATGGTAATATGTTGCAGGATAATTGATATTTTGGAACCTTGGGGAGGGGGGCTCTGTTTTTTACAAAATGAGATAAAGTAGGTAGAGGATTTCATTTTTGATGGGCTAGCTTATGTTGACATAGGTGCATGCCAATTTCCTGAAATGTATGTGAAGAGTTTCTCATAGCTGACTTTGAGAGTGGATACCTGTCTCATTTTCTCAGAAAGCCAAAATATTCCTTTGTGTCCGCAGTTTTCAAAATATTTCAGGGCCGTGTAATATCTTTTGGAAATCTATCATATGCTGCAACACTGCAAATGCATGCTTGCACCACACATGCTGGGGTGTTTAGTTTTGGTACTGTCATTCTTGTCTTGTATGCTGTTTTCATGTAGCTGAGTTGTATATGGAGAGTTGTGTTTAGGCTTTCTGGAGGAGAGAGACCCTTCTAATTTTGGGATGGGCAAAAGAGTTATGCAGTTGAGAAGCATTGGCTACTTCCAAATAGAAATGTATGTTCTCTTACTGCTTGTTAGAGAGACGAGAAGTAAGGACATTGACATTTAACCCTTTGCCCTAGCCTCACTTCATGTATTGTGCTATTATTACATATAGACGTCAAGGGTAGGCAACTCACATCCTTCCAAACTGTAGGTTGTAACATTGAATATTTAACTACTGAGCATGCTTGCTAGATTTTGTGTCCACTGTAGTACATCTGGTGGGCTCCATGTCATTTACTACTGAATGTAGGTATGCTTATGGTTTTGTTTGCCTACAGTAAATTGATGTCATTTTCAAACAAGTTACAGCACTTGTTGTTTCACAAAGATACATGCTTCTTAAAAACTTTGGCTGCTGTCTGATTTTCATTTGTCTAATTTAATCTGTTAGATTTCTATCTTGCTTATCTTCAAGATTGCTCCTCAATATAGTTTCTAACTTACCAGAAATGAAGTACTGTAATTAAAATACTCCCCAAATACCACCATTATAATCAGAATTGTTATTACTACTCGGTAGTGGGTAGGAGAGGTTCTTCTCTGTTGCTGCTCCAAGTCTTTGGAAGCCCCTCCCACAGGAGATAGACGGGTCTCATCTCGACCGTCATTCTGCAAGCAAGAGAATACTTTTCCCTTCAGGCAAGCTTTCCTTCAGCGACTGTCTGCCTGAGTGGGATTTTTAGTGGATTGTTGTACCTTACTGCTTCGGATGTGTTTTTGTCTTGCTCGTGCTTATTAATATGGTATTTGTTTGATTAATTTTTAGTCCGGTTAGTCTTGCCCTAATTGTATATTCACTATTGTTAGCTTTTAAATTAGACTTTTTAATCATGTCAGATGACTTGGGTCCTTGTTAAGGAGAAAGGACGGGTACAGAACATTACAAATATAGTGGACCCTCGTATAACAAACGGTCTGTATAACATAAAATCTGTACAACATAAAAAAATCCGAAGATAGGGGAAATTTGCTTAACAGAATCGCCTATGGGGCAAATCCATGCCACATAAAAATGGTCGTTATTAGGGATAACTCTGTTTTCAATGCATTCCTCTGGGAAATGTGTATAAATGAAAATTGGCTTAACATAATTTCATTTGGAATGAATGAATTCATTTATACAAGGTATCACTGTAAATAAATGCAGTTGTTTAAAAAAATTATGGCATAATAGATGGTGCTGCTAGGCAGTAAAACAATACATTAAACTAAAATCAAAACATAATTTTGGACAAATGGAAATAGAATTCAAAGAGCTTTATTTCTGGTTTGCCTTATATTAAGTGTTTAACATTTGAATCTTCCCTTTTGCCTCCTGCCCATTTTATAGGCGGCGATATGGCAAGCACTTAACCACTATGCTTATCGAGATGCAGTGTTTCTGGCAGAAAGACTGTATGCAGAAGGTAGGCATCCGCTGTCACCCCAGGTTTGCATGTTTGTTTGAATATTACAAAGAGTTGCTATTTCAGCATTACTTAAAATGTGGCAGCTACTAGGAAAGTGAGCAAATATGGTCAGGTACAAATTGGCAGCATAACATTGTCTGGTGGCATGGAGAACATACTGGAAGTTTGAAAAACTTTTTTTAAAAAATTGATTGTGTTTTCAGGATTCTATCAAGGAAGACTGGGGCAATGCTTAATAGTTAAAAGGAGACCTCCAGACCTGTTTGAACACTCATCTGACAATAAGAAAATCTTGTTTTTTTTTAGTATTTGCAGATACTAAGTGGTTACTAAGTGGTAAAAAATAGGCTTGTGCACTTAGTAGCATTTTAAATTATGGTCTTATTTATTTCATGTCTGCTTATTTTTTAAAATGGTACAGTGATAGTATCTGAAAAAGATGCCCTTGCCCTGCCTCAGGTTGCTGGCTTGGATCTGTGTATAGTTCCTGACACTGACTAAGTGGCAGCAGCACATTGGTGCTTGTCCATCATGTTGCAGATCACATTGTTCCTGTACAAAGCTTTGAGATCGTTATGCTTTCTAGTAAAAAGATCATGACTGACTCACTAAATAAGATGACTTTGTCTACTTAATATTTACATTTTTCTTTTGCATTGCATAGTTTAGGAGTAAATGTGAATCCTAATTCTTTGTACCAAGAGGTTCAAATACTGAAAGGATTCTAATGCTTTTCCTCCTTACCCCCATCACATGTCTTTCAGTACACTCAGAAGATGCTCTGTTTTTACTGGCAACATGTTACTATCGCTCAGGAAAAGCATACAAGGCATACAGGCTTCTTAAAGGACACAGCTGTACCACCCCACAATGTAAATATTTGCTTGCCAAGTGCTGCATTGACCTCAGCAAGTAAGTTACCTCTCTGATTTGTTAGTGTTGCTGGAAGGTATAATTAATATTTTATTTTTAAAATTTATGACATGTAATGGCATTCCAGATCTTTGACTAATCTCATAATGCAGTTCATTTCCACTTTCACCTGTGGGCCTAATGAGCGGAGGTTCCTGTGCTAGATGTTACTAAATGTGTTGAGGGTCTTTGAAAGAAATGTGAAAAATGTTCGTGTCTCCCTACAGATCAAGTATGAGGTGCATTTATTTATTCCTTTTATTTTTGGCTTTTAAAATGCTGAAGAGGGTGAGTCGTACATGTTACACATTCATGGTACTGAGCATTATAGAAGTGATAATTTTGATTCTGTTATCAGCAAGTTTTTCTCACCATAGAGGTAGGTCCTGGAATGTCATGGAATTCTCAGGATGGATGGATGGGGAGCTGACTGACAGGAGGGATGGACGTTAAGGAATAGGGAATGTAGAAGATGGTTTACCATTTGACAAAAGTAGAATATAAAGAAGACTAACAAAGGGAAGGGGGCCCATGAGAATTCTAGAGAGTTTAAAAAACTAGGTGAGGAAGCAGGAAAATAGCATGAAATATTCAAGAATCCTAGTGGATTTTTCTAAATTTTATCCCAGACCCCAAATGGAATGCATGGGTTTTCTGCACCAACCCTCCCCCTTCTCTGGCCAAGCAGGGGCTATTAGCTTCAAAGTGCCACATGGAGAGGGGGTGTGAATGTGTGTAGGTGATCTGTGTCACATTGTTTGAAGGACTGGGGCTGTGAAGACAACCCGTACCTTCAGATGCAACTTCACAACATCTCTGCTTCTTGCGTCAACTAAGAAATTACCTGGCATTTATTTTCATCTTGGCAAGAACTTTACATCTAAGAACTAACTCCTGGCAATTCCATCTTTTGCCATGCTTGAACTTTTGGTACAGCTCTGAGGAAGAGGGTGTTGCCTTCAAAATATTAGCAATGTTTTTGTTATTTTACTAGTACCCTAAAGGTATCACCTAGTCTAGTTTTTTATTTGTTTTTTTGTGATGGCTACACAGCTCCCCAACTTGTTTTGTTTCACGAATAGGATGGGATATGCTGGATAGAATGTGGAAGAGCTGTGACAGATTTTTTCAAAGAACACTGTGTCCATATGCACAAATATTGCATTTTGTTAATTAAAATAGTTAGGACAATGATACCTGTTTTATAAGTACTGTATCAGGATATGCACAGGTGTGTGTTAGTGAAGAGATCCAAATCTCCCTGCACTCCCTCTATTTTTTCTTTTCTCCCTCACATATTTTTTCCTGTTTGACACCTTGGCTATTGGCCTGTGGGTCCTTCAGGGCTCGCTTCTGCCCCACATGTTGTTCACCTTAGACATAAAACTGCAAGCAAATGGTTGTTTATTTATTTATTTATTTATTTTTCAAACTTATATACCGCACCTATTTCCCCAAAGGGGACTCAGGGCGGTTTACACAATACCATAGCAAATAAAACAGATAAAAACAATAAAACAATCAACAGCGGTGTCCAGGGCGGCAAGCCAATGTAGGAAGGGCAGCGAAGGGGGAAGAAAAAAAAAAAAGGTTACCCCTAGAAGTTACCAAAGGCGTCCTTAAATAGCCATGTTTTTAAGGCTCTCTTGAAGGATGCCAGCGATGGAGCTTGCCGCAACTCGACCGGCAAGGCATTCCAAACAGACGGGCCAACCACCGAGAAAGCCCGGTTACGAGTGGTTGTCTTATGGGCTTCCCTTGGTGTGGCAATCCGGAGCGAGAGGGCCTGGGAAGAATGGGTGGGTCGGGCCAGATCTGAGCGTCGGGAGATATGCTCTGCCAGATAGACAGGGGCCAAGCCATGGAGGGTTTTGTAAACCAAAACCAACACCTTGAACCTTATTCGGGAGGCAACGGGCAACCAGTGCAGGCGAACCAGGATGGGGGTGATGTGATCAAACTTACGTTTGACATTGGTGCTGTAGGCACCTGGAGTAGGAACTGGCAAACCACTCCAGTATTCCTGCCAAGAAAACTCCATGGACATGAGGTCACGAAGAGTCGAAACAACACACAACATCAGTAGGATACCCAACTCTCGTCTCTGCTCTCCATCTAATTTCGAGGATTTTGTTTTGGTTGTAGGCCAGAGTCTGATGTCTTGACTAGGCTGAATGAGGGGCAGCAAATTAAATCTTAATCTATACAAGGGAAAAGTGCTCATGGCCAGGTCAAAAGGCAGCTTAGTAAATAGGGATTCTGTCTTTGCTGGAGGAAGTTACACTTCAATAAAGACTTACAGCTTGAGCATGCTCCTGCATTCTGTCCTGAACCTGGAAGCCCAGGTATCAGTAGTGTCAGGGATATGCTTGAAAAACTAAAGCTACTGTGACAGGAGTGCCAGTTCCTTGTGTTGTCTGTTCTGGCTATGGTGGCTCATTCTTTGATTACATGCCACATCAGTTAGCTGCACTCTCTGTATATGGGGTTACTACATCCAGATTGCTGACCAGGCCAGTGAAGAGAATGCACAACTTCTTAGATAAAACAGCTTCACTAAATGAGCCCAAAGCAGAATGCTAGTGATGATCTATAAAGTCCTTGTGTGGCTTGGATCCTGGCTGTATCTCCCTATGGTTGCCAGGGGAAGGGGAGCATGGCTAGTACTCCTGGTGGCTCACACCCTGCATGAGCATGGGCAGAGCTGCTGTTCTGACATTTTGTGGAGTCTGGGCAGAGGAGAGTCCAGTTGTTGCTGAGGACTGAGATGAGAGGAAACATCTGGACAAAATGGAGGAGGGCATACCAGTAGCATTATAGGAGTGTGTGGGGTGGAACATCTTGGTCTTCTAAGTGTCCAGTGTCCAATGAGAGGTTGGCTGAGGGAGGGGACTTGGTGGATCTGCAGCTGGAAAGCTGAAGACCATCCTCTGTGTGTTCAAAGGGTTGTCCTGGGAGAAGGATGGCAACCCATGGTAGGAGCTGCTGAGCTGCTTCCCAGCAGGTGGGACAAAAGCTGGGAGAGAGGGGTGGTGACTGGCCCTTCTCTAGGAGAGGCATCAGCCCCACCAACTCTGCGGTACCCAAGACTGTGATTGCATCTGGCAGTGCCCACTCCGTCAACTAAGGTGCTGACTGTGCAAGAAAAGGAGGAGTCTGGCCGAAGAGTAAGAGGACAGCTGGCTTCCTCTATCAGTCCTTGCTGAAAGGCTCCAAACCCAGCCGTGAACTAGGCTTGTTTATTACAAGGACTGCCTCAATGACAGGAACTGAAGCCAGTACAGAAGGGAGTGTATCCAAGGGGCTGGCAGAGGAAACTCAACCCCGCGTGACACAGAAGGAAGGTGACAGGGAACCACTGTGCAGAGCACCTAATGCAATAAAGAGCCACCTCACCAGCAGCCTGGAGCTAATGAAATTGACAGGAGACTCTAAAGTCACGGGCTGCACTGGGGGCAGAGGTAGCAGCACTCACAGTTGCCTGTCTGGATGCTACGATCACCAGGGTAGGCCTTTTCTTGGTCCTGCTGCCATTACAGGTACCTTAGATGAGATGCCTGTAAGAGGGCTGCACCCGAGTTGCACATGCTGTTGGTTGGGAGAGACCAGGTTGGCTTACTCCCTACTGTCTTTCAGACACAGGGGTCCATTTTAGGCAAGGTTTTAACAAGACACAATAGAATTTGATTACCTGTTATTGTATATTTGTTTGCTTGTTTTGGTGAATCACTTATTAAAGTATTTTAAATTGTTTTTATTGTTATTTTGAAGATTGTTACATGTCTAATTTTGTTCTAATGTTGTAACTTACTTGTGTTTTCTATTGTTCTTTTTTAAAAACTATTTGAGAGCCACCTCAGGTCCCTAAATCAGGACAGAGAGCAGAAATAAAATAAGAATGAAATAATTCAGCCAGCCACTTTAAATCTACTTGTTATGATATAAACACAGTCACAGCCAATGCAGTAGCAGCAGTGCCAGCAACAGTAACAGTTCTAGTCCTTGGAAGACTGTATGTTCCATGATCATAATGATCTGGATGACAGTAGAAAAACTCTTATAGAGGACGTTGCTTCATCTAGAAAGAGAATTGCTTTTCAAATGGAGAGGAGGAATTCAGGGAAAACTCCTCCATACACACCTTATAAATAAAATTAGCTTGGATGTTGGATGCAGTCTGTGGGACACATTTTGCCCACCCATGCCTAAGTGACAAAAAAGCCATTTTCTGGGCAATGGTTTTCCCCAGTGATGTTGCTGGCAGGGATACTGTAGGCAACCCATTCATGTAGCTAAAATGTTCCCTAAAAGCAGTGCAAAGTAGCTGCATTTTGGGAGCAGTCAGTGAGAATGTATAAAATGTGACACCTGCTACTGACCATGTGAAGGAATTGTACCAATTTCCGTTATTATTTTTTAATCCCCTTTAAATAGACTTGCAGAAGGAGAACAGATTTTGTCTGGTGGCGTGTTCAACAAGCAGAAAAGCCATGATGACATTGTGACAGAGTTTGGTGACTCGGCATGCTTCACGCTTTCACTCTTGGGGCATGTATATTGGTATGTCTGTTTTTGTTTTTAGGAATAAGGTGTTGTTTATTTCTATCCTTCCCAACATGTTCTAATATTAGTATTTGCAAGTGCAGAAGATCTTATGCATCAGTTTGTAGGTACACAATTTGCTGTAGCAAAAAGAACCATATAAATTAAGTTACCACTACTTAGATTATGAAAATAAAGAATGTCATTTTTAATCCTGAGTAAATAATTTATGTGGGAAAGCCCTGGGCTGATATACAACCCAGAAACCTCTTGGTGTTTATTTTATTTTTCCATAGCTGATTGCAGCAAATTGATCAGGTGCTAGTGTGCGCCTCAGTTGTTCAATCAAACTTATGACCAGGCATGCAACCTCATCAATTACTGTAGTTTATTTGTACACAAATAATTTGCATGCAAGCCTCATATAAACACCAGTAGGGCTCTCACTATAGACTAGTATTCTGGTTTTGTAAGTCATTTTCTATGGATAGGAAAATTTCCTCTTATTGCAGAACTTTATTGCATCATAATATAAATAACACACCACTAAGAATGCTTAGTGTTCTTCCAAACATGAGAGTTATCTTACATAAACACTTTTTTTTTGAAAACTGCAGTTTTCTTCTTGCTGTTTTTTTAAAAACTTCCTTTTCAATATATTTTTGTTTTCAGTGAACATAATAATAAGAATAATAGTATGCTATCAAGTAAGTTTTAATTTATGCTGACCCTTTATAAGGTTTTCTAGATAAAGAAAGTACTGCCTAGATGCCCTAAGCACATCCGATCTTGCCTGATTTCGGAAGCTAAGCAGGGTCGGCCCTGGTTAGTACTTGGATGGGAGATCACCATGGAGTACCAGGTCCTGTAGGCGCCTGGAGTAGGAACTGGCAAGCCGCTCCAGTACTCCTGCCAAGAAAACTCCATGGACATGGAGTCACGAAGAGTCGGTCACGACTGTAACGACACAACACACACAGATAAAGAATAGACAGAATACTGGGAAAGCCTTGTGTTCAGCATAAGGCCTGAGAGAAGGTATTGTGTTTCACCACTAGGTAGCATATTTGTAGAACCCTGTTAACTCCATGTGAAAGGATGTGGCTCTGAAGAGCTCAAGTATATGGGCTAAGAAATGTCATTTCTATTACTTTGACTATGATAGAAAGCCTCTTTTAGTGCAACTTAACCAATGTTATTCCTCAAAAAAGCTCTGTGTCACTTTTCTGATGCAGGTTGCTCAGTTTGGCAATGGACAAATATCCCCATATCCGTGCAGCTTCCCAAAATATTGGGAGCTGTTTGCGAGAGGGATTTAAGGACTTACTTAACCAAGCCATGAATTGTTCCTGCTTGCTGCTGAACTCTCTCCTCAGTGCTTTTTCCTCCTCTCTTTCTCAATAACAGCAAGACAGATCGGCTTGCCAAAGGATCTGAATGTTACCAAAAGAGCCTTAGTTTAAACCCTTTCCTCTGGTCTCCTTTTGAATCGCTGTGTGAAATAGGTAGGTTCTGCTGCTTGTGTGGGGAGATGTGGGTTTCTTCTGAAGCTCATTAATTCATGATTTTGACCAAAGGTGGGGGAGGGGAGGCAAAAGAAAAGTGTTCAATGATCGCCTCAATAATTGGTTAACATTTGAGCTCTCTTAGGGCGGCAGTGTGCAAATGAGAAACACTTTTTACCAATATCACACATTTTCTTTGAGCAATATTATTGTCCCAAGATTGAGTGGAAATCTGCAGGGCAGAGCCAGTATGATATAGTGGTTAAAGTGTTGGACTAGGACTCAAAGAAACTTGGATTCACATCGCCTGTCTGCCATGAAACTCATTGGCCTGACTGACCTCTCAAGGTTGCCATGCAGATTAAATGGGGAGGTAGAGAACCATGTATAGTACACTCTCTTTGAACTCATTGTAGGAAAGGCATAACATAGTTGTAAGCAAAGCTTTCCTTTCTCTGGTCATGCAGCCAGTTCTGTTAATGTCATCTCTGTAGGTTCCCACAGGCTCTTTTATATGTGACAGCCAGAATCCTATTGGTTACTTATGCAGCAAAAGTGCAGTGGCATAAACTGCAGTGGTCAAGTGCCACTAATTAATCAGTTGATGCTTATGTTCCTCATCGCACACCAACTCTTGTGACTGGCACGTCATGAGAGATACAGATAGGGAGTTGGTATCTAGCAGCATTTCACTGCTGCAGTTTATGCAGTTGCACTTAGGCCATCGTGACTAACCAATAGGATTATGTTTGTCATGTATTAATCAACATGTCTGTGTCCTGAGAGTTCCTATAACATGCACTCAAACTTATGGATATGGTCAAGGTTTGTGCAAATTAGTATTGGTCTTTGGTGCTTTCCACGCAAAAGGTGGATTATTCATCCTTATTAAATAAAATGAGTCACCCACAACTTGATTATCTACCTCTTTAGTTGTTCTGACTCTTAACAGTACTGTATAGAAAAGACGACTTGTAGCAGTCTACCCTCTGAGTTCCTGTGATACATAATATTGTTGGTTTTCTCAAAGTAGCAACAATTTTGCTGGCACATAAGTTGACACCAAAAATGAATGCACAATCTCTAAATAATGTTAACATAGAATAAAATGTATTATTTGCTAGGTGTGGGGCAAAATACAAACTATGCTGAAATTCTAGGCGGTGGTGCCTAGAATTTCTGCCTGTAAGTCATGGTGGTGGGTGGCCATGTAGCAACTGTGAGTTGCTTAGGACAGTACGTCGAACAAGAGATAACCTTTTATTCGAAAAAAATTAGTATTTCAAATGTAAATGAAAACATTACAGTGATATCAGTCTCTGTTCAGGTTGGGTGTCTTTTTCTAACAGAATAAATAATTTCTGTGCCAAGGCATGTTGGTTCAAAGATGAAGGGAGGAAGATGGGTAAATGTTTAATTGAATTATAAAGCATATTACTATGCTTTTCTACTGGACTGAATCCTTTCCTTTCAGTCACTTTATACTGTATTTACAGTATTAATCACAATCACTATATGAAATATCTTTGTTTGTAGACAATTTATTTTTTTGTTCTTGATAGAAGCGATCTACTTTGTATCATCTTTGGTCTTTTGAGGAGCCCACCAGTTAATGATACTAGGTTGCATGCAGAAGAGTACATATACTGTACTTCTGAATTGAATGGGAACTTAAGAGACAGGATTAGAGTGATTCTCTTTTCTGAGAATGAAGGGGCTCCATTGCAGAAGTAAGTCTGTGCAGTAAAAAAGATGGTTTTTACCATTAAACCCCTCCCTGGAAGCTCCCAGAGCCACTGTGGTTCCAAAGAGCCTCTTAGACGTCTAAAAATTTGGAGGCTGAAGTGCAGAGGGGGAAGTGGTGAGAATCATTTCTTTGATTATTACTAAACTGTTTCATTTGCATAAGTATTGATTGATCCTGCTTAGATGCTGGAAATGCTTTGTCTCATTTGATAAAATGTCGAAAATCTTGTTGCATAATTACACCAGGGTAGCTGAAATTGATGTCAACAGCAGTAGTGACACATTGTCACTAATTAAAAAGTCTGTCCTTACATTCTGGGTTGTATACAACCTTGCTTGATTTTGCATGAGTTTACCAAAACCTAAAATTGAAGCAGGGACTCTTTAATTAGCATTAACCTGCCGCTGCAAGTTCTGTCATTCTTACTATGCTGGGGTGGCTAAAAAAACGAGCTGCTGGCCATTATTGCCTAATGTGATATGAAGTGTGCCATAAAAGCCCTTGTCATAATTGTCTATCTGGTTGGTCACTATTGGAAGCAGGGTTGTGTTGGAGTTTTGTCTAATCCAGCTACTTTGAACATGGTTAGAAATGAATAGACAAATATATTTCTCTAGAAGCATAAAAGCAATGGTGAGGTCCTGATTTGTTTACTTACACTTGTGTAAGAACAATGGCCCTTTATCTCAAATAGATCTAGTAGTTTACCTAATCAGATTTCAATGATCACACAGAGAATAGTACATATTATTCTCAGTCTATTATTATACTGTGTAGGTTTGAGTTTCTATTACTTTAAACCGTTGTTATCAGCATCGTGTAACAATAACGTTCAGCAGCAGTTTCTCGCTGTGCAATTAGGTGGAGATAATATAAAATATAAAGAATAAGTCTTCTCCTTCCACCCCAAATCCCCTTCTTTTGGATCACAGGTGAGAAGCCAGACCCTGACCAAACATTCAAGTTAACATCTATACAGAACTTTAGCAGCTGCTTGCCTAACACATGCACATCCGTGGTGTCTAATCACACCATACCCCACAGGCAGCCAGAAACCGTTCTTACGGAGACGCCGCAAGATACACTTGTAAGTTTTTGCCAAAACTATTTCACCATCACTGTGTATGCTGTGAATGCTTGTTGGAAAGAAATTGTGCACTGTGTTTTTTTTTTAAAGGGGATTTTCTTTTTCAGGAATTGAACAGACTCAACCTAGAGTCCTCCAATTCAAAATATTCCTCCAACACAGATTCCTCCATCTCCTATATTGACTCGGCTGTAATTTCTCCTGATGCTGTACCTCTTGGATCAGGAACTGCCTTCTTAACTAAACAGGTTCAAAACAAACCAAAAACTGGCCGGAGTCTTCTGGGTGGACCAGCAGCCCTGAGCCCATTAACACCAAGGTAGGAAACTTGAAATCATATCCTCCCTACTGAACACTGCCATAGAAGAAGTGTACCGAGTCCTGTAGCACAGTAATTATTGCAGTATATGCTTCTGCCAGTTAGAACCCACCTCATCAGGTAGATGAACGGCCATATGGATACCAGAAGAGGAGGAGAAAACAAGATTATTGACAGTAGTGGCAAATGTGGTATGCAGAGGTCAGACGTGTAAGAACAATGGCCTTTTACAATTGCAGTCATTAGCGATAGTATGGTCTTCCTAGCCCTGTATATTCTTATATGTAGTTGGAAGCAAATCTATGAAACAAATTAACATCTAACAAGAATTAAATTTGTAGATTAATAGTTACTACCCTGCAATCTTCCTTTGAGCTCTTTTTGCCGCTGGTTTTTAGAGCAACAGCAGAATATGTTGAGAGATTCCAATTGTTTTTCCACCTATTTCTGAATGCTTACTTTTTTGTAGCAGACTTCTGTCCTTTTAATCTTTTGCACAGAAAGACTTTTCTCCCTTCACCTTCTGACGGAAATAGATTAATCTCAGTACATATCTTTTCTTTGCACATGTATTCTTGCATTTGCCCCAGCGGTCTCTAATTCCCTCAAACTGTACCACAATTACAATGCAGTCCTGTGCATTGTATCAAGACAAAAGTCCCAGAAATGGTCAATGAGATTTACTTTCTTATGTGTTCCGTAGCTATGTCTGTAAATTTTGAAGGTCTGTCAGGATTCCTAATTATATTGGTGTACATTTATCCTTCTGGGACTGCAAGGAAGTGGGCCTTCAGATGTATTGCCCTTCAGATGTTGATGGTCTCCTACTCCCAGCATTCTTCTCCATTGACTGTGCTAACTGTGGCTGATGGGAATTGCAGTAGAAGAAGATCTAAAGGGGCATACTTTGTCCACTCCTGTATTTGAGGCTCTGTTTGCCAAAGTATGATGCAGTGCGTGAAATGTTGAATTTCCCAAACCTCTCTGCTCAACCTCTCTGCGTATCTTACCTAACCATGAACTGCATGAAGAGATGATGATAATGTTTGGGAGGACTTGTTCTGTCCATGTAGCTGACCTCATCTGACTATATTGATGGCTGTATATTTAGCCACCCTCAAAAACAGAAAGTTGGAAGTTGCTTCTGTTTGTTGTTATTTTTGTACTTGGAAGTCAACAACATTTTATCTTATTAATGTGATTAATGCCAATTTCCAGAAATGTATTTGCTCTGCTGTGTTCGATACTTAAAAATCATTAGGCCAAATTTGAAAATGCTGCCTTTTTGGCATCTGAAAACAAAAACAAAAAAATAGTTTCTTGCATGCCTCCTTGTTGCTCATGGATTCTCTTCCCTCAAAGGTTTTAAGCCAGTGTGTATAGCCACCGGCTCCAGAGAGAGAAAATTAAAATAAAACCAAATGGCTATAAGTAAGGATTACCAGGGTTTTTTTTTAGCAAATAGGCAGATTTGGAATTTTAAGAGAAGGCTGTGGTCATTTTTATTGTTTTATTGCATTTATGTTGAATTTTGGTGTTTGGTTTTTATATGTTTTGTTTTATCTAAACTGCCCAGAGTTCCCTTTGGGAAATTGGTGTGGTATACAAATATAAAAATAAATAAATAATAAGTAAATAATATTTTCACAAAATAGGTCCTGGGAGACCATGACCAGTTACAAAACAACCAGTTTCTAGTAGTCAAACTGGAAAAACTAAAACAAAATTGCTCTAAAACCCCAGGAAAAGGCAAACATTGGGTCTCAGATTCCAGTAGAAAAGCACTCTTTTGAACCTCTGTTTTCTATTCTGACACCCATTTCACATAATGCAATCTGATAAGGCTTAGAGAGGCATGTAATTCAGCAAAAAAAAAAAAAAAAAAAACCTGCCTACAAGGTAAAGGTGGAGTCTTAATCCCAAAGGCTAAATCACAAGATTTTGTCCTTTGTTTCACAAGAGGCAAACTGATGGTATTCCGAGAGAAACATACAGAGGGAATCCCTTCTCTTCCTCCCCCCCCCGCCCCGCCCTGCAAAATATGCACCGCAACATAGGCGAAACACACAGCGCAGTATTGATAAAACCCATAGACATACAGCACAGGCAAATTGTACTCTTACATTTCTCATCATCTCCTCTGCCCCAGAGAATGCCCCTACTATCTGACATCTTCTCAATTTTTCACCTTGGTATAAGAGTGTGTTTCAAACTGGAGAGCTCAGTTATTGCCACCTGCCATGTTTCTAGGGCCTATTGAAAACAAAACAATGACACCAGAAGACATATGCATTTGTTTTATAGCACCAACATATTTTAAGAGAAATATTTAATCTAAAACAATAGCAGGAGGATCAGAGGACCGGATGAGTAGGAGGTGTTTATGGTTGCAGTGGTATGTGTACCTGTGAGCATCCTACGCAATAACCAGCATCTGGATACATTCCTTTCCCTAAATGAAACACTCTTTTATGTTTTCTCAGCTTTGGAATTTTGCCGTTAGAAACCCCAAGTCCCGGAGATGGATCCTATTTACAAAACTGCACAAATTCATCTTCTGTAATTGATGTGCCACCTCCAGGAGCCCCTTCCAAGAAGGTATTTTGTATTCAAGGGTGTGCATGTGAGGTGGAAGGCAAGAACATATCACATTCTGGCTACTAGTTCTGAAAAGTGATTTCCAAATTTGATAAAGTACTGCAATGACTGTTCAGCTTTGTGTCTTTGCTCTCCAATTTTTTGTAGTCAGATATTCTACAAGAAGAGCTGCCTATATGCCCTAAGCACATCTGATCTTGCCTGATTTCGGAAACCAAGCAGGGTCAGCCCTGGTTAGTACTTGGATGGGCGACCACCAGGGAATACCAGGTGCTGTAGGCACCTGGAGTAGGAACTGGCAAACCACTCCAGTATTCCTGCCAAGAAAACTCCATGGACATGGGGTAATGAAGAGTCGGTCACGACTGTAATGATGCAACACACATTCTACAAGAGAAGTGGCAGGCTTGTTGCTTGATAGTTTGTGAGAAAGAACTCCAGCAGTAAACAGTTCTAATGACTGTTTTGCTATATTCCAAGGTTCTAGTTGGAAATTTATTATGTGAGATGTTTCAGTATAAAAATAGCACTGTTGCATTATATTCCTTTAAACTACTATAGTTTATGTTTATATACCGTAGTTTTTTTGCACCATAAGATACAGAGATAAGAAACGGGCTAGAAAGTAACCACCCACCATGATGACCATAGAGCTGAATCTCTATGATCATCATAGTGGGTTGTTTACTCTCTAGCTGCAGCTGTATGGTCATCGTGGTGGGTGGTTACTCTCTAGCCCATTTCTTATCTCTATAGTCTCCAATCGGTCTGATTACTCTCCGGCTTCTATTCTATGGAACGTATCAGTCGCTGCCGCTGCAGCTGGGGCTGGGACCTGCACTGAGTCCGGAGGCCTCTGCAAGGCCAGAAGCTTCCCACCATGGAGATCCAGTGGGGGGGGGCAGCTTGTCTTCACATTTTACTCTCCAGCCATGCTGCTCCAGGCCTCCCAAGAGCAGCATGGCTGGAAAGTAAACTGGGGCTGGAGATGTACAAGGACCACAGTATGTATGTGTGAATATTTTTTCCCACACATACATACCTCTAAAAACTAGGTGCGTCCTACGGCCCTGTGTGTCTTATGGTGGAAAAAATACGGTAGTTTGAGTGAAACATATGAATCTAATTAATAACTGATGTGCTCAGAAAACAAGTACTCCTAGTTTGAAAATCTATACCTTGTTAGAAGCATCTCAACATGGTCGTGCAGCTCATAAGGGAGTTTGCTTCTTCCAGCCATTACTTCTTCCCTTAGCAAGCCTACCCTTTAAATAGGAGTGGGGCACTGGCAAGGAAGGTTTGATGAAGGATAAAGAATACATGTGGGCCTCTCCTTAACTGACCAAGGTGCTTCTTCTGTTTGCGTTCAATGAAATCTTTCCGTCATGGTGTCTCATCCAGCACCCAAAAGTTAGTTTGCTTGGAAAGGGATAGGTGGTTTCTTGGGGGTGGGGGGGTTTGGGGGGGTTCCCCCTGAACGTTCTGGTAAGGTCCTTAGGCCCCTTTTAAGACTTTTTAAAATTTCTCTCATTCAGAAAACCCAAATGTATTCTGAGGGAAACCTAGTTTTGGTGATGGGGAATCTGCAAGTGCTAGTGCCAATGGTGTGTAGTGTAGTATACTATTCAGAAGTTTTCTAAGTGCTGTAAAAGATTCATGCTGGATGTAGACGTACAACATTCCGTAGTAGATTCCTGATGCAGTGGAACAGACCACGATTGTCTGTTGCTTCTGTTGTGTAAAGCGGTGTCTCCAAATTACATACATTTGTGAGGATATACTTGGTGAAGTTAGCAGTTGGAGCCAAAATCAGCAGTTCAAAGCAATATCAGAGTAGATAGGTGTAGACAGAAGTACATGTTTCCTAAAATGGTTAGAAAAAAACATTGTTTTGCTAATCAACTATATAATTATTGGTAAAACAGATTAATTTTAAGTATCCTTGCTTTGTCGATTGTTTGGTTTTCAATTGCTTGGGACAGGGATGATACTTTGGGGCTGGGGTGGGGGACTGACCTCTACTACAGATCTTCCCCTACTGCTTTTGGGTTGTCCATGCTGCAGGCACCACTGATACATGGTGACAACTGCAGCAACTCTACAATGCAGAAGGGCAATTGAGCATCCTCCTGTATCATAGAATCCAGTAAGACTTTGTGGCAGAGCATCTCATAGGGTTCTGTTGGAATGAAACTAAAGAAATGTCTGTACAGTATTAGGTCTGCCCACAGAGGGCAGAAGAGGAAGAATAATCTAGCAATGTGATAACATAAGCCAAAGGTTTATGGGTTATTGAATGCATTATTCTTGCAACTAGTATGCATGCCATTTTCTGTGCTTCATAAAAAATAAATGATATATTGTAAATACCTATAGTAAATTGCCCTCCCCCTTGCCTTTTTTAAGTCAATATCAAATGTATTTTTGTCTAGACTGTCACCAGAATAAGCCAAACTGGAACGAAGTCTGTCTTCTCGCAAAGTGGAAATAGCCGGGAAGTAACGCCAATCCTTGTTGCACAAACGCAAAGTTCAGGCCCACAGACAAGGTAAAATATCTGTCTGGACTGGGACATAATTCTAATTCTTGTTCACAAATATGCTTTTTTCTTCATATGCATTGCCATTGTTGTCGTCTTCCTATGGATTCTAATTGGATAGTAGAATGGAGGGTTGGGGCATTCCTTCCTGCATTTGTTTCCAGAAGCTGTAATTGGCAATGGTGTTCAGTTGTTCTATACTTTCTCTCCGTCTCTCTCTAATTAGTACAACACCTCAGGTATTGAGCCCAACCATTGCTGCTCCACCTAATGTGCTGCCTCGAAGAAGTTCACGCTTGTTCTCTAGTGACAGTTCTACAACAAAGGTAAAAGGGAGTTTTGGGTGAGCTCTGCATTTCAGCATTGGTTGTTTAGAAATTAACAAGAGTCAGAATGGGTTGCAGAAATGTTTTAAGCAACTGCTGTGTAATTGAAATGATGCTTAGTTACTGTGATGTAAACAAAAGTGTCATAGGCTCAATCTCAAGTGGTAGTAACATTAAACTGTTGTGAGTTTCTCTCTCTCTCTCTCTCTCTCTCTCTCTCTCTCTCTCTCTCTCTCTCTCTCTCTCCCCTCCCCTTGCTGTTGCTTGCTGCAGCATTTATTCATTAGAAGTTCAGACTTGGACTTTGATGAGCACTTTGTATTCTTTAAGCCTGTTAATTAATAATCTTATACATTTCCGTATTTTGGTAGTTTGTCTTCTGCAACAGATTCACAGACCAGTCCAAAGTCACCACATTGTGATTAAGGTTCTGGTAAAAGATGTATACATTTTGACAGGCAGAGAAATACTAATTTCATCCTTGTTATCTAACTCTTGCACTGTGCTTTGTGGATTGCCTGGTAGGCAGGCAGTTCCTTCGAAAGCTGTGCTTTCTAGTGAGGGTGGGCTAGAATGACTGACCCTTTGTCAGGTCCAATTTTGTCATTTAATTTTAGAAAAAATGTACATTATGTCCTTACAGTAGAGGTAGGGAATGGTTATCCTAGAAAACAAGCATTGACCCATGGAAGATATCAATTGGTCCAGAGGCAAAAGGAGGTGGAAGTTTGCGAGGTTGCCCTGTGCTCTCGCACTGTCTGTTCACCCGCATCTTTCTCGCCTTCTCTCTAATTCTGCAACCTCAAAACAAATTAAGTCTATTCCCCACCTCAGCCTTCAGATGGGGATGGGGAACCTTGGCCTCCTATACAGTGGAACATTGACTTACATATTGCTTGACTTACAGCATATTTGACTTGCAGCAAGAAGGAGCCTGTTTGACTTGAGTCGCAGGCTTTGACTTACATCTCGGAGCACCGGCGCAAGGCACCGGAATTGGGCGGCAGCCACAACCCAGCATCGTGGCTGCCACCTCCAAACTGCTCCTGCCTTCTTCCTCTCCTCCGGAGCTGGTCCTTCGGCGAGGCCAGCTCTGAGCACCTAGAGCTGGTCCTCAGCCGCTGCCACCGCTGCTGCCGGAGGAGAAGAAGGGCCGGGAGCTCGGGGCTGGCCTCGCTGGTTAGATAGTCGGCTCAGTCTTGTAAAAAATCTGGCTGCAGAAGTCTGGTCCACAATGGAAGCATTTTAGTTGGGGAGCTGTACAGTTGTGGGACTCTAATGGTAACCATAGGGTTGTTCAGGACTTGGAACGTCAGGTTAAAAATCAGTAAAAACTTAAATGTTAGACATTGTTGCTATGAACATTAAAAAGTGGAGGTGTATAACTTGTGGACTATAATTCCACTGCCTCCCCCTCTCTTTGAAGAGATGTTTCATTTACATCCCCGGAAGGAATCTCCTGTCCCAGTCAAATTTGTGTTAAATTGCTGTTTTCGAGGGTCTTTTTCATCATCTGGAATGGATTAATCCACTTTCCCATTACTTTCTATGGGAAAAGTTTGTTTGACTTAAGTCATGTTTGACTTATGTCTAGACCTCTGGAACAGATTAATGACGTAAGTCAAGGTTCCACTGTAATTGTGTAGAGTTTAACTCCCCGAGGCCCAAGCAGCATGGATAGTGGAGTGGGATTATGGGAAAAATAGAGGGAAACATACACTGGCTTTGCCTCAGTTCAGTGTGAGAGAGGGTAATATACCAAAGTTCAGAGGCTGTACACTCCTATCTCTAGACGTTGGCCTCCACCACAAGCATCATCAAAGTAAAGATTTCTTACAAAAGCTGAATTTTCTAAAACTAAAGTTTCACCCTACATTCTCTACTGGTCAATTTAAAAATGTTCATGGGGTTAGTGTTGCTCACCTCTACCTTCAAGTATTTATTTTAATTTCTTATAGCTGTGTACAGTAATTCCCCGCCTATTACGGGGGTTAGGGACCCAACACGACCACAGTAATGGAACATCTGCAATATGCAGGTGCTGGGTCAGGTCGGGACTGGGGGAATCTCTCTGTAGGAAGCCCCAGAAGTGGTTCCCGGCGATCTAAAAGGCACTTCCAGTTTGCCAGAAGGCACTTCCAGTTTGCCGGAAACCACTTCTGAGACCTCCAATAGGCCTGGGAAACCTGTTGAAGACCCATTTGGGACAGCGCCAGGCCTGGGGTAACTGCAGTAGGCCTCAAACAGGGAGATCACTGTATTAAATTTTGCTGTTTTGTTTTGTTTTACTGCAGGATTGTAAAAATGTTTTGTTTTTCTCTTATAGGAGAACAGTAAAAAGTTAAAAATGAAGTTTCCGCCCAAAATTGCAAACCGGAAGACAAAGTGTAAAACCAATAAGGGAGGGATCACACAGCCAAACATAAATGACAGTTTGGAAATCACCAAACTTGACTCGTCCATCATTTCAGAAGGAAAAATTGCCTCAGTGACACCACAAATCCAGGCATTTACGTTACAAAAAGCAGCAGCAGGTGTGTATTAGTATTCCTAAGAATTCATTGTTCTGTCCCAAAATCTGTGGGTGAATAATTAAACAAGGAAAAATTAATAGAAAAGTATAGAGTGAAGCTAAAATAGGCAGCACATTTAGACCGGGTTTCTTTTTTGGCTGGTTAGAATGATAGTTAAGTCCATAGTGTTTTCTTAAGAACAGAGACCTCTGTGGGGTATTACCCAGAATGTTTCCCCTTGCTTTCCCTTTTCATGGGCATATGGGACAATCCACAGAGGACTTGCAAACCTATAGTCCTCTTGAAACCATGGTGGGACACCCTGTGAATGGTGGCAGCACCACTAACAGTATGTATTTGCTGAAATTGAGTTGGTCTGTTTTGAACAATGTTGGACAACCTGGTAAATTGGAGTTGTAACATCTTTGTGATACAGAGTGGTGCGAGTCTCCTAATTTAATTTTGTAAACTTTGATTCTGTTGTTGCCAAGTTTCTTTCTTTGTTTTGTTAAGAACCCACAGAGGAGTTGCAAGGAAAGTGTTGTTTGGGCTCAAAGTGAAGATTGGAGCCTGGGTCTGCCGTATTTCGATCAGACGTTTTTCTATTAATAAACTACATTGTCATTCCATTATTTTATTATTTGGGGGGTGGGTAGCAAAGCAGATGGGGGGCACATTTTAGTTTCTTGAGATGATGAAATCTTTGGCCAATAGGATACCAGTGCGTACAGGTATTTTCTGAGCCTCTTTTGTTCTTCCGTGTATTTATGACATTTTTCTCCTAGAAGGTTTGATGAGTCTTCTTCGTGATATGGGAAAAGGATATTTAGCCTTGTGTTCTTACAACTGTAAAGAAGCTATTCATATACTGAGTCATTTGCCTTCTCACCACTACAACACGGGCTGGGTGCTGTGCCATATTGGAAGGGCTTACTTTGAGCTTGCAGAATATATGCAGGTAAGCATAGCAAGGTATATTTTGCTTTATTCTGTATTGAATAGCTGTGCTACAGTTGCCGCCACAATACATATTTAGGATCTATAACACTGCTGTTATTCTCTCACCTATTCTATATGCAAGGCTGCCTCTAGGCTTAAGAAGCTCTTAGCACAGTGATCTCTGCAATCCCTCTCATGAACCTCACCATGTGTCCACAACTCCTTGCCAGCATGTTTACCATGCAGTGGCATTGTTAGGACTGTGACAAGGCAACCACCATTTTGTATATCCCACAGCACCTCAGAACAATCAGAATAGTGTCAGCATCTAGCTCTGTGGGATACTTAAAATGGCTGCCGGTGGCTTTCTGGTGTGGTAGCCTCGCAGTAGATGTCAGCACTGGGGACTCAGCAGCTGCCCTTTTTGTATGCTCTGATGATGTGCATAAAAGGTAAAATGTTGTGTCTGTCCTTGGGAGTGGTTGTCACAGGATTGGCCACATATTTTCTGTGATATAGGAAGAAATATTTCCTGTGGCTTTTGCAGTGAACTATTATTGTATCAAAGAGCTGCGTGAACCTTTTGTTACTTCTAACAGTGGTTGCTTTTCTTATTCCAACTTTTCATCTTCTTGTCCTTTTCTTCCATACAAGAAGTAAAGCTGTATTCAGTGCTTCTTAAATATCTTTTTTTAATATTCAATAGCATAAATATTTATTTGTCTATGAAGAATGAGGGACATGCTGTTCTTCCCTTATCTTAAATTCTACATTATTTGCTCAATAGGTTTGGAAGCCTTGTGTTTAAATTCATTGTGCAAAACGGGTAACAGGAGCTGCCCTTTTAAACAGAGTTTCTCATGCGCAGTGTTAATTCTTTGCTTTCTTTTCAAACTCCATAAATTTTCTCAGTGTAACAACAAAATTTGCGAGATACTTGGGCATAAAAGTTGGGGGGGGGTAAATAATTTTCTAATTTTTTAAAGGTTTTGGAGTTCAGAGTTGTTATTCCGTATTCATGTCACAAATAGAATCCACTAGAAGTCTACAAAACTTGTACAGACCCATTTCTTATAGAAAAAACAACAATAAATGGCCTCTGGAAGGCCAGTGTCTCTAACATTTTTAAAATGTAAGATATTAGTGCAATAGAAACAGAAACTCTGCTGGAATGCTATGCTGTAGGCGTGGCAAGATTTTGAAAAAAGTTTTGTTGTTGAAATATCACTTAATTCCCTTTGCAGGCTGAAAGGATATTCTCTGAAGTAAGAAGAATTGAAAACTACAGAGTAGAAGGCATGGAAATCTACTCCACAACACTGTGGCATCTGCAGAAAGATGTAGCTCTTTCAGTCCTTTCAAAAGACTTAACTGATATGGATAAAAATTCACCAGAGGTATTGTTATCGGTCTTTTAGTGTTGCTTTTCTCCCCGTTTTGGTAACATATTTCAGACCCTAATGCGCCCCGGGAGAGTGGAAAAACAAACTGAAGGTTGACATTATTCTAAATCGCTCAGATTCGCAGGGAATCGCTCAGATTCGCAGGGAATTGGACTCCACTATTGGTGCAGAATCAAGGGATGTGTCCAGTGCGCCGTGCTTAGGTCCAGTATTATTGGATGAGTTTCAATTATTGAGACCCGAGGATGTGGACAGGGTGCTTGGATCTGTCCGTTCTACCACCAGACCCTTGCCCTTCCTGGCTAATTGAAAGATCTGCCAGGGGGTTCGCACCTGGGTCCAGGAAGCTGTAAATGCCTCATTAAGAGAGGGAGTGGTCCCTGCTGCCTTAAAGGAGGCAGTAATTAGCCACTCCTAAAAAAACCAACCTGGACCCAGGGCTGGTGGGTAACTACCGGCCAGTAGCGAACCTCCCTTATTTGGGCAAGGTGTTGGAGCGGGTGGTGGCCGGACAGCTCCAGGCGCTGCTGGATGAAACGGATTTTCTGGATCCATTTCAATCTGGTTTCAGGCTGGGTTTTGGAACAGAGACTGCCTTGGTCGCCCTGTACGATGACCTTTGCCGGGAGAGAGACAGGGGGAGTGCAACCCTGTTGATACTCCTGGACCTCTCAGCGGCTTTCGACACCATCGACCATGGTGTCCTTCTGGATAGGCTGGCCAGGTTGGGAGTTGGAGGCACTGTTTTGCAGTGGTTCCGCTCCTTCCTGGCTGACCGTGTCCAGAAGGTGGTGCTGGGGGACAACGTCATGGGGTTCCTCAGGGCTCAATACTGTCTCCCATGCTGTTTAACATCTACATGGAACCACTGGGAGAGGTCATCAGGAGGTTTGGGCTGAGGAGTCAGCAATATGCTGACGATACTCAGCTCTACCTCTCATTCTCCACCAATCCAGGTGAGGCAGTTTCTGTCCTGAACTCGTGTCTGAGCCAGATAATGGACTGGATGAGGGTTAATAAATTGAAACTCAATCCAGACAAGACGGAAGTGCTGTTAGTGGGTGCTTCGCCGGACAGGTTAGAGGGCCACTTCCCTGTCTTGGACGGGGTTGCACTCCCCCTAAGGGACAGGGTCCGCAGCTTGGGGGTGCTTCTGGACCCTGGTCTAACTCTGGAAGCCCAGGTGGATTCGGTGGCCAGGGGCGCCTTCCTTCAGCTGCGGAAAATATACCAGCTGCCCCTACCTAGACGAGCAGAGCCTCATGACAGTTACGCATGCGCTGGTAACATCCCGTATTGATTACTGCAATGCGCCTTGGGGCTGCCTTTGAAGACGGTCCGGCGATTGCAACTGGTTCAGAATCGTGCGGCGCGGCTGGTGAGTGGTGGGGCCGCCAGAGATCACATCACGCCGATTCTACATAACCTGCATTGGTTACCAGTTGCTGCCCGAGCCCAATTCAAAGTGCTTGTCTTGACATATAAAGCCCTAAACGGCTTGGGACCTAGATACCTGAAGGACCGCCTCCTTCCATATGAACCTACCCGGCAATTAAGATCTAGCCAGGGGGCCCTCTTGAAAGAGCCATCCCTCAAGGAGGTGAGAGGGATGGCTTGTAGACAAAGGGCCTTCTCGGCAGCTGCCCCCAAGTTATGGAATGCCCTCCCAAGTGAGATCCGCCTGGCGCCAACATTGATGACATTTCGGCGCCAGGTAAAAACCTTCCTGTTCCAGAAGTTTTTTAATTGATACAACATAGACTGGGGTCCTTTGATGGCAATTTTAGTGATGATTTTAGTATAAGGTTTTGCTGATGTTTTAATTATTTATTGATATTTTATGTCTTAACTGTTTTAATTCCTTGTTGTAAGCCGCCCAGAGACCTTTGGGTAGTGGGCGGCATATAAGCTGTAAAAATAAATAAAAAATAATAAATAAATCTAAAGCATTTATTGTCTGCAGACGTCTTGCTGTGTAGACAGACATTGAAATGGTATGCCATTAGTATGCCGTCATCTCAGAAGAAGAGTAAAATACTATGATATATCATCTTCTTCCATTTTGCTCTTCTTTCTTCCAGGCATGGTGCGCTGCAGGAAATTGCTTCAGTTTGCAACGAGAACATGACATTGCCATCAAGTTCTTCCAGAGAGCTATTCAAGTTGATCCGAATTATGCTTATGCCTACACTCTCCTAGGGCATGAATTTGTGCTGACGGAAGAACTTGAGAAAGCGTTGGCCTGTTTTAGGAATGCAATTAGAATGAATCCTAGACACTATAATGCCTGGTAAGACATATTTCTCATTGGGAAGAATCTTAGATAGAGGAGGCAAGGAATGATTCCTCCGCCCCAAATGTTATTTAGATTATTCCCATCCCCCAAATACATCCTTCAGAAGTCTACTTAACAGTTTCTTAAGAATCCATTGTCTCCTTCCTGTCCATCTGTGACTTCAGTCACATTGATACATAACCACAGGATTTGGTTGCATGTGTTTCCAGGGAAGTCTTTCATGAGGTTCTGTAATTCCATACTGCACCTGCAGTGGCATTGCTGTCTGTGAAAATGCCTACAGTGCACCAGGCTTTCCATCTCACTTTCAGGAACACTCAGATGTTATCGTGTTATTACAGCAGTTGATATATTTTCTACATATCTTTGAGGCTCAAAGCATTAATCAAAGATCTGATTTCAGCTCAGGCCCTTTACCGCTAAACCATGGGGTTCCACAAGGCACCAGATTTTAAAAAAACCTCCTGGAGCAGTAATGTACTTCCATACCACCTGCCCTGTTTAAGACTAACAAATAGCAGTTTTTTCAAAACAAGAAGTGAACTTCTGGCGGTTCCCAGTTCCATTTTATATTTTTATTTTTTTGCATTCTTGACGGTCCATTTTTTCATCCCCTACCCCCAGATTTCTTAGGTGGAAAACTGCCTCCTAGACTCATAGAAGTTTTGCACCACATTATAAATATTAATAAAACAGAGAAGACTATTAACATGTATCAGTTATTGTTAGGCATATTAATTTTTTTCATTATATCCATATTGCTCACAATCAGGTGCTGAATTGGTTTTTGTCTGTTCCGTCTACCTATAGAAAGTAGAATGGCCAGTAATGCAGAAGGTTGTTGCTTGATTTTCATACTTTAAAATTGCCTAGGTATGGATTGGGAATGATCTACTATAAACAGGAGAAATTCAGCCTTGCAGAAATGCATTTCCAGAAAGCCCTGCATATCAATCCTCAGAGTTCTGTCTTATTATGTCACATTGGAGTTGTAAGTAAATCAGATTTCATTCCATTTTTAACTATAACATAGGCAGTGGGAAACATAAATATAGAGAGCAAACTCTGTTTCTCTGTCTTTCTCTTCAGGTTCAGCATGCCCTGAAGAAATCTGAAAAAGCTTTGGATACTCTGAACAAAGCCATTAATATCGATCCCAAGAACCCACTGTGCAAGTTCCACAGAGCCTCAGTATTATTTGCAAATGAGAAGTACAAGGTGAGCAAGAATTATACTTCTGAGCTTATTCAGGCAGCAGCTGCTTTCTCCATATTAAAAATTTGGACCTGCTTTCATAGTCATTGGATTCACTTGTAAAACACATGCAATGTGATCCTAAATATGTTCTGCTTTAGTAACTGGGATTTACTGCTTAGTAAAGTGAGGTTTATTCTGGACTGCCATGTATTCTGGGTTTTTCAGATGGTATTCATTATCTGCTTGTGACTAACTAATTCTTCAGGGAAGCACATGTCAGGTTCTTTCTCTTGTTGTCAATTTGCATTTTTTTTAATTTTCTCATAATCCCTGTGATTTAAAGGTCAGAGAGAGATCCATTCTCTCTGCTGTTTATTAGGTATGATATTTTTGCATTTTTATTTATATGTTTCAAATGTTTGAAGCGTGTATTAGACCACCTATTATTGTTTAGTATTTTTAATATTGAAGCCATAAAATAGATATTCCCAAATAGCTAAAATTATAGGAATGGAAATGAAATAGATCATCTTATGCCCAAGATGTCAATTCTATTGGTATTTCTAACACATTGACTGAAATCCTGCCGCATATCTGTTTGAGCATTTGAAATGATGCCATCAACAGTGACAGATTGTCAACCTTTAGGAGCTTCCTTTTGCAATCTAAGGTCAGTTTGACTTTGTCACATTGTGTATGATCTGTGCACACCCCAATATTCCAAAAGGAAGCCTTTATTATCCACAATCTACTGCTTCTGTTCCTACTGCATAGATCAGTGGTGGCGAACCTTCGGCTCTCCCAATGTTTTGGACCACAACTCCCAGAATTCCAAGCCTAGATTGCCAATGGCAAAGGACTGTGGGAGTTGTGGTCCAAAACATCCGGAGTGCCAAAAGTTCACCACCACTGGCATAAATGGACCCTGTGCAACAGGATTTAGTACCAGAGGCATTTGCCTAGTTACAGTGACAGCAGTTGACTGGATGGTTCAGTGGTTCATGTATTGGTACAGAGCCAGAGGTTGCGGGGTTCAATTCCTCACTGTGCCTCCTGTGAGTAGTGCCAGCCTGTGTGGCCCTGGGTAGGCTGCATAGTCCTAGAGCGTGCCCAGAAGAAGGGCATAGTTAGCCTCTTCTAAATATCCTCTACCTGAAAAACCCTGGAAAGAGTCACTACAAATCAGAATTGACTTGATGGCACTTAATTATTGTTGTGTTATTGATATAACACAAACAACACAACTTGTGGAGGAATAGAGCTATAACCTAAGAAATCAGGATAAATATTATCTGTTGTATACTGAGTTTTGTAACTCAGTATGCAGCTGACAGTGTTGCTGGTGATTCCTTAATTTGGGGCAATTTGCCTCCCAAAGTGTCAGGCTTTATGTAGCTATGTAAGAGCATTTTGGCCATATATTAGAATGTGTGTGTGTTGTGTCGTTACAGTCGTGACCGACTCTTCGTGACTATATTTGCGATATATGGTTCCTGTACTTGAAAACAAATCTTTATTTCTTCTTTTCAGTATGCTTTGCAAGAACTTGAAGAGCTGAAACAGATTGTTCCCAAAGAGTCTCTTGTTTACTTCTTAATAGGAAAGGTAACAGCCAATTCTAATCATAAAAAAGTAAAACGATTCTTGGTGATAATGAAATAGGTGTTGAGAGTTGTGCTTCCCTGATCACACTGCACTTTATTTCAGCTGTAAACATGTGCATTTGTTGTTGTTTGGACTCCAGACCCCTGACATTTATGGGAGAAGAAGTCCAAAAACATCACAAATGCACATGACTTTTTGGCAGTTCTTCTCAGCATGGCACAGAAACTGAGCAACCAACCTTACTCTTAACTTTGAGACTGCAAAAGTAGGTGAAGTTATCATGGCATTTGTATAGTATTCCCTTCCCTGTTCCTAACTCTGGAAATTGGGGGTTGTTGCAGAATGGATAACTCAGGTTGTTTGTCTCAATCTCTAGCTGATGTACCACAGTAGATAACATTCCATTACACAGAAGTCACTTGAGCTGTAGCAGCACTGCTGGATCTTGGCATTCCCTCTAAACCACAAGTATCTTCTTTCAATGGAAGAGCAACACCATCCCAGTGAGACTGAATGGTACTAATACGGATAGAAGCCAACTCACTTCAAGCTCTGAAAGTTCCTAGATACCTGGCAGGAACGCAGCAAGTCTTGCTAGGATGTAAAGGATGTAGTTTATTAGCACATAGAGCTGACATTTATCGGTTGTTTGGTTTTTCTGTATAGGTTTATAAAAAGTTGGGGCAAACCCATCTTGCACTGATGAACTTTTCCTGGGCAATGGACTTGGATCCCAAAGGAGCCAACAACCAGATCAAAGAGGCCATTGACAAGAGATACCTACCTGATGATGAAGAGCCTGTAACGCAAGAGGAGCAGATCAGCGAATGCTGCCCGTATGAGTCAGGTTGGTATTTTTCCTTATTTGTTCATTTCATTGAAGAGGATCCTGTTTGATAAGCATGGAAACGTTGCACCTGGAGTCGTGTTGGAGCATAATATGGCTAGAGGTTTTATCAAAAGTGTGGCCTTATCAAAATTGTGAAAATGCAAATTTTCATTGTCTTGTTCTTGTTTCTTCTGGGGCTTGGAAAGTCAGAGCTTTAGAGAAGTAAGAGAACTTTCTTAGCTACAGCCCAGAATTGAAGGTGGTGCACTGACTTCAAACAAAAAGAGAAATGTGCAGTCTTATATACCTGATGATTGCTGAAATCTAGTATTTTACCATTCCTGTCCTTGCACTCCTTCTCTCTGATATCATTTGAAATGAAATGTGAACCTCATAAAAAGTATGCCCTCGAAGTATTCATATAGTAACCACTCCTTGGATGGATAGCTAGAATAAGTGTGGGGATGACTTCTACCTCTCAAAAGCTTGGTATTTAGAACCCCAGCCATTAAAAATTAAGTACAGTCTAATCATCTGGACAATCTTATGGGTAGGGTATGTAAGGGAAACAGCAGTTACTTGGCTTTCTTTTCCTGGTATAACATTCAGTGTTCAATGATTGAGCCTCAACATTATAGCGATATTAGTCAGGTGTGTATCTTTTAGATCAGGCCTGCACAATGCGCTGGTCGCCCACAGTGCCGTCGGAGTTTGCCCACCTGGTCCCTGCTGGCTTCCTGGTGCCTCGCCTTGGCAGCGTATTTGGGGGGACTTCCCCCCTGCTCACGCACCTGTGAGGCATGCGGGAGCCTGGGCCGACGCTGGGCCGCCTGGTGGTGCTGCGGGTGGTGGCGCTGCCAGGCTGTTACCTGGGCTCTCCCGGGCTGGGCACCTCCACCCGGCCACCCTCTGCCCCCTCAGCCTCTCCGATGCTCTCCGACGGTGGCCTTGGGGAGCTAGCTGCCCACTGAGCTGGGAGGGATGGCCGGCGGTGGGGGCAACCATCACCAGAAGGGGGCAGGGAAGTCCCCCATTCCCCTCCTCCCTGGCCAGATGACAAGTGCCCCGGTGGCCACGCAGGATGAAGAAGCAGATGGGAGGGTGCTCACGCAGCCCCAAATTCAAAAGGACCAAGCCTTCCCCCTCCTCCCCTTCACTCGGGTGAAGGGGAGGAGGAGGAGGAAGGCTGCTTGATCCTTTTGAATTTGGTGCTGAACAGGCCCAGGCAGGGAAGGCAAGACATCCTGGGGGTCCTGGAGCTACTGCTGCCACTACCACAATTTAAATTGTAAATTTTGTTTAGGGTGCTATTTGTAAATTGTAAATTATGTTTAGGGTAACTAACTTATACATTTATAAAAAACACATATTAGGTTATGGTTAAATGTGTTGTGTATTTGTTCATATACATATATACATGATATCCTAGAATGTGCAGCCGTAGTCTAAGGCAGTGGTGGTGAACCTTCGGCACTCCAGATGTTTTGGACCACAATTCCCACAATCCATTGCCATTGGCAATACAGGCTTGGAATTCTGGGAGTTGTGCTCCAAAACATCTGGAGTGTTGATGGTTTGCCACCACTCGTCCATCACTAAGGCAGGGCTATTCAACTTTGAACAGGCCGAGGTTCTATTTTTCCCCGCCCAAAGTGCCTGAGGGCTACTACACAAAAACCTCTACTTACAAATTTTATCCGTCCCGAGCACATCCTCATAAGTAAAAAAACTTGTAACTAGAACAGCGGTTTGAAGCATGAAGCTGACTAAATGACCATGAAGGAGTTACTATTTCCCATGTTATCCTAGATGAAATCCATCATAAAAATCCACAATAGGTGTAGGTCAGGATCAGTGTATGGTATGATGATTTGATGGTACCTTTGAGTTTTGGAAGAAGAGGGGATGTTAGCAAGGTACCCATAACAGGGTATGTTGGGCACATAGAGCCACCTACAGGAACTGTATTAGAGCACTTGTCAACATCCTAGTAGAGCAGCGTGGTAGAATTGGCTGTCCATGAAGAATGTTGCATATATAGTTCATGAAATCTATAAAGGTTCCAGAGAAGGTTGATTAATTTTGGTACATTTTTTCCTGCCAACAGTTGGCACAGATGAATCCCAGGCTAGCAGCATGACGGATGCGGATGATACGCAGCTCCATGCAGTAGAAAGTGATGAATTTTAACTACAGAAGGTGGATTCCAAGCTTGGATGTGTGGCTGACAGATACTGTGGGATTCTTCCTTTCCTGCCCTGCCACTGTGGCAGTATCACTATAAAGTTCTACCAACATCTGAAGGTGCATCACTCATCAGATTTCAATTGACATAGAATTAATGGCAATCCATTTAAAGTCATTATTTGAGTCTGAATCTTTGACTTTTTCATCTTTGTAAACATGATTCTTTAAAGGAGGAAAGACTTTTTAAAAAACCTTCATTTTGTTGACAAGCCTATCATGGAAGAAAGATTTGCTGTTTGGGAGCTTGGAGACATGAAGAAGTAGCTCTTTCCACAGAAATGTGTCTTAGTTTTGGTTCTTTCCTCTCCAATAAGCAGAGACCTGGATTTTTCCATTTCCACACTCTTCAGAGAAAGTTGAGAAGATGCAGGACTGGAATGTGTTAAAAGACATTTCTGAATACTACTAGAGTGTAACTTAAATGCCAGAGAATGTATATGACTTTAAAAACAACAGTTTTTCCTGTGAACAAAAACATTAGAAAATATATCAAAACCCACGGTCCCCGCTTCTAGATTTGTCAACTTACCAGGATAGAGACTTCCATAGAATACTTCAGTATTCCACTGAGAAGTTAACTTCATCAAACTAACTTCCAAAGCATCAGTCATTGGTATTTGTAGACAGGTCAGTTACACAATGATGACAGGTTGCTTGTCAAGTGATCCTTACCACTGTATCAGACAGTTGGGGAAAACAAAATTTTATTGCAGTTGTAAACTTCTAGTGAAAATAAGTGTGTAGATTTGCAGTGTTGAAAGGGTGCAATGAAATAAGTCCACAATAACAGAGAATGCCAAGAAGAAAATGGGAGCCTTAATCCAATCAAAACCTTACAATGGTGGTACATCCCACATCTGTTTGCAGCAGTAATCCCGTCAAAACTATTTTGTAAAGTGTTGTCCAAATGAACAGATGCAAAAAAAAATTGTGCAATTATCTGTCTCTTGTTTTTTTGTTTGTTTTCTTTTGTTTTAATCCTGTAAGTTTGAGTACTTCCTCTGTGATGAATTGAAACCCCAAGGAGGCTATTTTTGTGAGGAAGGATGCTAGGCTGTGTTAAAGAAGCCAAAATTTTCCTCCTTTGTAGCGCTCCTGCGACAAAGGTTGGATGGCCTTTGTGCAGTGACCATCAAGAAAGTGTATGATAACCTTACAGTTTTAAAGAGCAAATTATGCACAATAAAATGGTTTAAATTTCACAAAAATGCATTGTGATTAGTTTCAATAGTTTCACATAGTACTTCAGTATACATCTTAGAAGGCCTCAATAATGTTTAGTAATCGCAAATTTAAATTTGAACCTGAATCGTAGGACCTTAAGTAACCCAAATATAACTATCTGCACACAAGAAGGGGAGGTGTTAGCAGTTGAGGGGCTACCCCAAAATTTACAGGAGCATTAAATGTGTGTGTGGGGGGGGGTAATGCAGGTGGTGAACCTTCTAACCAGAAAAATTCCATGAAGACTGCGTGTGCTGGAGTGACTTGGAATGCTGACAGATATTTGGGGGATGCAATAGTGGAAATCAGAGGAGAGAGAGAGACTGGAGTAGCTGGAATATTGGGAAGCACTGCACACTACACTCTTTTCTTGAAATTGCCACTTGTATTTCACTGCTATCATTTAAAATTGCTGCTAATTAATGGGTACCATCTATATTCCTATCCATTGGATGTACACACAACCAGGAACACACTTGATGCCTCATTCATTAGTAGCAAATTGCCACCATGATTTAATAGGATTTCACTTTTGTACATGCAAGTCACCAAGTCCAGCCAAAAATGTTACAAGAGTTTCTATCTGCAATATTATAGCTGCATATTCTAGAGGAATCCCCACTGAAGTATGTGAACCTGAACTATTGGACTTGGCAATATCTCAGTGCACTTACATAGGATTGCACTTTGGTTTAAACAAAAGCACAACCGCTACACCTGCCAGTCACAAACTGCAATTTCAAGAATAAAAGTAATTTTGTGAAGATAGAATGTTGTCATGGTGGCTTTGCAGAAATTGCTGTTTCCAAAATTATTTCCCAAACCCACATGCAAAATGTGACTTTATATGCTAATTTGCCTTTTTTATCATGAATATCTGCATGCCTTCTTGAACATTAATTTGTAATTACATTGTGTACAATCACAGTAGTTGGGATGAAAGTACTTGGTGGCCTAAATCTAAATTTGTACTTTGGGAAGCATCAGAATTTTTATAATCCTGTCCCAGCAGTTTTCTTTGCCTACTGAAACATGTTGCAGAACAGAGGTTCCCAAATCGGGTTGCCAGATGAACTACAACTCCCATAAATCCTTGCTAGCACAGCTAGTGGTGAAGGCGTCTGGGAGTCCAAGAACATCTCGAGACCCAAGGTTGGGATCCATGGCTCTTGGGCAGTGGTGGCGAACCTTTGGTACTCCAGTTGCTTTGGACCACAACTCCCACAGTCCTTTGTCATTGGCAATGTAGGCTTGAAATTCTGGGAGTTGTGGTCCAAAACATCTGGCGTGCCGAAGGTTCGCCACCACTGCTCTAGGGTATAGAAAGTTTTCCAGCCCTCCAGAGCAGGTTGTTGAGATGCTTCAAGGTTGCAGCTGAAAGGGGGCATTCTGCACTTGAGCAAACAGATACACATCACGTCTGGCCTTGTATGTCACAGTGTATGCCCAGCAGACTGGCTGGTGTAAATTGACCAAAATTCACAGCTTAAATAATATTTTTTCTGGAGCAAATTTTTGTTACCCAAGGCCTTCACCCTAAATTTTATTTTTATAACATAAATGTTTGCTCAATAATTATTTCTTTATTTCTTTATTTTTGTACTTACTAACTACCCGAATTTCCCTTGGGAACTCTGGGCGGTGTACAGCAAATTGCCCAAATAAACAATTTGCCCCAAAGAACAATCCCCACAATAAATAAAAAAGATAAAACAAAACAACAAACAGTATATGACAAAAGATCCTGCAAGGCGGGGTGGGAAAAACAAAATGAACCAACTGAGGAACAAACATACTGATTAATTATTCTTAATTATTTCCTAGTAGCTGCTGTATGTTTTTTTGCTTCATAATACATTGCTGCTAATTTAGTCAACCATAGTCTTTAAATATATTTAGTGTACAATGCACACAGAATCCTTTTGTTTACAGGATATGTGGCCTTGGGCAAAAGTGTGGGAATTGGATCCAGCAAGCAGGTAATGGGTGTTCAATAGGCTGATGAAATATACTAACTTCTATAAGCATTCATGTGGCAGCTTAATGGAGACATTTATTCACAGCATTGTAGTTATTTTTTTCCATTCCTCAAACAGGAAGCAGGAACCTTTAAGAACATAAGAAGAGCCATGCTGGATCAGGCCAAAAGCCCATCTAGTCCAGCTTTCTGAATCTCACAGTGGCTCCACCAAATGTGTCTGGGAGCGCAAAAGACTAGATATCTGTCTCTTGATACCACTCCCCTGCATCTGGCCCTTGAAATATCCCGGTTTTAAGCCTGGAGATTACACATCTCCATTATGGTTTGTAATCTGTGATGGACTTTTCCTCCAGAAATCTCTCCAATCCCCCTTTTGAAGACATCCAGGCTACATGCCATCACCACATCTTGTGGCAGGGAGCACAGACAAACAACACGCTGGGTAAAAAAAAATTCTTTTGTCTGTTCTCACTCTCCCAGCCCTCAATTTGAGTGTATGTCCCCTAGTTCTGGTATTTTGTGAGAGGGAGAAGAGTGTCCCTCTATCCACTTTACTCATGCCCTGAATGATTTTGTACATCTCAAACATATCCTCCCTCAGGCTTCTTTTTTTCAAGACTAAAGAGCCCCAAATGTTTTAGCCTTTCCTCATAAGGGAGGTCCCCCAGCCCAGTAATCATTTTAGTCACTCTCTTCTGTACCTTTTCCAGTGTCACTATGTCTTTTTTGAGATGCGGTGACCAGAATTGTACACAATACTCCAGGTGCGGCCTTACTATCATTTTGTACAATGGCATTATAATGTTGGCTGTTTTATTTTCAATCCCCTTTTTGATAATCCCTAGCATAGAATTGGACTTCTTCACTGCTGCCATACATTGGGTAGACACCTTCATTGAGCTGTCTACCAGCACACCAAGATCTCTTTCCTGATCTATCACGGATAGCTCAAAGCCCATGAGTTGATAGATAAAGTTTGGAATTTTTTTGCCCCAATATGCATTACATTTTCCTACATTGAAACACATTTGCCATTTCGCTGCCCATTCCCCCAGTTTGGAGAGAGACTTCTGAAGCTCTTCACAATCTTCTCTGGTTTTTACCACACTTAAAAGTTTTGTGTCACCTGCAAACTTGGCCATCTCACTGCTTATCCCTGTCTCCAGGTCATTTATGAACAGTTTTAAAAGCACCGGACCCAGGACAGATACGTGGGACACCAGTTTTCACCTCTCTCCATTGTGAAAATTGCCCATTGACACCTACTCTTTGTTTCCTGGATCTCAAACAGTTCTCAATGCATAAGAGGACTTGCCCTCTTATCCCATGACTGTGCAATTTTCTCAGCAGCCTTTGGTGAGGGACTGTGTCAAAAGCCTTCTGAAAATCAAGATAGACAATATCCACCGGTTCACCCAAATCTACATGCCTGTTGACCTTTTCAAAGAATTCTAAAAGGTTTGTCATGCAAGACTTACCCTTACAGAAACCATGCTGATTTTCCCTCAGCAAGGTTTGTTCTTTTATGTGTTTTAAGGATTTTTTCTTGGATGAGGCTTCCCTATCAGCAATTAAGCAACAAATATAATATTTACTTGTGCTTGACACAGAGCAGTGCAGCAGTAGCGTGCAGATAAAATGTCAGTATTGATATAAAGTATTGCAGAGTTAGGTTATGAAGAGACAATGACAATGGGTAGAGTAAAAACTCATATATTCATATATACATCAAAAAATATATACAGCATAACAACCAAGCAATATTTACAACAGACAAACAGAGTGTGGGGTTCTGTTCTCACCCTAACAGACCCACCTAACAAATGGAAAGCTCGTGCTTTTTATACAGTTCAGTACCCATCAGATGTGAGTCATCACTAATTACAATCTGATGCAATCTGATACAATCATGATGCTATAAATTCTTTCACCTGTGCTTCATCACATAACATGCCTGTGATTACTTATCTCTTACACTTGTGAATTAACATCATGAGTCTGCAGAATCTAACTGCCTCCATTTTACAATTCTCTTTCCACTATCTGTTAAATATACATAACATATATTTTATCAACTTTTACATATCTTGACACCCCTCCTATATTTAACAGATTTCAACTCCTAGCCTTTTCTTAAAACGTACATGTTTTTCTTTACATAAAGGCTTTGTAAATATATCAGCATAATTGTCGACACTAGTACAGTATTCTAATACAATCAAATGTTGTTCTATGCAGTCCTTCACATTCTGGTAACGGATACCAATATGCTTGCTTCTGGATCCGACCTTCTGATTCTGTGTTAATTGGATACACGAAAAAGAATCATTATACACTTTGACTGGTAGTTTAACATTCACATTTACATCCTTTAACAACTGCACCACCCAGGTTAACTCACAACACAAGTCACTCACAGCCCCATACTCAGCCTCAGTAGTAGAGCACGAAATGTACCTTTGCCTTCGGGCCTTCCATACAGTGAGTTACCTAAGAAAATGGCATATCCAGACAATGACCTCCTTTCTGGACTTAAACCCCAGTCAGCATCTGCATAGCTAATTAAATCATAAGAACATAAGAACATAAGAAGAGCCCTGCTGGATCAGGCCAAAGGCCCATCTAGTCCAGCTTCCTGTATCTCACAGCGGCCCCACCAGATGCGTTTGGGAGCGCATGAGACTAGATATCAGTCTCCTGATACCACTCCCCTGCATCTGGCCCTTGAAGGACCCTGGTTTAAAGCCTAGAGATTACACATCTCCATCATGGTTTGTAACCCGTGATGGACTTTTCCTCTAGGAATCTGTCCAATCCCCTTTTGAAGGCATCCAGGCCAGATGCCATCACCACATCCTGTGGCAGGGAGTTCCATAGACTTACAACGCGCTGGGTGAAAAAATATTTTCTTTTGTCAGTTCTTACTCTCCCAGCACTCAATTTGAGTGTATGTCCCCTAGTTCTGGTATTTTGAGAGAGGGAGAAGAGCTTCCCTCTATCCACTTTACTCATACCCTGCATTATTTTGTATGTCTCAATCATATCCCCCTCAAGCGCCTTTTTCCAGACTAAAGAGGCCCAATTGTTTTAGCCTTTCTTCATAAGGGAGGTGCCCCAGCCCAGTAATCATTTTAGTCGCTCTCTTCTGCACCTTTTCCAGTTCCACTATGTCTTTCTGAGAGATGCGGTGACCAGAATTGTACACAATACTCCAGGTGGGGCCTTACTATTGTTTTGTATAACGGCATTATAATGTTGGCTGTTTTATTTTCAATCCCCTTTTGATAATCCCTAGCATGGAATTGGCCTTCTTCACTGCTGCCACACATTGGGGAGACACCTTCATGGAACTGTCCACCAACACACCAAGATCTCTTTCCTGATCCGTCACGGATAACTCAGAGCCCATGAGTTGATAGATGAAGTTTGGATTTTTTTGCCCCAATATGCATTACTTTACATTTGGTTACATTAAAACGCATTTGCCATTTCTCAACCCACTCCCCCAGTTTGGAGAGATCCTTCTGGAGCTCTTCACAATCTTCTCTGGTTTTTACCACACGGAAAAGTTTTGTGTCATCTGCAAACTTGGCCACCTCACTGTTTATCCCTGTCTCCAGGTCATTTATGAACAGATTGAAAAGCACCGGTCCCAGGACCGAGCCCTGGGGCACACCGCTTTTCACTTCTCTCCATTGTGAAAATTTCCCATTGACACCTACTCTTTGTTTCCGGGATCTCAACCAGTTCTCAATCCATAAGAGGACCTGCCCTCTTATCCCCTGACTATGCAATTTTCTCAGCAGCCTTTGGTGAGGGACTGTGTCAAAAGCCTTTTGAAAATCCAGATAGACTATATCCACCGGTTCACCCAAATCCACGTGCCTGTTGACCTTTTCAAAAAATTCTAAAAGGTTTGTAAGACAAGATTTACCCTTACAGAAGCCATGCTGATTTTCTCTCAGCAAGGTTTGTTCTTTTATGTGTTTTAAGATTTTCTCTTGGATGAGGCCTTCCACCATCTTCCCCTGGGACAGATGTAAGGCTAACCGGCCTGTAGTTTCCTGGGTCCCCCCCTCCTTCCTTTTTTAAAAATTGGTGTGACATCTGCTATCCTCCAGTCCTCCGGCACTGTGGCCGTTTTAAGAGACAAGTTGCATATAACCGTTAAGAGATCTGCAATTTCATTTCTCAGTTCCCTAATAACCCTTGGGTGGATGCCATCTGGGCCAAGATTATCACACTTGAATATTTTCAACTTTCCATGCATTGTTCCTTTAAGGTATCTCAAAACACGCCTTTATACCTTTCCAATGCTTCATCAATGGCTTTGCAGCATATTGGCTCAATATGTTGATAGTTGCTGCAATATCAGGCCTAGACCATGAACACAAATACATTAATGAGTGCAATACAGATTGGTATAGTTCAACATTTCCAAAATCCCCATCATCTGGGTCTCTGTTGAACCCCATCTCCATTGGTGTCGAGACTATATTGCAGTCTCCCATCTTACACTTCTGTAATAGCTGTTCTATCTTGTCACTTTGACACAGATAGAAATTACCTTCAGGATCAGTTGTGACATCAACCCCTAAATAATGTTGTATCTCACCAAGATGCTTCATTTTTACTTCTTTGCCTAATGAAGACATAAACCACTTCACATGTGAGATATCGGGCACCATTAAACATAAATCATCAACAAAAACAATCAATATCAAAAAACCCTTTGTGTACAAGCATGGATCTGCTCTACTTTGAGAAAAACCTATTTTAGTCAATTTCTCAAGCAAATGTCCATTGCTCTCTGGCGCCATCTCCTGGTGCATCCACTCGCCGATCCTTCAGAGACACATGCTCTTCTTCCACAGCCATCATCCACTGCTTTCTTGTCCTCTCCAGGCACTTTCAGTACATCTTCACAAATCTGTGGCTCATGGGATACAAACTTAACAATAAACCTTTCAGGTGGCACTCCAAAATTGGATCTTGTAGACTTGCTGAGCAACACTGGCTCCTCATCAACCTTTCCATCATGCAATGATGTCGACTCCCCTCCATCACTGGAATCTTCCTCAGCAGGCTCAGTGTGGGGACAAATGCTTGGCAAAAACACTTCATTGTTTGCATGTAGATCTTCCCAGTTTCTTTGTTCACAAAACGTTGCAGATCTGCTAATATAAACTTTCCCATGATTATCGCAAAAATGCCAGGATTTTGCAGCAGGTTGAAAACCAATAAACATAAGTTTCCTTGACTTTGGGCTATTCTTGTGTTTGTATTTCTTTGGAATCAATACCCAGGCTTCAGAGCCAAATAAATGAAGATATTTGATTGTAGGTTTCTTACCATGTAGCAGAGTATAAGGAACTTCATTAACAGCTGAACTCCATACTCTATTAGACACATAATTTACATACTTCATCGCTTCAGCCCAATAAGCTCTGGGAAGTTTTGCATCAGTCAACATTGCATTCATTATGTTTTGAAGAATCCCATTCTTCCTTTCAGCTAGACCATGTTCAGCAGAAGCTGCAGGGTTAGTCAATCTGTGTTTCGCCCCTTTTTTCTCCAAATAGTCAACAAACTGTTTACATAAGAATTCACCTCCTCTATCACTCTGTACAGCGACAATCTTCTGCTTGTACTGATGCTCTGCCATTTGAAACCATTTCCTAAACATAGCACTCACTTCACTTTTGTGCTTCATTATGTAGACCCAAGAATAACGAGAAAAATCATCTGTTATTACTAAACAGAATCTGGCACCACCAAAAGAATTCGCCATGGGTCCAATCACATCAATATGTACCAACTGTAGAGGATGATGTGACTTTCTCAAACTTTTTCTTGCAATGGGAGCAGACTTAGTTTTTGTATTTTTGCAAACATGGCAATCTAAATACTTATCACAGCTTTGCACAGACCCATGTTCCACATGTTGCAGAGTTTTTCTAATGTTTTCAAAACCTAGATGCCCTAATCTTCTATGTAGCAGATGAATGCATTTGTCATGTAGAGGCTTATTATCAACCATATTCAAAGATTTCTCTGCTGTGCTAATCACAAACAAATTGTTTTGCAGCCGTCCAGTTGCAATTATTTTCCCGTTTTTTACAATTTTGCAACTGCTCTCATTGAACTGTACATTAAATTCTTCCTTCACAAGCATAGGCACGCTCAACAAATTATTTTTTAGAGACGGTATGTACAGGACCTTATCAAAAACACACTTGAGAGGTTTAAAAAATATTTTACCTTCTCCACAAATTTCTGCCTGAGTTCCGTCTGCCAATGTTACAGTTCTAGAATTAAACAAAGTTAGTTTTTCAAACAAACATTTCTTGTTTATACAATGAATGCTGGCTCCCGAATCTACAATAAATAATTCCTGCTTTGAGCCCTCCTGTTCATTGTTATCATTAATCACAGACAGCTGGTGACCTTCACTCTTCCAGCGTGTGCCTGCAACTCTTTTTTGCTTTTGCTGCTTGTTTACCTTATCACAGAAACGCAAAATATGTTTGTCACTCCCACAATTGTGGCATTTCCTTACTACCTGGATTGTGTCTCCAGAAACTTGAACAGGCTTCTTATTTACTTTAGAATCAGCTCTTCTCTGTTCCTCCTGCTGCAGTCTTGACTGGATATATGAGACAGACAAATCATCACTTTTCAAAGCTTCCATACCCATTACTAAATTGTCATAGGACTCATCCAGGCTTGACAATATCACAAGACATTTATACTCTTCATCATGTTGAATGCCCACTTCAGACAACTGCTGAAAAATATTATTTACTTTCCTTACATGATCAGAAATAGTTTCACCTGGGCTTTGCCTTGTCCGGAAAAGCTGCTTCATTAGTGATATCTTACTTCCAGCTGAGTCCTTGATGTGAGCAGTTCTCAAAGCTAACCACGCTTCACGTGCCGTTTTAGATTCTTTTACATAAACAAACTGTGACTCCTCCAAGGATAACACCAAAATCGCCAAGGCTTTTGCATCCTCTTTGATACATTGCTCATCTGAATCTTCTTCCAGCTCTTGTTCTACATACTGATACAGCTCATGGAAAATTAAATAATGCTTCATACGCAGACACCAGTTCAGGTAATTATTGTCAGACAGCTTAATTAGAGGCATTGAAGATAAATTTATACTTGCCATCTTCGCTGATAGTGCCAGCTTGACTCCGCCGTTATCTGCAACACTTGTTTCAGCGTCTTCAAATATTTATTCAGCCTCCTCCGCTTTCATTCACAACACTCTGTTTTGCTTGGCTTGCCCTTATCAGCTGCTTATCTCCTCTGTTCACTTCCAAGCCTCAGAGAGAAAAAACTTTGCAGCTCTGTTTTGTCTCCGTTCCAACTCCAAACCTTTTTTCTCTGCAAAAACACAACTTTATACAGTACACACTTTATCTATACAGGTACAACAAAACCTATCAGGCAGCTGACCCAGCTGGGCCCATAACCCTATCAGCAATTAAGCAACAAATATAATATTTACTTGTGCTTGACACAGAGCAGTGCAGCAGTAGCGTGCAGATAAAATGTCAGTATTGATATAAAGTATTGCAGAGTTAGGTTATGAAGAGACAATGACAATGGGTAGAGTAAAAACTCATATATTCATATATACATCAAAAATATATACAGCATAACAACCAAGCAATATTTACAATAGACAAACAGTGTTTGAGGTTCTGTTCTCACCATAACAGACCCACCTAACAAATGGAAAGCTAGTGCTTTTTATACAGTTCAGTACCCATCAGATGTGAGTCATCACTAATTACAATCTGATGCAATCTGATACAATCATGATGCTATAAATTCTTTCACCTGTGCTTCATCACATAACATGCCTGTGATTACTTATCTCTTACACTTGTGAATTAACATCATGAGTCTGCAGAATCTAACTGCCTCCATTTTACAATTCTCTTTCCACTATCTGTTAAATATACATAACATATATTTTATCAACTTTTACATATCTTGACATTCCCACCATCTTCCCTAGGATAGATGTAAGGCTAACCAGCCTATAGTTTCCCAGGTCCCCCCTCCTTCCTTTTTTAAAAATTGGTGCAACATCTGCTATCCTCCAGTCCTCCAGCATTGTGGCCGTTTTAAGAGACAAGTTGCATATTACTGTTAAGAGATCCGCAATTTCATTTCTCAGTTCGCTAATAACCCTTGGGTGGATGCCATCTGGGCCTGGTTACTTGTGGATCTTCAATTTATCAATTAAACCTAAACATCATCTCTTTTAACCTGTGTTTGATTTACTTCTTTAGTCAAGAGTGGCCGTTCGGGCAGCAGAATCTGTCCAAGACCTTCTGTTGTGAAGAGAGATGCAAAGAACTCATTTAATTTCTCTGCAATTTCCAAGTCCTCCTTAACCTCCCCTTTTCCTCCCTCACCATCCAGAGGGCCAACTGGTTCTCTGGCAGGTTTTCTACTTCTAACATATTTAAAGAAGCTTTTATTATTTCCCTTTATATTGCTAGCCATACATTCCTCAAAGTCTTTCTTTACCTCTCTTCTGATCTTCTTACATTTCTTTTGCCAGAGTTTGTGTTCCTTTTTATTTTCCTCATTTGGGGAGGATTTCCATTTACAGAAAGACCCCTCCTTGCGCCCTCTTAGATTTAGATGAGCTCTTCTTTCTTTGTGGTGTGCACTTCCGCTGGGCCTCAACTACCGTTGTTTTAAACAGGCTCCATGCACTCTGAAGAGACTGGATTCCTTTTAGCTTGCCTTTCAATTTCTTTCTAACTAGTTTCCTCATCTGAGGGAAGTCTTCCCTTCGGAAATCAAGAATTTTTGTGTTTGATTTGCTTGACACTCTTCTCCCGACATGCATGGCAAAGGAGATTGCAGCATGGTCACTGTTCCCCAGAGGCTCAGTGACATTCACATCCCTGACCAGGTCCTGAGTATCACATAGTATTAGATCCAGAGTTGCCTGTTCTCGGGTGGACTCCATGACAAGTTGCTCTAAGGCACAGTCATTCAGCATGTCGAGAAACCCAGATTCTCTTTCTTACTCCGAGCTCGCATTGGCCCATTCAATGTGGAGATAATTGAAATCCCCTATGATCACTATCCTATCCCTCTTTGACACCTCCATGATTTGTCTCCTCATTTCAAGGTTCCCCTTCCAGTTTAAGGTATATTCAAGTTAAAAACAGGAAATTAAAATAGGCATCTTAGAACATTAAAAGGTAACAGTAGAGTTTCTTTTATTGTGAGATCAACAGTGGCCTGAACTGTCCTCCTCATGAGCCTATTCAGATCAGGGTGGCATGAAACCAAGGTGAATTATAAATTGGTAGCCTTGCACCAACGTTACTCAGAATATTCTTGAAGGCTTTCATGGCTGTGATCTGATAGCTGTTGTGAGCACAGAGAGAACTCCTAGTTCCCTGAGCTCCTTGTCCTCTGAAGATGCTGGCCACAGAGACTGGTGAAACGTCAGGAATAATAACTTCAAGAACACAGCCAAACAGACCCAAAAGCTCACAACAGCTATCAGTTCCTCAGACTGATGAAGCTATTTGGATGAGTAGTGAAACGTTTCAATCTCACAAGAAAAGAAATCCAGTTGCCATGACTCAATGTCTGGATAACGTACCCTAGGTGACAGAATCTTCACAGACATACTCCTCAACAAGAGAAACAGATTAAATTGAGCTTTCTTTGATGACATTCCATGCTGTAACTAGGAAGATGCCATCTTCTACCAGGTGAGGTCATTTTTTCATCCGGCCCACTATGGCCTATTGCAACTGGCTGAAACCAGAGTTTCTGACAGGGCTTTCCCATCCGTTCTCCTTCATCCTTTTAGCGGAAGATGGTAAGGATTGAACATGGGACCTTCTGTGTACAGAATATGAGGCACTGCTGACCTCTGGTTGCTCCCTATTGAAGGCTAGTTCCAAAACATTATGGATATATATTTATTTGCCAGACTCCACATAACTTACTGAGTTCTTACTGCATTCACACGGACGTGTTTATTTTGTGTGGGTCACCCAAGAAACTATAAAATGTGCTCACAGCAGAAATTCATGACATTTATTAATTTGGCTTTCTTACAATGGTAAAACAAGGTTCCAGTTGCACAGGAATTGCTTGCTTCACAAGGTAGATGGTTCATAGCAGGTGAGCAATTTGTCCATATTCTGTTTTTTCTGTGACACCTCTATATATGATTCCACGCTTAACCTTTATTGTGCATAGAACCCTAAACTCTGGATAGCACAAAATATCTGTGGAAACATATTTTATCACAAATGTGTTAGTTATCAATGTGTCTTAGTACATTTTTTTTACCACAAATCAGCCAGAACTTTATTAGAACCATCCAAAATCCTGCAAAGAAGATTATCATTTCAACTGGGTGTTTTTTCTTTAAAGTTGCTGATAGTTATATTTTAACATAGCAAATAACTCTCGTCCCATGTCAAGATACATAATGCCAAGGACTGGACACATTGCTTTGATCCCTGAAGCAAAAAAAATCAAAATAAAATTTAAAAATATTATATTTCTCCAGCTGATAAGATCTGTGTACATTGAAGATAAATGTCTTTGCCTGCTTGCAAAAGGACAGCAAGGTTAGGATCCATCAGGCCTCATTTGGAGGGAGTTCCAGAGTCTGAAAGCAGTAGCAGAGAAGGGCCTTGTCTTCTGAGGCAGCCATCTCAACCTCATTATTTGGTGATCTTGCCTTAAACAAGTTTGGGGTGGGGAGAATACTGAAGCAGCCAGAGGTTCGCCTCTCGAGTGCAACATAAAGTGTTTGTTTATTTAAAACAGGGGTGCCCAAACTTTTTGTAAGGAGGGCCAGATTTGATGGCTGAGATTGTGTCAGGGGCCAGTTCCCCCCCCCCCGACCCTGCCACCCCTCTGCAAGCCCCACCCACTGACCCATAAGCCCCACCCACTGACCCCTTGCAACTCCACCCACAGCTTCACAAGGTTCCTGGTGATGCCGGTGGTGGTGGCCCACCTGTGCGCCATCCCCGCACGTGTGCCCAGCCTCACATGGTTGCCAGCGGTGCCGGTGGCAGCAGCACATGTGATGGCCTGGCCGGCTGGCCGGCCCAGCCCCACAAGCTTCCCGGCAGTGCTGGTGGTGGTGGCCCGCCCCCTCACCCGCCCACCCAGCCCCTCAAGCTTCCCAGCGGTGTCAGTGTTAGCAGAAGATTTTTTTTAATAATAAAAAACATGGGGCGAAGGAGGGGAGGGGGGGCAGCTAGCCGCGGGCCACTCAGAATGGCCTGACAGGCCGGATTTGGCCCCCAGGCCGGACTTTGGGCAGGCCTGATTTAAAACAACAAAAGCAAAATTAGTATTGTCATGTCACTCCCAACAGTAGTAGAGAAAATTCCCATGGATGAGAAGTAAGGCATCAGTGCCACAAGTAACTATAAATTGGCACTATGATTAGCAAGGCTGACATGGCCACTTCAAATGACTGGTTTGTGTTAGCATGAAAGGGCAGAAAACTAATAACCGCTTGATGTGGAATGATGGGGAAAGTTGAGGCCAGGAGAATTTCTCTGTCCTTTCCCAAAATTACTTGGCTGGTCCTGAGAACAATGTACATTGACTTAATAGAGGGATGGAAGGGCACCCTGCCTCAGATCTCAATATGATTTAGATTTGCCCTGGCTGTTATCTACTTTACATAGTAAAATCAAAAAGTGATTGCCTTTCTCCATGGAGGTGTTTTTTTCCCTTGTTGCCACGGTAATGATCAACAAAAAAAGATGCTGTTATTTAGTGAACAATATTTAGTGAGAAATAATGATGTATGCTGGTTGCAACTTGGTTAATTCCGTTCAGGAAGAACATTGGACTTCCCAGCGGGTGCAGGAGGTACAACAGGTATACTTATTCTTCTTTAAGTGCCATGTCTCATAGAACATTGGCGATCATTAGCCTGAACTGGTTTCTATCTAAAGCTATTCTAAATAGAGCAGCTGTGCTCACTGCAGACCATTGGTTAAGTTCTTAAGCCAGAATGTTCTTCTACACCCTGGGCCACACTTCCCATCTATTTTCCCTTGAAGGATAACCTGCAGCAGATGGTATTTCTTATTGCGCATTATGTGTCCGAAATATTGCAATTTAATTATCTTTATGGTATTCAGGTTTCTAGCTTTTTATTCATGCACTGTAATACAGACACATTAGTGACTCTGGCTATCCAATGTATCTTCAGAATTCTTCTGTACGTCCACATTTTGAATGCTTCCAGTTTCCTGCATAATGTTTCTGTAAGGGTCCAAGTTTCAACACCATAGAGAAGTATACTGAATACATAGGATCAAAGTATTTGAGTACGAAGTCTGATAGATAAGTCACAGTTTGTCAAGATTTTCCTCATTTTCTGGAAGGAATTTCTACCTTGTTCAATTCTACAACTGATTTCTCATGAAAGATCCCAGTTATCCTTGACACAGCACACCAAGTATTTATAAGATGATACTCTCAATTATATCACTGCCGATCTTGAGAAGGTTCTGTGAACTATTTTGTTTTTTACTGATAATTATCCATTTTGTCCTCTTCACATTAAGTCACAATCCCATGGTACTGCTTTCTGCAGCAAAAGAATCCAATAATCCTTGCAAATCTGACAGACCTTGTAAGCAGGACAGTGTAACCAGCATATCTTATGTTATTAACAAGAACTCAATTCTCCTTCACACCTTGGTTCTTTTCTTCAAGAGCATCCCATAAAATTCTTTCTGAATAGATATTAAAAGGTAGAAGTGAGAGAATGCAACCTTGATGAACACCTTTGATAATTGACACCTCTTCTGATATCTGACAATCTATCTGGACACCAGCACACTGATTCCAATACAAATTCCCAATGATTCTGATATCACGATTGTTCAAGCCCAGTTCTTTAAGAACATTAATAAATTTATCATGTTTAACTGAGTCAAATGCTTTTTCATAATCAATTAAGCAAGCAAAATCATTGACATTGATATCAAGGCATTGCTGAACTAGTATTTGGATTGTCTGGTATTCATTACAACTTTTTGCATTAGGTTTCTTTGGAAGTGGTATAAAAGTGGATTTGAGCCAGTCCTGTGGAATGGTTCTTCTTCTATAGGCACTGTTGTACAAAATGACCAGAAGGAAAAGGGATTGTTCTTCCTTAAGCAATTAAAAAATTTCCATATACAGTATATTTCATCAGGGCCTGAAGCTTTGCCACACTTTGATAGTTTAATGGTATGTTCTACCCCTTCCCACATGATATCTACACCATGGTCAATACTTCTGTTATCTATAAAGAGATGGTCTATATGTTCCTTCCACTCCTGTAGTTTCTCCTCAGTGCTTGTCAAGGTATTACTGTTTTGCCGATAAGAGATTAACTTCCTCTACTGTTATACATACCTGCTGCTTGCCTTATTTTCTTGTACATGTTAAATGAATCATGCATAGCATCCAATTCTTCAATTTTGCTACATTCCATTGAAAGTTTTTCTTCCTTAGCCATTCTTATTTTCTGCCGTATTTCTTTCTGTAGTTGTTTATATACAGTGGTACCTTGTACAGTATAAAGGAATTAATTTGTTTGAAAATATATTATGTTAAACAAATTTTCCTTTATACAAATTTCCCATAGGAATGCATTGAAAACAGAGTGATCCCATTGTTATGTTGTACAGATTCACCCCATAGGCGATTATGTTAAGCAAATTTCCCTCTCTCCGGAATTTTTTATGTTGTACAAATTTTATGTTATACAAACCGTTTGTTATACAAGGGTCCACTGTATTACAGGCCAGCTGTATTGTGCAAGTCTAATTTACTATACAAGGCTGAGAAAATAAAATAAGGAGGGAGAGACCCTTAGGAGAAAGGCTGATCTTACGAGAAAGGTAATAATTGTTTTCCATATACTCTAACAATATGCTGACACATTGGTGAGCCAGATGCTTATGGCTCACCCTGGACCATGCCGAAACAGACATGTGTGGATCATCAATCTGCCAGTCTTCATCCACCATTTGCCCATAACTGTCTGCAGCAGCGACAATAGCAGCGAGAAGACCCACAATACTACCTCCCTAGTGCCTTGCATCCCATCTTTCGGCACCACATATGGACAGCAGAGTTGCCTTGAACTGCTTTCATAGCTACTTTTATCCCAGTGAGGGGATCCACCTTCTCTTAGCTTAACCTACCTCACCACTTGTGGGGGGGGGGGATAAAAAGGAGAGAAGGAGAGCTGTTACAGTTTCCCTCCACAAAGGAAAACAAACAGAAACACATTGATAACTCTGCCTCAGATGTATTCACTTATTGCCTTAGGTACATACAAAACACATCTCCTAGTTTGCCTGTAGGTCACCTAGCAATCATTGCTTCCTTTACTGCAGAATAAAAAGAAAAAAAAAACACCCCAAAAGATAGGAAGGCAGAAGGATGGGGTGCCTGAAAGAACCGGCAAACACCCGGGCAGGCAAATATTCTGGATTTGGGCGGCTCCATCTCCATCTCATTACTGGGGCATTTTGTTTTTGGAACCAAAGCACAGCAGGCCTTACCAAGAGGCGCATGCTTGCTTGTCTCAACTCCAGCCACCAGCAATCTTTTTGCTGAATCGTTCTATTCCCAAAGAGCTGCCTCTCCACCTTGACTTGTCAACCAGGGCCAATCCTCTCTTTTATGGACCCCCACCCCACCTCTTTTTCCAGGGATGGCACCGGCACCCCCTTTCCCGGTGGAGTTTTTTTGTGTTGTTGTGTAGGTTTGTTTCCGGGACTCCTGGCGCTGCGTGCAAAGCACCACCGCGCAACGCGCCTCATCGCAGCCTGGAGAGAGCCTTTCGCCGCTCCTGCAGGGCCATCCCCGCCGTCCCATTTCCTGTCCCCACTCTTTTTAAACCCCACTCCCTTGCCAGAGGGCATTTTAACTCCCTTGCTGGATTTGACACGAGTAGTTCGCCCAGGCTGAGCCTACTGGAATGCTTTGCGGGAAGGACTGGTGCCTGGAGTGGGCACTTCGTCTTGTGTGTGTGTGTGTGTTTTTATTTTCTTGCAGGCAGGACAGTGTGTCTGTGTGTTTTGGGGAGCCATTACATTATGAGCCTTCACGAGTGTAGGTGTTTTTTTTGGGGGGGGGCGGAGACGACGGGCCCTATTTAGGCGCGCACCCCCTGGCCGCCCCTTCCCCTGCAAACATCTCGGGGAAACAGAAGCAATGGGAGGGATAAGCCTGAGGTACCAGCATCAACGCCGTCCTCCAGGCCCCACCTCCTGGCTTCTGACGGGCACCCTTTCCTCCAACCGGGGCTGCCCAGCCGCTCCACCGAGCCAATGAGAAGGGAGGAGGGCGGAAGGTTTTTTTTTCCTATCCCCCTCCCACCCCGCACTTCAAGGCTGGTTGAGCTGTGCAGGTAAATGTCGGGGGTCTGGGAGCCACCGCCGGCGTCGGTGCGAAGGGTATAGGGCGCAGAGGGGGGGGGGGAAGGGGGGCGGAAAGGCAGAGCGTGAGGGGACATGAAGGAAGGGGAAAGGGGCCAAGAGGCCCGGGTGGCGGGACAAAAGGGGGGCGGGGGGGGCGTGACGTTGCACAGGCATGCTACCGGGTGGAGGAGGAGGAGGAGGAGGAGGAAGAGGAGGAAGGCAGCTGGGGAAGGGAGACCCCCCCCCTTCTCCCCTCCCCTCCAACGCCGGTCGCCGCTGCTCTCCTCACCTCCACGCGCAAGACATGCTCGCGGGCGCCTTGCACGGGAGCCCGCAGGCCGAGGAACACCGCGGGGCAACTTCCAGCGGGCAGGAAAGGAAAATGGAGCGGGCCGGGGGTGGGGGGGTTTGGAAGAGAGAGAAAGGGGAGACGTCTAGCCCTTTTGGCAAGTGCTTGCCACAGACCGCCTGGGCAGGGCAGGCAGAGGCGGGTGGGGCGGGGGTGAGGAGGAGGAGGAGGAGGAGGAGGAGGAGGAGAGGGGACCAGAGGAGATGTGGGGTGTTGTCGGCGTGGGTTTTTTGTGTGTGTGTGTGTGTGTGTGTGTGTGTGTGTGTGTGTGCGGGTTGGGGGGTTTGAGGGAGTGCAACATGGTGTTTATGGAATAGGCCCTCCACCCCGTCTTTCTCTCTCTCTCCCCCGCCACCCCCACCATCACACAGTGAAGTTGGGGTTGGGAAATAAGGCCGAGGAGGGGTAACGAACTTTCGGAAGTTGGGCACATTTACGTGCCAATAACAAGAAAGGTAAGGTCAGGTAAGCGACTGTGTGGCCCAAGGCCAGTCCAGTCCTGTTCATCCAGTTGCAACACTTGTAGATTATACAGTGGTACCTTGTATAAAGGAATTAATTTGTTCCCAATGACATTATGGTCAGCAGATTTTCCTTTGTACAAATTTCCCATAGGAATGCATTGAAAACGGAGTAATCCCCAATTGCGACCATTTTTATGTTGTGTGGATTCGCTCCATAGACGATTCTGTTAAGCAGATTTCCCCTATCTCGGAATGTTTTATGTTGTACAGATTTTATGTTATCCCAACCGTTTGTTCTACGGGGGTCCACTGAAGATATATATGGGGGCTTATATATAGTTTGTGTGTACATTATGCACAGACACCTATGCATGCATACGAACAACGAAGAGCAATAGCTGGTGAGGCCGGGCAAGTAAGGTTTGTTGCCTCCTGGGCCACTGGTGTGGGTCAGGGGATTTCTATAAAGGGTTCCCTGCAGTGGTAGTGCTTTCTGCGGTACCTTTGACTTCTTGACCTGGTCAGGTTTCATTTGTGCAAAGGCAGTCCATCCCAGAACTTTGCCACCCCCACCCCCCCACAACAGACTTCCTGGGGTGTAGTTTGCTATAATGCAAACATTTATTGTAGGTGCTTCTGAATACATGCGAACATACAGTATAAGCCTTTGCTATATGTCTCGACTCAGACATAAATCAGGCAAAGGTACTTTGCCTCACAGTTTCCGGAAGGCAAGCAGGATACAAACTAAATAATTCCACTGGGTTCAATTGGACCTGAACCTGGGTAAGTGGGTAGACAGGACTGTAGAATAGATGGCTAAGGATTAGGAGTTGGGCCCTTGGAATCTTGGTTTTAAACAGATTTAAACTTGCTTTTTTGCTGCTGTTCTTATTGCAGCTGGGAAATTCCTGTTTTTTTTAAAAAAAGGGTGTAAATTGTATCTACTGTGTATCAGACAAAAACAAAAGGAAAAGGAAAAATTAAGGATAGCAAAAATGTTGTGGCACCTTAAAGACTAACTGCTGTGTTCCTGTCTGAGGAAGTGGACTTGTTCATGAAAGCTCATATTAAACAGTTTGTATTTAAGATGTCACAATGTTTTTGTCTTTATTTCCCTTTTGTTTTTGCCTGATGCACTAACACAGACTACTGTAATACAACTATCTTTTCTAAAACTACAGTTAAGGCTGTATCTAGAGTTTCAAAAGGTTTTGATAGTTGTATGGAAATAAGGAGTACTTGGAGGTTGAAGGAGAGAGTGTTAATAAAATAGAAGGAAAATGGAAATGAGTCTACTAAATCTGTTTTTGTGGTCTGAAATAATACCACAAAATAAACATGTCTCAGAAATAGTAATTAAACAGAAGGTTTTAAAGATATTCTCACTGTTGGAAACGAAGGAGGCTTGGTCACTTTAATTGTCTTCTGGTCAGTCCCTCCTATATCCACCATGTTGTGTACTGTTTAAAAATTGTTAGCAAATGGAGACAGAAACAGATAGAAAGCTTGAAGGTGTATTTAAAAATAGTTATTTATAGTACCGGTAGTTAAAATGTGCTAGGTATTAGCCAATTATGCATTTCACAATGTGTGCATGTGTAAACCAATTAGGAATATGACACTACTATCTTATACAAATAAGAAGTAAGACCCATTGTGCTCTTTGGTACTTAATTCACAGGTTGGTATACTGTATATAGGATTGCAGTTTAAAGAAGCAAGGTTTTGTTAGCAAGGACCATCATCCCCTTATGCAGAATTGTGAAGGGGGCAGGAGGAAAAAGTGGTCTTCTGTGTTTGCTAAATACTTATTCTGCACAGAAAGAAATTTTGTAATATGCAAAGAGAGGTCAAAATACTTTACATTTTCTTCTGGTTTTTTTCATTGGAAACTTGAGATGTTGAGCTTATTACTCATTTTGAGTTTTCTTCCCTCCAACAAATAAAATGACCACACATATAGTTTGAGTGCAGAAGCTAGGAGAAATTAACAGGAGCCAAGGTGAAGTTAAATGTGTAGACATGGTAACCTATGGAGGGTGTTATTCCGGGTTGTTTTTGAACACTTGAACTAGTAACAGGTGTGCTAAGAGGAGCTGTGCCAAGAGGTTGAGGTATCATTTTGATATTGCAGAAAAAGTTTCCACTGGTTTCTCGAAACTTTGTCTGCTGCTCCTAAGTCATATAGACTAGGCATGTGACCTTTTGATATAGCTTGTCATGTCTCACACAAGCATTTGTGACTTTGCTAGCATAAGGATTAGAGAGATGACACCAGGGAGAGCTGGTAGTGTGGACTGATCTTGATTTACTGTAAATTTCCTTTTTGTCCTCAAGAGAGGGTAAAAGTGTACACACTTTAAAAAAGCTTAGAAAATACAAAGTGTTTTACATATATAATCTTCTGTTAGTTCAGATGAGGAAGGGATTTAAACTTTGCACACCCTGAGTAAAAATGGCATTCTTTTTCCACAAATAAAAGTACCATCATTGTTAGGGGAGGTGACCTTTCATATTTACTTTTTACAAATTATGAATACTTTATCACTTCATGACTAATCAGATTGTACACATAAACAGAAATTAAACCACTCTTAAAATATAGTGTATGACATCTTATATAAATACATATAGAGAATCAGAAAAGCACAGTAGAATAATATAAGGCACCTCAGACAAGTTGTAGGATTAACTTGAAGAGAGTATAACGAGAGAATGACTTCTGCCTGCTCATTCACTCTTTATTTAAATTAAACTCAGGCATAAAGAGTGTAAAAGTTTTTGATTTCACTTTTTAGAAGTGAAAACAAAATTTACAAAATAAAAAAGGAACAAAAATATGGTGGCACTTTAAAAAAGGAACTTCTATATTTTTAGATGTGAATACCTTATACGAGGGACCTGTATATCAAAGACACTATCATCACCATGTTCAAAACTCACTGACTTTCTTACCAAGCAACCAACCACAACCTTGATGCCATGTATAAATATTTGACATATTATACTGTAGCTCCATCTTTTCTGATGACGTGAACTTGTCCATGAAGGCTCACACATAAAAAATATAGACGTTAATATTTAAGGTTCTACCACGTTTTTGTCTTTTTTAACTTATTTTTATTTTATTTTCACCTATAATGCTTCCACAGAAAAAACACTGCTATCCCTTCTAAAACAACTACTACGATTTCATTTGGGACCTTGGCAAAACATTCTAAAATGTTTCTAAGACATGTACACATTCAAATTCAAGACTCAGAGAACCTGAAGAAACTGCCATCTGAGCAGATACTGAATTTGATTTTAGTTTATGATTTATTGGCTAATGGAAAAGACTGATGTTTTTACTGTGAAATGCAGACTCCGTGCTATATTTATATACATAAGATAAGAACAGTTAGTAGTGATGGGTTTTGCTAAGGAGCTGTTGAGTCTGTCTGTGGGGAGGAGGTAATTCCTTCAAAGAATTGTAGTTTTTCCTTGTTGCAAGCCATAATAATTGAAAAAACATTTAATTGGCTGTTAAAACTTCACTTGATTAGTTTTGTTAAAACTAAAAACAGGAGTAAGATGATGTAGGTTTCACTGGGCTAGGATGACAAGTATGTGCTAAGCTGTATTGTTAAGCAAGGAGAGTTAAATGTCTTGAATACAGTGCTTGGAAATAACACCATGGCTGAAATTCTGCTGCACAGCTCTTTTGTTTGTAATGACAGTGATGCCATCAGCAGTGATGAATTGCTACCAATTGAAATCTCCCTTTGGAGATTTTGGGGTGCATTTGACTTTGTTTCATTGTGTACGAATTGCATATACCCTGGATTTGCCTTTAATCAATGGTGATTTGCTGTTAACCATAGCATCATTGTTGCGCACATGGAGCTCTGCAACAAGATTTCAGCTATAATGTTAATTCATTGGGAGGGTTGAAATAGGAGTAATTGACTTTACTTTTTACTTTTAACTAACCTGTTAATTACTCACCTGTTATCACAATTGACAAACACAGGTTTCTTAATTTTTTCCTCTGATAAGTGATCAGATATAGGAGATGAATTGCTATTTAAAGTCTTGGATGGTTTTGCAGTGAAATGTCTGACTTGTAGCTCTGGAAATATAAAACAAGACTATAAAACCCTAGTATAAAACAAGAACTTTGGTGTGCAGATGGATATTTTTACATGGTACAAGAACTCTGGAATATAGACCATCTATGGTTTCTTTCAACAGTAATAACTGGATAAGTAATCTGATGATAAATGCAGAAATCTAAAATATTTTAATTCCTATCATTAACAATACTGAATTAAATGCTGGAGTTGACTGACAGTTGGAAAAGCATGTTGGGTTTCAAAGGTCATAGTCCAAGATCTGCTCAATTTATGCAATGACTGAAGAAACCCCTTTTCCTTTGGAGCCAATGCAACCTGTTTTTTGAAAAAAGGAGATAGGTGTATACAATCTGATCTCCATGCTATGCAGAATTCTGCTGCTCTGGGATTGTGCTCAGAGGTGGAAAGTGCATGGGTAACCACAGTGTTTTGCTGTATAAGGATTTCCAAGCATATGAGCTAGACACACAAGGTGTGAAAAAGTGTTACTATGTATGCTTGCTGATCCTGTGGTTTTCTGGAATAAAGCCACTGTATTGCTGACTTTTTCTCATTATTAATGAAAACTAGTTATGTGTACAGTATTCAGAAACGAAGCCAGTGTTTTTCAAAAAGGCCGTTCTCTCTGTAACTCACATAGCATTGTGCCAACACTCCAAACCAAACTGTGCACACAAGTGAGATGCGGTATCCGGATTCCCATTCATAAGTGAATACAGATTGCTTCACAAAGTGTAGAATAGATGATGGACAAGCTGGAGTTGTATTGTGTCTTCCTGCTTGGAGAGAGCTGCTGCTCAAGCATGATGGGGAGAAGAGTATATACAGCAGTCCAAGAATGTGTTTGTCATGTCTTGGAAGGAGTTTGGAGAGGAGCTGTGTTGAGAGTCAGGTTCTGAACATCTGCTGACAGGTTCTTGGATAGCACAAGACCTTTGCTGACTGGATAGCAAGCAAGTGGAAGAAGGAAGGGGCAATTAACTTCGGAACTGTCATTTGCAAAGCTGGAGAAAAATGTTCTATGGGGACTTCATAACATTATGATGTATATGTCTGTTCTTACTTGGAAAACATGGGTTACAACTCCCAGAAGCCCATCCATGCTCCCATGCTGGGAGTTGTAGATCAAAAAAGTATTTTTTCCCCTCAACTCTGGCCCATTCCTATTCATCTTCACCAACTTTGCACACACTCCCCTGCAATATAGCAGGTAGAATCTCAGTTTTGCCTTGTGTGTTTCACATATTCAGTTTATTTCCACTAATTTCTTCTGTTGCAGTGGTGGGATTTTTTTTTCCTTCTCAAATTTGGAGTTATCTTCAGAGCGACTCATTTGGCTGGAACAGAAATTCCTTGCTTTGCAGACGTCTAAGCTGCTTCTGAATGATTCTGAACACCATGGAGTCTCCCACAGTATACTACTACAAGGTAAAAGCTTATGTTGTGTTACAATACGTGCTGACTTGCAATCTAGTAGCTTTCCGTACAGAGGTGGAAGACTAAAACACACCCACACCCAAGTGTCATTGGACTTCAGTTCCCATGACTTGACACCACTGGCTATATTGGCAAGGATTGATGGAGGCTGAAGTCTAACATTAAGAGGGCTCTAGGTTGCGCACCCTGATATTATACATTTTTGTGTGTGTGGGGGGGGTCTTCCCCTCCATAAATGCTTCTTCACCAATAGCCCAGCCCCTTTATTAGTTGGAAGTTTCCAGGTGCTTTATCTCACATTGAATCACCCATTGTTGTGAACTGTGTATTGAATCTGGAGACTGATATTTTACAAAGAAACCTTTTAAAAAGTGTGGATTTCCTGATGTGCTCTGTGAACTGTGGATGGTATAAAACATTGATTCCAAGATTAAGATGCATATTATGTTCTTCAGAATTTGCTGTATAACTTTATGCTCACAAACATGCTTTTCTTGCACCTAATAATATAATATAATGTTATATCTGATGTGTCGCAATAGTTCCATGAGTAGAGGAAACTGGGTTTTTTCTTTTTTACAAATGTACTGTATTGCAATATACATTTGGAAAATAATCATTTGTTGTAGAAGTCTAGAACTACAACGTGATAAGCAACTGAAACTAGTCAAGTGAAATTGGTAGATCTGCTTGACCGTAAAAACTAAAAGATTAAAAATATAGCATTGGAAGAAGTGAAATCAATTCAGATGGATTTGGTCTTGTTCCACATACATGTAAATGTATGAGTGTCATTTTCAAAATAAGGGAGATGTTTGGAATTTTATTTTTCGTGAGGAAGGCAATGCTTATGGATAACATTTTGATGATACAGAGAACATTATTTGCTTGAACTATTAGGCAGAGAGAGAGGTTGCTGTCTTGGGGAGCAGATTTTAGCACTCTGTAAGCATTCTTAAAGCATATGTTATTTGCCTATCATGAGCAGTGTGTGTTAACTCTTTTCCTCTCAGTGGTCACTGTTAGTTCATAAAGGTGACAGTTTGGAGAGGGGAGGCTGCATTGTCTTGTGTCGATTCCCTGTGTGAGTCAACTCAAAACATGAAAGAACTGAGGTTGTGGTTCACATGGAGAGCCGTATGGACACATCAGCCTCCTCCTTTCTTTTGCATTGTGTTTTTCCTCTATTCCTAACACTTATTTTATTATTATTTAATTTCATTATTTATATGATCCCTTTTGCCCCATAGTGGACCTAAGGTGGCTGAGAACAACTAAAACTATGTGGTTGACTTTCAATCACTATCTATGTACATAGCTATCCTTTACAAAAAGTGATTAAGTTGCATACTCTGAAAAGTCAACTATATGCCCCGCTGGAATGACTGAAATTCTTACCATTGGAAGAACATTGGAACTCACTGATGATCAGGAAATACTCCTAAATATAATAATTATACCTTAAAAACAAATATCACATTATTTATAGAGGAGCCTTCCTTACTAACTCATAAAATGTATGCAAAAGAAGGACAACTTTAATATTAAATTCTTCAGAATATGAAATAAAGGACAGTAGTTCTTATGGGAGAATACAGTGAATTTGTAGAAGACATTGCATGTGCTATTAATGTTAAGGATGTGATAATTCATTGTTCTGTGCTCTTGGGTTGTTGATGATTAAAGGCAATGCTAAATTAAGCTCTAAACTGTTAAATCATTGAGATCTTTGCTCAGATCTTTCAAATCAAAGACGAACATTTTCTTTATTGAATCAATTCATTTTATGTTAGGTCTTCCTCTTTTCCTATTGTCTTTGGCTTTTCCTAGTATTACTTTCTTGTTGTGTCAGCCTCAATATAATTGCCTCAGTTTAGTCATTTTAGCTTCTATTGAGAAGTCAGGCTTGTCTGGTTCTTGGATCTTGTTTTTCTTGCAGTCTATGGTATCTGTAAATCTGTCTCCCAGCTGCAGATTTTGAATTAATTCATTATTTTTGTCAGCCTTCTTCACGGGTCTGGCTTTCACATTCATACATAGTAATCAGAAATAATATTGTATTATTCATAATAAGCTGCCTAGATACTCTAAGCACATCTCGACTGTTTTCGGAAGTTAAACAGGGGTGGCCCTGGTTAGTACGTGGATGGGAGACCACCAGAGAATACCAGTTACTGTAGGCGCCTGGAGTAGGAACTGGCAAACCACTCCAATATTCTGCCAAGAAAACACCATGGACATGGGGTCACGAAGAGTCGGTTATGACTATAACAATGCAAAACACACACACACACACACACACACACACACACACACACATTCCTAATACTATAGATGATCTTGGGCTTGGTCTCCATCAATTCATCCTTAATTCATTTGTTACTTTTATTTATACCCTGTATTTCTCCCAGTAAAGGGAACCCACTTACAGGATACGCCAAAGACAAACCTTAAGACGATTAAAAATAAAATAAATTACAGTATTGATAAACAAACATTATATATTTAATAAAATCCTTAGACTTAAGTATTTATTTTAGTTCCTTCATAGTTGCCTTTCCAAGTCTCATCCTTTTGATTTTTTTGACTGCAGTCTCCATTTTAATTGATGATTATTGACATTTTCCTATATTTTACTTTGATGTGAATTTCTTCATTTAAGAGATACCATTTTTTTAAAAAAAGGCCTCCTTTTTTGTCTGTGAGAAAGGACAAGAAAATTATTTTGGGAGTAAGTGTCTAATTTCCCTTCTGTGTAATACAAGTCTTTCAGTGCTTGGAATGCTTTCAGACCACAGGTGTACCGAAAGCACAATTGCAAGCATGGCGGATGCTTTGATGGTTCTTTAAATTTAAGCCGGACGACATTTTAGGAGCTCCTGCTGTGTACGTGTGTAAGCATCTGTAACGTTTGCCCTGGTGATGGCGACAGAGACTACGGAAATTGGCTGTTTCCTTTTTGCTAAACAGCCGACTACCTTTCCCAGCAGTCCTTGTAGCAGCTGCATTGTTTTCTCGCCCTATCTTTATTTGCTGCTCATTTGGCTCACCGAGTACCTGCATATTACAAAAAGGGATGATGAGACTGTAGAAGAGACAGCTGTGCCACCTTGTGGCTGCCCAGAGCTGTGTAATCTGCAGTATTAAAGCAGCACATAATTATGCTGCTGCTGTTGCTATTATTGTTCCATGTTCAAAGCAATGGCCTCTATTAGTGGCTATACTTAAAGCCATACAAGGAAGGATTTTTCAGAGTCAAGGAATGTAAATGTTTCAGTGCAGCACAAAGTCCCACCATTGACTCTTTGTATCTTTTAAAGCAGTGCTCCCCAACCTTTTTGTCCCCACGGACCGGTAAATGTTTGATGATTTTCCGTGGCCCGGGGCTGGGGGTGCGGAGGGGGGGCAGATGGGGGTGCGGGGGGGTCGGGCGGGGGGAAGGGGAGGGTGTGGGGGATGGGGGAGGGAGGAGGGGAGGAGGGGGTGTGGGGGCTTGGAGCGTGTGCCTTGCGGGGGGCCACGGGAGCGGCGGCGGCGCGCGCTCGCCGGCTGGGGGCATCGGGCGTGCCGCTCACCCCGCGTGCACGGGCAGGGTGGGGGAGCCTGGGGCTCCTGGGCGGGCGGGCCCCGCCTCCTCCTCCTGTCGGCGGCCGCGGCGGCCACGGCAGCCGCCTGGGTTCGGCCGCCGCCGCCGCCGCCCACCTCCGGCTTCGGCCTTCGGGCGGGCGAGTGGGAGGGGGGAGGCGAGGGAGGCTGGTGGGGGGTGGCGTCCCCGCGCGCCCCCCGGAGAGGCCAGTGTCCTTTCTTCAGCCCTCCCCCCACACACACACACACACACACACACACACACACACACACACCTGGCCACCTCTCAGGGAGGCGGGCAAAGCTCATCTCACGCCGCGCGCGCCCTCCCCCGCCACCAAGACTTGCCCCCCCTCCCGCCGGGTCTCCGGGCCGAGAAGGGGAGCCCGAGCGCCTCCCGCCGCCGCCGCCGCCTCTCTCACCTGCTGCTGGAACTTGTCTGCTCTCCCGGGGAGGCGGCGAGGCGGCCGCTGGGGACTGGCGGAACCCGCCCCGCCCCGAAGGGGCTCCAACGAGGGCGGTAGCGCCTCCTCCTCCTCCTCCTCCTCCTCCTCCTCCTCCTCCCGCCGCCGCTGCCGCCGCCGGAGGAGCAGCAGCAGCAGCTGGGGCGATTGCGGCGCGGGGTCGCAGGGGCGGCGGCGACCGGGGGGGTCGCGGCGGTGGCGAAAACACCCAGGCCGGCCCGCGACGCCCCCCGCCCGCCCCCAACACAGGTGCGGTCCGGCGGCGGCGGCGGGGCTCCGCCCGGAGCGCGGCCGCAGGGAGGGGCCAAAGGGCGCGCGCCCCAGGGGAGGAGGAGGAGGAGGAGGAGGAGGAGGTGCACCCACCTCCTCTTCCGACCGAGGGGGCCCCCACGCTGCGGCGGCGGTGCGTGCGCGTGGGGGGGCTCGCCAGTGCCTCCCGCGCACGCCCCCTCCTGCCCGCCGGCCCCCGCGCGCCCGGCCCCCAGCTTCCTGCTGCTGCTGCTGCTGGTGGAGGGTGAGGAGGAGGAGGGCGGAGGAGGAGGACGCGCCGCTGCCGCCGGCGGGCAGAGGAGGGAGGCAAAGGCAAATGCGGCGGCGGCTCCTCCTGCGCTCCTCCAGCCTTCCTCCTCCACCGGCGGCCCGCAGGAGAGAAGAGGAGGAGGAGGAGGGCGGCGGAGGAAAAGGGGAGGAGCCTCCCCGGCCTCCCCAGGCGGCCCGGTGCCGCCCAGTCCACGGACCGGCACCGGTCCGCGGCCCGGGGGTTGGGGACCACTGTTTTAAAGCATTCCTAGCTATTTTAAAAGTAAACCTTTGCAGGACTTACACTTAACCCTGAGTTTTTCAACTCGGTGTGCTACGAAGCAATACAGTAAAATACTGGGGTAATACTTAAAATTAAGATAGTAGAGAAGATGTGAGAAATAATCTCAGTATGTCCTATAATGAATTACAGAATCAACCATACAAAAAGTAAACCACATGTGGCATGAAGAATTGGAAATGCAATAATTAAATTGTAGATAGTTTGTTAATTTGTATATAAGCACTGTTTTATCCAGAATCTGTTTATCTGGTTTCCCAAAGAGAAAAACTACATTGCAACTATAAGTTGACAACTGTTTTTATCCTTTAAGCAGATTATCATATAACATGAAATATACAACTAAATGTTGTGTTAATGATATTCTGATTAGAGCTGTGACCCACAGGACACTTTCTGCAAGAGGGCAACCCCCCACCCCACCCCGCGAATCTTCATCTAAGCTATCTCACCGTGCTCTAGTTTAATAGCTGTATGCCTCCATTAGTAGCATGGAAGCAAGGATGACCTGAAGTTATATTATATTCCTGACATCCAAATGTTGAGTGAGGAGGTCTCCACAAATAGAATCACAGAATAATTGAATCATTGAGTTGGAGCCATTAATTGAAGCCATTGAGTCCAACCCCTGCTCAATGCAGGAATCCAAAGTAGATCAGACAGATGGTTGCGCAAATTTCTCTTGAATGCCTCTATCATTGGAGTACTCGCCATGTCCCAGCGTAATTGCTTCCATTGATGTACTGTTCTAACAGTTAATGTATTTTTCGTGATATTCACAATAAATATGGCTTCCTGTATCTTTAGCCTGTTACATGCAAATAATATAGGGAGGTTAGAATGGGGCTGAAACATGCGTCTCCATATCCCCTCTACATCTTCAGTTCTGTAACACATATAACAAGCTCTAATATTACCATGCAAGAGTTCACCTTTCTATTTTAATATCTAGATGAAGCAATAGTAATCAAAACCACTGTTTCTTCCAGTTCTTCTGTGTTAGGTTTATTGGCGTATTTATTTATTTGCTTAGTTTTATATTTAATTAATTAACTTTTTGGTTGATCAGACTAGGTATGTTCTGAACTGAGTGGATTTTCCTCTGACTAGCCCATTTGATCCTATCTCTCCTGATCGTTGTGGTTTTCTTACCAAATCTACTCTATATGTGTGTGTGTTGTCTGGGAGAATAGGGAAAACACAAATTAGGTTGAATAGAGTCTCATTACATTCATCTTATCTAATGACCCTCAAGAGTACCAGAGGAACAAAAGATGTAAGAATTCCTTTAGAATATGAAATCCGTAGGGTGGTGCCTGGCAGATATAAGGATGGTGCCTGGTGGGATGGACAAACCTACAAACTGTAAATATGATTTAAAATGAATTATTGACACACTGAATTTTTTCCAGTAAATATCCAATGAACAATTGCGTCATCAGTTATGGAGATTTAGGTTATTAGGTTGTAAAGGGAGAATAATGGAGAAAAACAGGGCAGGGAAAATGCTTCAGTGATTTGTCTTCATTTAAGTGAGTGTTTGTGGTCATCTCTGAGTATTTGTAACAGGAAGTCTAAAATTTAATATAGGGCATCATGAGTTCTTTCACTGAAGAGATGGAAAGCAAAAGAACAAACCACCACTCCTTTTGCATAACAGCATTGTCTCCCTACCTCCACACATTCTCCTCCCCTCTCCTAGCAATAATCATGCCATGCTGCACAGAGTGGTGCAAATTTTCCACCCTTGCAGGAGATAGCAAGGGAAGCCAGCCAGTAGAGAAAATAGAGAAAATACCGGAACAAAGTCAGCAGCAACATTTGTCAGGAAGTTGCCTTCTCTTTTTCCCTCTGGGACTGTGCAGTGGTGTTGCTGGCATAGGTTCTACCCTTGATCACAGAATCATAGAACCATAAAGTTGGAAGAGGTCTACAAAGCTATCAGATCCAGCCCCCTGCTCAGTGCAGGAATCAAAATCAAAGGGCATCTGACAGGTGGTTGTCTAATCTTGTTTAGAATGCGTCCAGCATCAGGAGTCCTGAATTATTTGGTTCATTGTCGTACTTCTCTAACTGTTAAGAAGTTTTTTTTCTGATGTTCAGCCTAAACCTGCATCACCTCAAGCCCATTATTATTTGTCCTACATTCCGGAATGATTGAGAACAGATTCTTCCCCTCCTCTATATGACTGTCTTTCAAGTATTTGAATAGTGCTATAATATTTGCCCTCCCTCTTCTTTTCTCTAGGCTAAGTATGCCCGTTTCCTTTAGTCTGTTCAAAGAAGGCTTGGTGGCCAATCCCCTGATCATCTTTGTTGCCATGCTCTGAACTTGTTCCAGTTTGTTGCCATCCTTCTTAAAGTGTGGCATCCAGAACTGGACACAGAACTCAAGATGAGGCGTAAACAGTGCCGAATAGAGAGGGGCTAATACTTAATGAAATCTGGAAACTATGCCTCTGTTAATGCAGTCCAAAATAGCCATTTTAGCCCAATTCTCAAGCATATCAAGATTTTGTTGAATTTTCTGTCTTCCAGGGTATTGGCTATTCCACCATATTATGTGTCACTAGCAAATTTAGTATTCCCTGTACTTCCTCATCCAAGTCATTAATAAACATGCACCGGGTCCAGGGCACAGAGCCTTTGGGTACTCCACTTATGTCCCTCCAACTTGAGAAGGAGCCATTGATATTTATTTATTTATTTATTTATTTATTTATTTATTTATTTATTTATTTATTTATTTATTTATTTATTTATTTATAATATTTTTACCCCACCTTTCTCCTTGGAAAAGGACCCAAGGTGACTTACAATAATGAGGGACAATATACAGCTCAGAACATTTAAGACATATTCAAGTTAAGAACAGGGAATTTAAAGGGCATCTTAGAACATTAAAAGATAACATGAAAGCTACAAAAAGCACTCCAAAAGGAAAAAAAAATCCATTATGAGGAATGGAAAAACTGGTCTTCTTAGAAAATCAATCAATGCAGTCATGTATGGTAATCCATATAAAAGTCACATAGCAGGTAGTCCCTCATTCGGGGAAAGCTTGCCCGAAGAGGAAGGACATTTCCTGCTTCTGGAAAGACAGCAGAGATGGGGCAGTCCCGGCCTCCAGCAGGAGGGAGTTCCAAAGTCTGGGAGCAGCAACAGAGAAGGCCCTTTCATGGGTTCTTATGAGACGCACATGTGAAGGTGGCAGGATGTAGAGAAAGGCCACTGCTGGTGACCTTAGCACCCGAGCTGGTTCATACTGCGAGACTTGATCTTTGAGGTAGCTTGGACCCAGGTCGTTTTGTGCTTTGTAGGTTAAGGTCAGCACCTTGAATTGTGCCCAATAGCTGATTGGCAGCCAGTGGAGCTGCTTTAGTAGGGGTGTAATGTGATCTCTCTAACCCACAGCCAGCAATCTGGCTGCTGCATTCTGGACCCGTTGGACATCACTAGGGCATGTGTCACAGTGGCCAGAGCAGGTTTCTCAAGAAATGGGCGTAACTGGCCTACTAGTTTTAATTTTGCAAATGCACTCCTGGCCACATCTGTGACCTGCGCATCTAGGCTCAAGGATGAGGCCAGGAGCAACCCAAATCTACGCACCTCTTTTTTCAATGGGGGGGGGTAATCCCATTCAGTACAGATTGGATCTCCATCCCTTGATCTCAGTTTTGAATAACCAGAAGCATTTCTATCTTGTCTGGGTTTAGTTTCAGTTTGTTCTTCCTCATCTAGCACTTTCTGAGTATGATATTCTAACTCACTGCGTATCCAACAGTTCTATCCAGCCACCTCTAGTGATCTTGCTAATCAGAATATCATGAAAAACTTTTGTCAAAAGCTTTGCTGAAATTGGGATATATTACATCTACAGCATTCCCTCTGTCTACCAGGGAAATTTATCTTATCAAAAATTAGATCAGATTAATCTGGAAGAATTTGTTCTTGACAAATCTGTGTTGGCTTCTACTTACTGCATTGTTTTCAAGGGCCTTGCATAGTGAATTGTTTTCAAGGGGCTTGCATATGGAACAGCTTTAGCTGTTCCATAATTTTCTATGGGATGGATGCCAGGCTGACTGGTCTGCAGTTTCCTGGTACCTCCTTGTTGAAGATGGGGATGTTAGTCCTCTTCCAATCATTTGACACTTCACCCATCCTCCATTATTTTAAGAAAATAATAGACAGTGGTTCTGAGATCTCTACAGCCAGTTCCTTTAATATCCCTTAGTGCAGTTCATCTGGTTCTGAGGATTTGAATTCAAAGTACTGAGATACTCCTTGATGTCTTGCCCTTCGTTCTTTCTACAGTATGTTGGTAGTGAAGTAAGGGTGCCAGATGGGCGATGAATGAATAAATGAATGAATTTGCTTACACAAGCTTATTGTCATCTGAGATGACAGTAGTAACAGTAGTTACCCCTGCTATTATAGCATCCATTTATTACTATACTGGCCAGGATCCTATTGTAATTTCTGTGTTGTCAAGTTGATTCCAATATATGGCAAGCCTAGTACTGTTTCCAAGGTATGTGAAATATTCAAGTAGTTGTTTTACTAGCCTCCCCCTGGTGAATTTCCATGGCTCAGTGGGGATTTGAACCCACCTCTCCTGAGTCCTAGTACCACATATTGTCTACAACACTACACTTGTAATTTATACTAGCATAAGTTTAATTGAGTAAATTTGGTACTGAATTGATGCTAATTAATGTGTTGCTGCTTGTGGTAGTGAATTGCTCATAGTTAATGAGTTGCTGCTTTTATTTCTAGTCGCTTGCCAATTGCATGGCTTAGTGCATGACTAGGAATGTAATTGTATGCACTACAGATCAGTTGTCAGATTACTTTCTTGTTCTCAGTATTCAATCATTTTGTGATATAACAAGACTGTAACACTTGATTTGATTGTGGTCTTTGACTTAACTTGCAAAGTGCCAAGTGAGCAGCTTTTATCTGGCCACTCATCTCTTAATTTAGATGGTGTAAATTCGTGTTTGATCAGCCATATACATGTTTATAAAGGAGGCATGGCACAGATTCACATGAGGTAGATAACTTGCTGGGAGGTAAACAATGCATTTTATCATGAGGCTCTAATGGGAAGGAAAAATGAAGGGTTCAAGCACATGGATTCTTAGGCATGATCTGAGGGTTTCTGATCAGATCCCTTCACTGTGAGGCAGTTTTGAATATGTGCCTGTTATCTGAAGCTGCTTTTTGATGTACAGTACATAGAAAGTCTAATAGATTTTATGTATTTGGTCTAGGTCTATAGAACAGTATAGCTGAGATACATTTACAGTAAGCTGTTTGAATTTAATAAACATAGCTGTGCATGTGCTGGACTAGGTAAATACAAGTGTTTGTTGGGAGGGGGCAGGGCAGGTGGAGATAGATGACCACATCATAGCAGCATGAATGTATGCATTTGTCTATCGGGGTTCTAATAGTGTAGGTCAGGAGCCTCCTGCTTCTTCTGTGATTGCCTTTGTTATGATGACCTCCCAGCGGTCATTTAGCTCTTAGTGCCAGGCAAAGTAAGTAAACCCAGATTTTTTGTCTTGTCTTATTTCAGGTGAAAAAAAGTTAATGTGTCTCCTTTGTCGAATTTATTAATCTTAGATTCAGCACATAGTCACAAAAAAGGTGTAAAGGTTAGTCCCAACTCAAGAAACCAGTGTTACTTTAGTACAGTAACTCATCACATATGTCCCATTGATTCCATTGGGTCTACTCTAGTTGGAACTAACAATTGGATTTATACCAAATATATCAAATCTATTACTTTTTCATACGATTTCTAGGCCATCTCTTCCTTCTCATCAGTTCTCTTGGTTCTCAGCTGACCCTAACTCATTGTTCTGCTAGAAAGGGTTGGGGGGCTAGGAAAGGTTCCGATACAGTGCCTGTGTTGGAGCCAAATTTATTCATCTGTAGGGTCCTAGAAACTAGTAGGACTTCAGTTATTGACTTAAATGTTATTTCAATAGGTCTACTCCAAGTAGGTGTAACTCTGGCTCCCTCTCAAGGTTTTAAAGTGTCACCCATTCTTTGCTTCCCACCACGGGGGAGGGGATGTCGGTGGGGCAGGAAGTCACGTGAGAGTTCACATAAGTCGTTTAAACTTAATTTTGACCTTCAGGGTTTCAAAAGTCTTGCCCAGCAACCGGTTGGGCCTTCCCGTATCGTTTTCATGTCGCAATTTATTCCGCCTACAATCTCCGCCGATAATCGCGCCTTCCGTCCATTCATCGCGCCGTCTGCTCGGATTGCAGGGGCCTTTTAAACTTGCTTCCCCCCCCCTCCTCCTCCTCCTCTGGCTGGCTTGCTTACGCGCCGAGACTTGTGCATGTTTATATGTGTGTGCGTGTGTGCGCGTGTGTGTGCGTGCGCGTGCGTGCTGGTAGGCTGCATTTTTGCCCGCAGTGCGCTTGGGAAGCCGTCGGTGGCGCTACCTCCTCCCTTTCCCTCTCTCCTCTCTCTGTCGTGTAATTTATTTATTATTATTTTTTTACAATCTTCTCTCTCCCCCTTTTTTCCCTTTCCTTTCCCTTCCCCCTTTGCCTTGCCTTGCCTTGCCTGGCCTGCCCGGTGCATTCTCCGATTAAAGGGAGGAGGGACGGAGGGAGGAGGGACGGAGGGAGAGGCAGGCAGGCAGGCAGGCAGGCAGGGGAGGGAGGGAGGAAAGAGGAGGGCAGAGAAGGAGCTCGGCCGCCATTTTTCCCCCGGACAGAATTTAGCAGCAGAAAAACAGCAGCAGCGCCACCTCCGCGCCCGGTCGCTGCTGCGGCTGCCTGGCGGCCCCGGTCCTACCCGGGTGGAGGGTGCGGGACCACGAAGCCACAAAGAGGCCACCAAGACGGTGGCGGCCGAGGGGGGGGAAAGGGAAGGACAGAAAACGCCGCAGAGGTTGTTGCACCGTGGTGTGTCCCACTTTGAAGAAGAGCGAGAGACCCTCCTTTGCAGTAGGAGGAGGAGGAGGAGGAGGAGGAGGAGGAGGAGGCAACCGCAACAGCCGCCGCCGCTGGGGGGAGAAAGGCAGAAGAAGAAGCCTTTTTATTTTTTCCGCCGCCGCCGCCGCCGCCTCTCCTGCTGCTGCTCCTGCTTCTTCTCCCCCCCCCTTTTCCAGGGTGTGTGGTGTGTGGGGGGAGGTTGCAGAAAGAGAAGGCGACCTTTTTTCTCTCTCTCTCTCTCTCCCCCCTCCCCAAATCCCTTCCTTCCTCAGCCCTTTTCCTGCCCGCCCGCCGCCAGCCTCGCCTGCAGAAGAGCAGGGAGCAGGCGGGCAGGGAAAGGGGAGCCGGGGCTGGAAGGAAGGGAGGGGGAAAACGGGGGAGCGAGCGAACGAGAGAGAGAGAAAGAAAGAAAGAAAGAAAGAAAAGCAAGCAAGCCTCGGCGAGAGGAGAAGGACGGCTACGGCGGGAAAGGAGTAACAGCGGCAGAAGCGGCCAAGGAAGAGGATTCGGCTCGTGGGTGGCTTTCTTTCGTCTTGTTTGCAAACTGCGCCCTTTTCCAATTTTACGGAAAAAAAATTCCGATTTTTTTTCCCACCGGGCCGGATCCGCCCGGACTCTGCTCTCGGCTCCATCACGTGGTAGGTGCCGCCGCCGCCGCCTGCTTGCTTGCTTGCTTGCTTTTTTGCTTCTGTGCCTGCCCTGCGCTCTCGCTGGCTTCGCCTGGCTTTCCCCGTTGCCCTTGCTCGGCCCTCCTTGCCTTGCCTTTGTTAGTGTGGCTGGCTGGTCGCACCCCCACACCCCCCCCCCGTAGTAGCCCTCGGCGGGCAGAAAACAACTTCTTTGACCCCTTTCTCTCCTCTCCTCCTGCCCTGGATTTCCTCCTCTGTTGTCTTTTAATTTCTGGGACGAAGGTATATCCATTGTTTAATTTTGGAGAGATAGTGTTAACTTTCGAGAAGAATAATTCAGTAGTAATAATATATAATTTAATTTTTTTTTAAACTTCCTTGCCCGGTTCCTTTTTTCTCCCGCTCTCAGTGCCAGGCACGGCTAGGTTCTCAATCGTCCATGATGAATATTATTAAGTCCCTTCCCCCCCTGTACTTTTTTCGTTGTTGTTGCGTGTTAATGGGATTGCAAGTGTTTGCGGTGCCCTACAGCCAAAATGCACTCGTCGTCGTCCGTCCCCCCCCCCTCCTCGCCCCGGCCCCGCGTTTTAAAAAGCCATGCAATTGGAGTAATCCTGCTTTACCAGGTTGCAAAAGAGCTTTCAGTCCTTAGAGTCGATCACAGTTAAGTGTGGGATGGGGGAGGAGGGGAAGTGCTGGAGGGGGGGGCGTGAGCCTTCTCGAGCCGGTCTCCTGTTGGGGGAAGTGGGGTCGACTTTGTTTAACGCTTGGGAACAGAAGCGACCACTCCCGCAGTGCTCCTTTTCCAGTCGTGTAACTCACTCGCACGTTCGAGGCGGCAGGTTTAACCTCTAAAATAACAGTTCTGTCTCCCCATTACATTTTTGTTAAAACTGGAGTTTTAAAAAAAAAAAGCCTGACTCTCGGAGCTTGGTGTTTGTGATGTGTGTGTGCGCGTTTGGGCGAAGTATTGCGGCTCCATTGCAAGCCCAGGAGGAGGGAGAAATAAGAGAAGAAGCTGGTTTCTGGTGTGGCGCCACTTTAAATTGAAGGCTTCCCTCTCCTTCAGAGCACAGGCGGCTTCACAAGTGGACTATCTTTTTCTTTGTGTTAGTACGTCTCCCCTCCCCCCCCAGCCTATTCATAAAACATGCACGCCTTTCCAGTTTGCCACTTCGCCCTAGCATTCGAACGCGAGTAAGCCTTGGAAGTTCCATCACCGAATCCGAACCCATTCCCAGTTTCCATTCTCGAACACTTTCCGGGAGGGTGTATGTGCATGTGCGTCTGTGTTGGAGATCTTGCCATCACGTGTCGGCTTGGCAGTCGTCCCTCTTTTTTTTGTGCGCGTTGTATTGACTGCTGGTGGTGGTATGAATATTATAGTCAATAACAAAAAAACCCTTACATCCTCTCCCTCCTATTTTTCAGAGAGATTTGATCTCTGTGTGTGTGTGTGTGTGTGTGTGTGTGCACAATGGGGGAGGGGCAGGGGGTTGGAATAGTTCACCTAAACAAACTCTTAAATAAGAAATTGAAAAAGAGCACACATTGCATAATGCTTGTTTTGCATAATCTTTTTTTCGCGTGGGATTTCCCCTTTTTAAATAATAGGGCCTCAAATTAGTAGATTGGGCTATAGAGTACATGAAATAGTAGGTTAGTTATATTCAGAAATCTGGCTTATCCCACCATCTCACTGACTAGTATACTTGGTTGTTTATTTCTGAACCCTTTGTGCATGGGAACCTACTTTCCACCCACCCCCTCACCCCTGTTTTGTTTGATCTTGACAATAGATGTCTCACTAACGTGGATTTATCCCAGTAAGCTGTTTTAATGTCTTCTGCCTGTTCATTGTTATTAGTGAATCAGAATTGGCGGGAATGGTTTTATCCCTAATACAAATGGTAAATAACTTGACTTAATTTCAAATTGCTTTTTAAAATATGTCTTCTTAAAGAGGATTTTGTAAATAGTCTTCTTCTTGGCTGATTGTAGACATGTTTGTGGCACTGCCAATACAAAGAAAAGAAATGGGTCTTTTTTTAATAAGTTACATTTTTGGAGGGGTAGAATATGTGCTTTAATATATATTTAGGTATGCTTTTCGCCTGAAAACTTAATTCGGTTCAACATAGTTTTATTTACTGTTATTTGATAACGATTGGTAAAAAATATTTTTGTGAGTAGACTGGGCCTTTTTCTCTCCAGTTGCGTCATGTCATGTGATGCTTGCTGTGTGTCTGATACATAATTCTAAAAATAAGAGTTAGGTAAAAAAAATCTCTGTTGAAGTTAAGTCATGTTGTGAAAGTGGTAGAGAGTACTTTTGTTTATGACACCCTCCTCGACATTCCAGAAGCCATAGACAGCCAGTTAATCCTTGTGGCTCACTCATACATGTTCATCTTCCTGTAAGTATGTTTAAAGGAAAAGCAAAGGCTATTTTAAAAAGTTTTTACTTTTAGGTGGTAATCCCAGAGCACTAGAAAGTGACATTTAACAGTATGACTGATTTCTTAATAAACAGATGTGGGTTTCAATTGCCCATCAAATTCTGGTCAATGTGTATTATGCAAACAGTTTGTGAATGATGGCTCTTGCTCCTAGGAAAAATTATTTATTAAAATTGTGTCTTGGCACTATTGTAGGAAAAGTGACTAAGACTGTTATTCTGCAGTTTGTCTGGAAGTAAATCCCAATGAACCTGGTGTGTAGGTTTGCATTACAGTGGTATTTATGGGTTATAGCTTACTTTACCAAATGTGTAATATGGGATATGGTTCACCTAATAATTTAATATGGTTTTTTTAAAAATTGCTCATTTTTAACACTCATTTTTGCTCCAACATATGGCTCCCCATCTGAATTTGTTACCAACATATTGCCATAGTTGTAATGTTTGAGAGTTAAGAAGGCCAAAATTAACACATGAAGTAGTGGTGGTAGAAAAATGAGGGGGGAAACTGGGCAAAAGCTTTTCAGCTTTTCCAGTGGTTTGTGTATTTTGAGGGGGGGGGACCTATCTGAGCATACGTCTTCATCTTTCCTCTTGTTAGAAGATGAAGTCTGCTTTGATCCCCATAAGTTGGTATGTAGTTTTTCAGGCACATCATTTATTTATTAAGTTTACCAGCTGAGCCTATTGTTTTCTGAACAGTGTTGCTTGTAATTTTGCCCAGTTTTTTTTAAAGCTATAGCTTGTTTGGAGTATGAACTTTTTTCTTTTTTAAAAAAGTTATGTCATCTATCCCTAGTCCTGTGTTATCTAGGTCAGTGATGTTGAACCTTTTACAGGCATTTAACCAGACTTAGTGCCCAAACTGCAATTCAAAACCCACTTATTTTTTTGCAAAATGCCAATAAACCAATTTAACCTGAATACAGGTGGTTGTGAAGGGGCGATGTTGGGTGCTCACAGAAAGAGAGTGCCACCTTTGGTACCCACACCATGGGTTCGCCAACACTGATGTAGGTGGCTGTGGTGGTGATTTGTACTCCAGTGTACTTATTCAGAGGACTGAAATTAGCAAAGACTGGAGTAACTTAAGTAACTTGTTCCTTTTGAATTTAAAAAGTTCCTTTCCTTCCTTTGTTTCCCATTATCAAGAGTCTTAAAATCAGATTTGATCTGATAAGATTGACAAAAATGTTTTAAAATAATTTTTAAAAATAATAATTAAAACAATGCATGTGATTGGTGGCAAATTGTATTGTTTTTGTTTACCCTGTTATATATGCCATAGATAAACAAACTATTGTAGATATAATTTTCATTCTTTTGTGCTGTCAAGTTGGAACAGACATACTGTAACCCTATTAGGGCTTTTAAGATAAGTGAGATATATAAGTGGTTTTGCCATTCCACACCCTAGCTGACCTTCTATGCCTGAGTGGGGATTCAAACCCAGGCCTCCTGAGTCCTAGTCCATCATTCTGTCCACTGCACCACACTGGGTAACATGTAGACGTAATGGCAAGCCCAAATTTGTAGCCTACAGCTGGTTATTTTTCTGTTTCAGAAAGGCCTTGTTCTGTTAGTTCAGTTATAACAATGACCAAGAGAAACATTTTTCCTCTTTAATAAATATGTTAAGAGCTTTTCATTCATATTTTGCAGAAGGGATGGTTGTCCAGAAGCTTGGTGCTGTCCCTGGGGGCTTTCAGTGTCACCTTCTTTACAGCACCTTGTTGCAGTGAATTCCTTGCTATCAGGAATATTTGGTTACTTTCTCCCAAGCTGAGATAAGGACAAAGGGCTTTCCTTTAATTCCATCCTCTCCATAGGGAACAGAAGCTGAAACTTTTCCTCAGCACATCCCACTCTTGTTGATTTCCCTTATGAGAAGGTTTAGGCCAGGGGTGTCCAAAGTTTTTGCAAGGAGGGTCAGATTTGGTGAGGTGAAAATGTGTGGGGTTTGACCCCCTGGGGGGTGGTTTGGGGGCAGATGGAGGCAGAGAGGGCAGGCACACCATAAACCTGCAAGCTGACATCTCCATCCGGTTTGGGAAGGGGCCAGCTGTCGGGGATGCATGACAGGCTGAGCCAGCGGGGAGAGGAGGGTGTGGGCCACTCAAAATTTGAAAACGGGCTGCATTTGGCATTGGGCCTGACTTTGGACATGCCTGGTATAGGCACATGATCAAGGTTTGCTCCAAGGTGCATGCACACACTCACCTTCGGGGGGGGGGACTGCACAGGCCTTTCCCACCCACATGCAACTGTTTTGTTTTTATTGCAATGGAAGGGGGTTGCACACACATGGAGCAGGGCCCTGTACAGTAGAGACAGTGCACATGACAGAGCAAAAGTGTTCTTCTCTATCAAAGCCTTACCAATATAAACAACAGGAGAGAAAGTTGTTTACTTGTTTACTTGTTTTCCCCAAGAGTTTGCCTGAGTATGATGTAGTAGAAGTGAGTCAACAAGAAGAAGCCATTTGATTTGGCTTTTTAGTGCAGTGGATCACAACTAGTGACAGAAATAACACCAGTGGGATGCAGAAGTGGGTCCCAATCTAAGAGGAACACACAGTTCCTGTGACATGAAATCCTGGAGTATTTTTTAAATGTTTTAGCCACAGCAATACAATTTGTTCTCAGTATTAGTACTGTGATTATTGTCTTTTGTAGGTTGTGTTACTGTAACACTAAAATCTATATTTAACAGCTTCATTGCAATGTTAAGTTATCTAATAGATTTTTTGTTTGTTTTTGTTTAATCCTACCGTATTGCTGAGTTCTTTTTCACGAGCTTTACACCGACCTAGCAGATGAAAATAGTAAATATGATCAAACATTGCAGTGTCTCTCCTTTGTTTCTGTCATAGTGGTACCCAGGCTTTTGGTTAGATTAATAGGTGGGAAGTAAGAGAAAAAAGATTGAATGCTTCTTGGGGGACTTTCACAGGTAGGTAAAGGTAATCTAAAGAGCAAGGGTAGATCTTAAATTTCAGGAGGGTAGATTTTGGTTAAGCAGCATGAGACATATTTTAACAGCATGAGTCAACAGTCAACGTGCTGGCAAAGAAGCTAATGCAGTCTTAGACTGCATCAGAAGCCGTATAGTATTAAGATCAAGGGAGGCAGTGGTGCCAGACTGTTTTTCTTTGGTCAGATTTCACTTGGAATAGTATGTCCGTTTCTGGGTACCACATTTCTAAAGTTGGATTGTGAATGGTTTAAGGATTTGGGCATATTTAGGCTTGAGAAGAGATGATAACAAAGTGTTGTGATAGCTGTCATCAAACAACTGAAGCAAACATCCTCCCCAATTTTAAGCCCATATGTGCATGCCTATCCCCCCTTCTGTCATGACCAGATAAAAAATGTTCATGGAAAAGCCCTGTGTGGAGGGGAGCTCCTGTCTCCCCGTGCCTCAGAGGGAACCTTGGCTGTCACACAGAAGGTGGAGCAAACCTGTTTTTGACAGTAGCGCAGAGGAAGACTCAATCCATTGAATTTGAATAGAAAGAGTCAAGATTCTATCTAAAACCTAGGAAAAAGCTCCTGACAGTAAAAGCTGCCTGACGATGGAACAGATTATCTTGGAAGAGGATGAACTCTTGTTTGTTCAAGATTTTAAAACAAATATTGGGTGGCCATCTGGCATGGATGATTAAACTATGAATTCCTGCATTAGTGGGAGTAGAACAAGATGACCTTCAGGATTCCTCTTTGAAATATACAGTTCTCTGATTCTGCAGTAAGAGCAGTTAATAATGGAGCCAGTTACCCTGGTCACCCTGGAAGCTCTCAGGCAGAGGTTGGACAAACCTATGTTGCAAATTTTCTAGTTCTAGATCACCTTCATCAGATTGGGAGAATGAGATATATGCCCTGGAAGATTCTGCTTTTTCTTTAATGAGCTATGGTTAAATTTGTTTTACTCGTTTGTATTGTTTTAGAAAGACTGTAAGTTGCCTTAAGCATGACCTTTTAGTGGAAAGATAAGATATCATTGTTAATAATGATGATGGCGATGCTCATGCTCCAAATAGAATTTCCATGGAGGTGAGAGAATGAATTGTAGTTGGAATAAAGAATGAAAATACCGGTAGATTGTAGCTTTTGGTGCAATAACCTTGGCCTGGTCTGCATTTGTCACAGAATGATTTGCACTCCTCTTGCTGAGGAATGTCAGTTATTAAAATGCTTTCTCAGATTAAAATTACCTGAAACGAAAGCATTGACATGTGGAGGGCTAGTTTTTAGCTAAGCGATATTTCTACTGTATTGTATACATACATAGATCACTAATATGTTTTTAAATATGTCACAGGTCTCTTCAATCTTCGCTTCAGATGCAGAAATTCTTTTAGTTCTTTTTAGAAAAATGAGGAGTAACAAACCCATAAACTTAAAAATACTTAATTTTAAAAATCAACAGTGAGAATGTTTTGGCATAGTTTAATGGAAAAACAGCTGCTTGTTGTTTTTTTTCTATATAAAATTGTAGTTAAAATGATAAATAATTTGTATAACATTGAAATAATGTAATGCATACTATGTGTAGAATACAGATGAATCAACTTTGATCCAGATTTAGTCATGCTTGGAGTAGATCTATCAATATCAATGACGATTATTTGTGAGTAATGCAGCCCACAGATTTCAGTGGATTTAGTCAAAATATGATTTTTTTAGGATCTAACCCTGTGGAAATGTTATACTGTACACCTAAAAACACTATGTAAAATTAACTGATGAGAATGAATTTGTAAATTTTACTGTTTTCTCTGTGTGTCATAACTACTTCATCTTAACAGCTTTTGTTTAAAAGGGAAGGAGCTTAGACACCACTTGAAATGTGACCTACAAAGACTTCCTCCATTTGATATGCCACAATTGTTTTTGCATATTTCTTTCTTTTACATCTTGTTTCCATTTGTGTATGTGCATCTACCCAAATAATGTATGCAATATATGGGATGCAATCCTGTTCTGTTGAAGTGGCTGGTATCTGCTTAAAAGACCTTTTTGAGTGGATGAGGGCCATCAATGTTCCATATCTGGTCATCAAACAGTCTGCACGTCTCTGGTAGAAGGGTTGAAATATGTCATTATCTTACTTCAGGAGCAGAACTTTTGACATTCCATATATTTTGGATTTCACCTCCAAAGGTCTCAGGTAGTGCTGCCAGGAATATTAGAGATGTAGCGGGGGTTTTTCCCCCCCTCAAATGAGGGAAAAGCTGCCCTATCTCTTTAAAATGTTATCATAGCTACAGTCCTTTCCATGTCTGTCATCTTGATGGACTAACTTTATAAGCCATCAGTAATTTTGTTTGTGCAACTGAAGCTAGCTTGAGGCTTCAGAAGAAGAAAAATGCAGCCCTTGAGTCAAAAAAGCTGTCTTCTGTTGGCTGTTACCACTTTCAACTCAAGTATAAATACACATAGAAAGTGCAAGTCAAGAAGCTGGGCCTTTAACCAGTCAAGCACAATATCCTTTTGTTGTTAGCATTTAAATCAGGCATGCCCAAACTTCGGCCATCCAGATGTTTTGGACCACAACTCCCACAGTCCTTTGCCATTGGAAATAAAGGCTTAGAATTCTGGGAGTTGTGGTCCAAAACATCAGGAGGGCCAAAGTTTGGACATATCTGATTTAAATATATCTAAGATTATAGTTTGAATCTCAAAACAAAAGATCAATAGACCTTCCTTACCAACATCTGTCTTAGTAAACACGGCAGCCTTGTTGCCTCCTATCCACTTGGATTCTGCCCACCCAGCGTAAGAAATCTGAATACAGAAGACTGTTTGTGTTTGTGAATGGTGTTTTCTGGATCTACGCCATTTATTTTTATTACACAGCTAAAGCCCTTCTTGTAATCGGTGCATGAGAACAGGTGTGCTGCTGGAACTACATTTGAAATTGCCTTCACTGCAAAAACGGAAGACTAGTCTTCTGCAGTAAATAATATTAATTATGTTGTCTTAGCTCGAAGGAGACCATTCACGAAAGGACTACTTCAGTTAGGAAGATGGTTATCACAACTTGACTGTTATAAATGATTCTCTTCTTGGGCAAAATGTTTGACTAAATGGGTTGCTGTGCAACTCATGGGTCTCTTGCCCGTACTAGTTATCTGGATCACTGGTGTCTAGGGTTAGTTTGATAAAAACTGAGATTTTAATTCCTGCTTATTCTTATGTCTGAGAATAAGAAAATAAAATATATTCTCCTTGCTTATGAGAGTGATGTATTTTTGCTGGATTTTGCATGTTTTAGAACAATTTTTACAGAAATTCTACAAAATTATGATAGCTATTGCTATCAAGTTTGGGCTGATTGTCTCTGATCACTCATCCAGTCCTTGTATTTGTTTTGTATGTTTGTTCTTTGGTTCTCAAAGAGAAACTAGTTTTGCAGAGACTTTTTGCAGATGTTATAGAAACCTCAAAGGAAGAAAGGCTTTCCTTTTATCTTTCTTGTGTTGAGAAGGAGAAACCTCATTGAAATTGGTGATAAATCAATAAAGATAAACTATACTAAATCAATAAAGATAAACTAAATTAATAAATGCTGAAATGAGAACCTGATGATTGACTTGGATTTATCCTTGGATTTTGACGCCATTGACATTAGATGTTGGCAGCTCTGCATTGAATAGATTCTTTTGTCTGTGATGGACATCAACTCTTGAAGAAAGTCCTATAGACCTGTTGCTCAGTTCTTTATCATGTTTCTTAAGTGGGATTCCACCTCCCCCCCCCTTTTCAAGAGAGGTGGTAGAAGTGCAGAACTGGTGTTTAGGCTTGATAAAGGGGTGGAGAGGGCTCATGAACTAGCTCAGTCCTGATAATTTTTGGAGTTGCTCTTGACATGTGTGTTGTCTATATCAGTGTTTTTCAACCTTTTTTGGGCAAAGGCACACTTGTTTCATGAAAAAAATCACGAGGCACACCACCATTAGAAAATGTTAAAAAATTTAACTCTGTGCCTATCAGACACACACAAACACACTTCTCACCCCAAAAAAAACAAATCCATCCTCCAGCCCAGGCCCTCCCAAGGCATCTCTATCAAAAAGGGGGCATTGCTGGTGTAGGGAGAATTTTTCCCAGCACACCAGGCACATCTTCACATTTGGTTGAAAAACACTGGTCTATATGACAAAGTGGTGGATAAACTAGTGTGGAGAGAGTTTCACATATTTGAAGGATTAGGTTTTTAACTTGATCCACTTTATCACTAGAAAATACCCCCACTGCTGGCTTTCAGTCTCAGCTACATTTACAGTACTGCTAGGCCCTATGTTTCCAGGTACAGTAGTTCCATTGCGAAGGAGGACACTACAGATACTTCTAAGAGTAGGATAGGCAGCTTCTGTTCTAAGAATGAGACAGTGTACATCCTAAATGCATCATTGTGGGTAAGGGATTAGCTGTGTTATGATGATGGTAGGGAATGATTGTAGGAATGTAGTTGTAACAACTCTGAAAAGTGTTTGATACTGAGAGCTCAAAATGAAAACAGCAAGTTCTGTATCAGTACTTCATTGTGTTGTCTTTTGTGTTAACAGCCCTTGCAAAAATGACTTGTTTTTCTTTTGTTGACAAATGTTTCTGTATGAATTTTTGTCTTACACTTGATCCCTTTATGTTTCTTTGTGGAAGGTTTCTGTCTTTTCCTCTTGAAACTAAAGCAGTTGGGAAATATTGAGAGTGGATGCATGAACTAGGAAATATCTGGTGCAGATCTCTGTTTGAGTTTGTACTAGCTACTTTGAACTCGTCATTGCTTTCCATCTAGGTTCTGCAGTTTTGTGATGAGCTCAGTAATAAGGCCTACATTACATAAATGTTCTCAGACATTGTATGGCCACTTTTAACACTCAGAAAGCTTGTGAGATTATGGTCTGAAGTCTCGCTCAGGATACCTGCTCCAAGAAAAGTTCAGAGGCTGGGAGTCTCTTTAGTGCTCATCCTCTGGAATGTGTCTTGGAATGCTAGTTGTGCAAGTGTTTCCCTGCTCCAGTAGGCAGCTTCTTCCATCATAGAACCAGTGCAAGAATGGAAACATACAAGTGAGCCTGTCAGAGAGGCAGAATAATGCTTACACAATATCCTCTTTGCTCTGTTTTAGGAATAGCACACTAGCACTTTTTAACACTGCTTTTAGCATCAGTTTTTTCCTCTGTAAGTTATCCTTTAAAGTTTTCAAGAAAAGAAAATACAGTAACAACCATATGTTGTGTGCCAGTTGTGACCTCTTGCTCATTTGGGATAGGGATGAAGAATGAAAGTCCCTCCAGATGTTGCTGGCATTTCTCATAATCAATATTGACTATGAGCTATTCTGACTATGGCTGATGTGCTCCGAAGTCCAGTAACATAGGAAAGACCACATGCTTGCCACTCCTGTTCCATAGAGGCCAGTTTGGCTTTGGTAGTTGGAGATTGTACATTGATTTTCCAGACAAAGGGAAGTCATATCTTGTTGTAAAAAAGACATTGTAAGCTCTAAAAAGGCAAGGTGTTAGTGTTTATCTGACAAACCATGCTCCTGAGGGTTCTGGTGTTCTGTGTATGCACGCATGCAATTTTTGAGGAAAATACTTTTTTGATGTCCAAGGGGTGCACCTCACCATCAAGGTCTGAGCCCCTTAGCTGTTCCCCACTTAGGGGCAAGAGCGGTCATGCTTCGTAGGCAAAATATCGTAAATTAAGGTTCCAGCAAGCACTTGGGAGGCAGGTTTGGCAAGAGTTGTGTCTCAAATCCTGGAAAGCTCTTGCCAGTTGTGTTGCCAGTTCTAGACTAGATAGACCAGTGGCCTGTCATGTGAAAGATCTGCCTTCTGTGTTCTTGAGCATTATGACAGCAAGTATGTTTATGTTTCTCTTGTTTGCCTGGATTTCTTCATTTTTTATTTTCCATGGATTAATTTTTGCCTGATACATTTCAGTGGTTGAAATGCAGATTTAATTCTTTTGCTAGCTTTAGTATAGAATGGTGTTCATCTTTTTATCTAGTATTCAACATCATTCACTAATCATTTCATACCTCCACTCTGAACTCCTAAATAGGAATCCTGAGGTTTTTTTACCTGATTCCCCCTTTTCTTCATATCAAAGTTCAAATGCACTGTTCCAACTTCTAGATTTTATACTGTTTTTGTACCCAAGCCATGGTAGAGTAGATCATGGTAGGGTGTTAGATCCATATCTTTCTAGTTCTGTTATAAATTAAATTCTGTACTATGCATAGGGAGAATGCAGCTTACAGATGTGGAACGTCCATCAACCCAAGCCTGCATTGTCAGAAATTGGAATGTAGGGACATTTGGAAGACGACCAACGTATACTAGCTATTGCCTGTTCTGCCTTGGATGAGGGCAGGGGATAAGAAAGCAAAGGCTTATATGGTCTCAGGGATGGCATGGCTCTGGTAGGCCATAGCCTATCGGTTTTCCACCTGTGGTAGAAATGGAGGGGATTGACAAAGCATGTGAAGCTCTGTGTTTCTAATACTTTGTTCTGGAAGATATATTGGTAAACAGTGTTAATCGCAGAATTCAAATGATGTTCCTTATAGGTATGGAATGGAGGAGAAAGGAAGAGGCGACACTGGCCACGTGATATGTGGACAGAAGGACATTTTGCTAATTGATTCCTTTCCCTTTAGTAGCTGGACATGCCAGATAGAGAGCTTCATCTGCTAGAGCAGTAATTCCGAACCAGGGACCCCTTTGGGGGTTGAACAACCATTTCCCAGGGGGTGTCATGAACCAGTGAAGAAAAAGGCACAAACAGCTTGGGCCTGGAGGAGGAGGGGGAGAAACTGGAGGGGGGGAGTGAGTTACAGCTTGGTAGGTTGGAGGGGATGTCAGTCAATGGCAGCAGAGGCTGTGATTGGCTGAGGGTGCCAGTAGAGGGAAGTTCTCTATGGCACCTGTGGCAGTGGCCTGCCAAAGGGGGCTTGTGGCCTCTTCCAAGCAGGACAGGGGGTCACCACAACACGAGGAAATGTATTAAAGGGTCACGGCATTAGGAAGGTTGGGAACTACTGTGCTAGAGAGGGGCAGTGCAGAGCTCAAGGGATCAGTTTTAATATTATTCTGGCATCTCTACTCCTGGCAAAAAAGGTATACAGTATACAGTGGTACCTAGACTTAAGAGCAGCTCGACTTAAGAGCGGAAAACTGTTGGCATTTTAAATGCCGCCTTACAAATTTTAGATATGGTCTGCTCGTCTTACAATTTTTTCATTTTTTTTTCTTTTTTTAACTTATTTTTTCAATTTTTTAGATAGGTACCCCGCCTTAAGAGTAGTTCGACTTAAGAGCATGCATTCAGAATGGATTAAATTTGTAAGTTGAGGTAGCACTAATACATATACCAGCAGTGAATGCAGATAGTAAGTACAGTACTATATTTGTAGAATTGTATAACATGTTCTTTAAAGAGGACGACAGAGAATGAGATGGTTGGACGGTGTCATAGATGCAACCAATATAAATTTGACAAAACTCCGGGAGGCAGTGGAGGATAGGAAGGCCTGGCGAGCTCTGGTCCATGGGGTCACGAAGAGTCGGACACGACTGAACAACAACAACAACAAATAACATGTTCTTAATAAACATGCTTTGAATGCATGTTCTGGTTTATTGTATGCAAATTGTGATGAGTGGTGTTAGAGTTGGTCTTTTGTTTTTTATTGGTAAGTTTCTGTTTGTATGGAAGAAATAAGGTATTCTAGTTGAAATTTTAAGATATTTTTGCTAACAATGGCAAGTTGATTTTGAAACACCCTGCATTGATGCGATGGAGTCTATTTTTTCTTTGGGACATGCTTGTGTGTGAGGATGCTGCCTTATGTTATGAACTATAGAGATTTATTCTTTAAACCTGTTTAAACTACTTTAAAAAAACTATCTGATAAAATGAATAATTTGTTCCAGAAATGATATTTTTAGGGATAAATCCATTCATTAGAGTCACTCAACCAAGTATTCCCAAAATTATGGGCAAACATTTGAAATATTAATCTGCATTATTTATAACATCTACAAGATGTTATAAAAAGTGTACATACAGTGTGTGGGGTTGAAGGGTTTGACTTGATGCTGAAGTTCTTAAATCCATATGGCCTCAGTTTTAAGATGCCATGGAAGAGGAGTCTGCACAGATTTAAAATCTAGGTGTCCTGTAGGTTACAGGTTACACCTTGTGTTTTGGGGATAAATAATCAATGGCTGATTAGCCTGACCTAGTTGTTAGTTGTATTTGCAGTCAACTTTTCTCCTTCCAGAAATAGAGAAGTAAACTAGAGGACTAGCTGTCCTTGACTTGATAGTTGATTCTAACTAATAGAGGTGACTTGGTGGGAGAAGAGGCAGTAAAGGGAACTCTGTGTCAGAATACTATTCTTGATTTCAAAGGAAACCAAAGCAGAGTGTAGCCACACACTTATGCTGGATTTTTTAAAAAAGCCAATTTTAATTACCTCAGAGGGAATGCTGTAGACATAATATATCTCAACAGCAGCAAAGCATTTAACAAAGGTTCCCCATGATATCTTGATTTTTAAAAAATACAATCTTCATGTTTTTGTGTATCAAAGCCCATGTTTTCAGGCATGCACTAAATACTCTGCATTAGTGCAGAGTATTTAGAGTCCCAAAAGTTCATTGCAGTTGAGTGGCATGCTTGTTTCTTAAAGGTGAGTTAGAAGAGGCGCAAGATGCATTGAAGGTGTGATTTTCAAGTTACAGTTCAAGAAGCTGTTGATTGGATATCACATCCTTTTGGGACTCTACATTGTCTGCATTAACAAGACAGTGGTGCATGCCTGAAGCAGTAGGATAATTTTATCTAGTGATAGACAGTAGGGTAACCTTCAACAATTAAAAATGAATCTTCCTGTATGTATGTGGTAGAGTCTACCACTTACATGAATTTTTGTAGAATCATGTTCTCAAATAATTTAAGTGCAATTTCCAAGTTAAGCATATGGTAACATATGCTGCTAGATTGTAAAGACAAGGGAGGGATCTCATGGTCTGGCCTTCTTTAGAAACAACCAGATATGCAAAAAATCTTGAGACCTTTGGGCACTCCAGACACTTTTGATCTCTTGGCCCATTTGTCAGGCAAGGAAGTACAGAATAGGGTTAGGAAAGGGAGAGCTGAAAGGGAAGGCTGCTTTGACTTCGACGACACATCAGTGCCTGAAAAGTGGATATATGTAACAGAAAGAAACAATGTACTGTGAAGGGTCACACATCATAGAAATTGCATTATTGAAAATGTAATAGGAGCACAATGACACTAGTTAGAAATTGGCTTTCTGGGGAGGGGGAAATGCAGTGGGAGCACCATCTGGTTCTAGTAGGTGTCCGAAGTTTCCTTCCAATATGGAGGTAATGTCTTTTTAAAGCAAAGCATTTTTTTTTAAAACAAAGCAAAAAGCATTGTAATCTTAAAGGAGGACGTAACCTGAAATAACACCTATTCAGGGATGTTATTTTGAGAATGTCTCTGAAGATTCTGAGTCATCCAGGTAAATTTACCCGGAAGTGGAGTCATGGCAACTGGACTTCTTTTCTTGAGAGATCGAAACATTCTGCTGCTCATCTAAGCAGCTTCATCAGTCTGGGGAAGATTAATGGTGAGTCCACCATTTTATAATTCACCTTGATTTCATACATGTCCTGGTCTGAATAGGCTCATAAGTTGGACAGTGGCCTGAATAAGCTTGTTAGGTAGATAATGGTCTAGGGTGCATGAAAGCCCCACCTATGCAACCTTTCCCAACACCCATTAAGTATAAGTTGTTAATTGTGATCTTGCTGGTGGAGGTGTGAAGTGCTTCTGATTTGTCTGGGGATTGATGAAAGGGCCACTTGATAAGTAGCAGACAGATTATGTCTGAATCCCCCACCTCTGTTGAGGAAGCATTTGGATAAACTGTATAACTCATAAGAAATTATTATAGGACATTCAAAATAGTACTCAGATTTATAGATGTTAGCCCCTGCACAAATGAAAGGAAATATCTTAATTTTGACATGTTAGACTCAGATTCCCTGCTGTTTGGCATTTTTCCAATCCTTGTATGCTCTGCAACATTTTTAAAAGAGATGCATCTGCCAAATTAATTACAGTTTTAATTTATCAATATATTTTTTTAGGGTGGGTAGGAGAAATAACATATTAACCTATATTGCCTCATGGGCTTTTCTCAGAAACTGTTCCACGTGGCTGCTAAAAAGCAGCTTTTAGTCTTGGTGATGAAGGATTTCTTCACTTTGCTCTTCATTACATCATGCACAATTTAGTTATTAGTCTTGGTTTTGCCTTCATGTTTAAAGGAAGCATAGGTTAAGGCAATGTGTAAAAGAACCAAGTTAGCTTCTAGTTTTGTCCTGGGATACTAAAATATTCTTTAATACTCTATAAACTGTAATTTGGGGCTTTGCCTGTGGTATCTTTATTCCTTTAATGTGCTTCTAGTTTGGACACTAGGGTTAATTTTTTTAACTCTTTCATTAAATTAAATGTTCAGTATAAGAATTATCAGGCAGGCTTAAGATTTTGGAGTAATACATTAAGGAAGTTAAGGAAGGGATGTGTCTTGCTTAGAAGGAATTTAGTACATTCTATGGGTCAATTCATTTTACAAAAAAAATTGTCCTATGGAATGTGGTTTAACGTGGTTCCCTTAGGAATGCATTGAATTTGTCTTGCGAGGCATCCTATAGGGAAACTTAAGAAGTTTTCCTAATTCTGGAAATTTCATTCGTCTTATGAGGTTTTCATTCATCTTGTATTCTTGTATTAAGGGGCATTCTGTACTGTACTTAATGTGCTGTTTCACTTAGTGTTCCCAGCAGATAATAAAACAACCCCTACTCCCTGAATGTATGAAGGAAGCATGATTATAATTGACATTACTGTAACTTCTAACCTTTTATTTTACTTATTTACTGACCTAACTTGAAATTATGCTCAAGTTGAATTAAGTGGAATTTACCTCCAAAATATACAGATAAAAGATTGTGCAGTGCAAAACCTAAAAGCACTCTCATCAGAGGGACTTGAATTAGTTCTGTGATTTTTGATTTCGTTTGACTTTTCCCAGAATAGTGGCTCTGTATCAAAATACTGTATGTGAGTACTGCCTCCAATATTCCATAAACAATCAGGTTTCTGTCTTCCATGTATGTTGTTTGATTCTTTACCTGAAGTTTATACCACCCATCTTGGTATCAAGGCCACTCTGGACAATTCACAATAAATATAATATAATAAATAATCCAAAACAAGCAACTAGTTAACATCAAACCAATAACTTAAAGAACATGAAATTAACAAAAATAATTTAAGAGCAAGTCAGCAAACCGACAGCACAGCACTGAAATTTCCGGTGCTTGTTTGTTTGTTTGTTTGTTTGTTTATGTACCACCCATCTTCCAAATGATATTTGGAAGAATATTTTGTATATTTCTATACCACCCGTCTTCCAAAGGATACTAGATATCAGTACACCTCAATTTTAAAAATCTTGTTCTGTCCTTGTAGCTGCATTTGTTGCATTTTGCAGTATCACTAATTGAGCAGATCTTAAGAAATTAGAAATTGTATTTCTTAATAACAGCAGTAATTAAAACATCTGTGTGCAGTAAGCCAGATTTATTTCTGAAAACATTTTGTAATGTGTAATGCTTATACTCTAGTTACTAGTAGCATTGTGAAGACAGAAATATGTACGAGTGGGTGAAATTTTGTGTCGTGTGAGGATTTGGTGAGTCAGTTCCTTCATAAAGTTCATTTGGTTCAAATTGGCTACTCTAGTTACAAGTTACAATTCAGTGGGCTTACTCTAGTATAGTTTACTTTGGCAAGTAACAGAATTCCAGCCATAGTTGTAATTTTCAGAATAGTATGCCCCTGTATACTGCTGCTATGGTTTTCCATACAGAGTTGGAGCATATACTTAGTTTGAATGTACGTTCCATCTGAACTTCCATCCTGTTTCCACTTTAGTTAAAAATGTAGAAAATGATTCTGTCATACTCTCTGTTTATCTCCTTGAATGTATACTGAGAGTGTGTGATGAGGAAAGTAGAAAAAGGACAAGCATTGTGTTAAATAAAGTAACACTATCTTCCAAGCACATCCAATCATTTTTGTTTATCTTCAGTATTTATTTATTTATTTATTTATTTATTTAGGAGCTTATATACCGCCCGTCTTCCAGAAGGAACTCCAGGCGGTTTACAACAATTGAACACAGACAGTAAACAAAATTGTATACAACATCACAATAAAAATAATAAAATCAGTATCATCAGTATAAACATAAAAAAACAATAATGAGAGGGCAAGTTGTTAGGACGAGCAGAACAAGAAAAAACAACAACAACTTAACAGTCACCAAACGCCTCCTGGAAAAGCAAGGTCTTTAAAGCTTTTTTGAAGTAGGGAATACATATTTTTAATATGATGTTGCTTAATATGCACCAATATAATAGTTCACCTAAGAGACCAAATCAATTAAATATGTTCACAACAATCCAGTAGGATAGAATTCTGTGAGGAAGTAACCTTTTGGACACTTGGGCAGCATGTGCACAATTGTTTTGTGATGCTTGATTTGAATGTTCTTGAACTGCTTGGCTGATGAAAGAGTCTTGCCTCTGAGGCTACCAGCTATATCAGGTAGTTCTCTCAAATAGAACTGAATGGAGGTCACTTGTTCTATGTTGATTCCCCAATGAAGAAACAGAATTTAATTTTAATTTGATTTGTCCCCCCAGCAGAGAAGAACAAGTGAGCAAGTGCAATGCCAATTTATGGGGCAGGGGCAATCCCCCCCCAAGATATCTTATATCTCCTTTTATCCTTTCCCATTAATTATGCTGGCTGGAGCTTTTGAGAACTGAAGTCCGGAACATTTGGAAGACTCAAGATTTCCTACCACTTTTTATAAAAACCTATGGCTCAGCTGTGTCCAGAATACCATGTTTAGTTCAGTCATCTTATCTAAAGGAAAACATGAAAAAGGGAATAATAGAGTGATCAGAAATGTTGAGGGGATTTTCATTATGTGCATAAAAGGGGGAAACACTGAAGGGATATGTTAAATATTTCTACACTTAAGGATGGCTGAAAATAGATGTTCTTACAAATGCTGGCACTGGTAGCATTTCTGTAGAACTTAAAATATTTAGTGAGAATTATGAGTTCCTTGAAAAAAACAATCCAGATAAAGGCTGAAGTGTTTTTGTGGGCCTTGTTTTATTATGTGCCTTTCTGTGGCATTCTCTAATTATGAAGAACGCCTTCAGTTCCAGATCTGAATTAACTTCGTACTAGGTTGATATTACAGTACTTGACTTCAATTAACTTCTGTTAGTTGAGTAATATGAACTTAGTCTATTGCACTAGATTTATAGTTTCGGAGCACAAGTTTATAGAGAATTAAAAAATCAGATATTTAATTAGTCCCCTCACCCTCCTCCCCTTAGGTCTCATCTTAGGAAACCAGTTATATATTAAGTGTTAGAAGTAGAACTACTAATTACAGAACTCTTCCCCCCCTTCTTGAAATTATCCTGGGAAACAGGGTGGGTACAAAATTTAATTACTGTAAATAATTAAAAAAATCTGATTTTTAAAATTTAAATCAATTTGATTTAAACCAGAACCACCCTGTTAAGAAATAGGGACTCTTGGTTACCTAGGGCAGGAAAAGTAGCTTGGCTTTCTCTTAGGACCCTCTGAATAATTATTTACAGAGACTGATAATTGTAGGACGTCTTTTGTAAAACTGGTTACTATCTCTGTGTGAGGGATATTATCTAGCTCTAGACTTGAGACACTTGAGCCTGTACGGTATTTCAGTATTGGTTTGTTGGGAGGAGGGGTAATCTCTGAACAGGTTTTGTGCTTGAGTTTCATGGGCTTTCTGATAATCTCCTCCTTCCAACAGCACTATTGATCGCTCGCTGTGTTATCTGTTTCATAGGAGCTCTGCATGTATATGGCATTATTTCCTTTTTCCGCAAATCGTTTCTCACCTAGTCAGAGTGCCTTCTCCCATTGAAAACTGCCCATGATGACCAATCTTCCCAGGCTAGGCATTTGAGGCAACTTACACCTGGAGAGGCCCAAAAGGAAAAAAATCTTTTTTTTTTGAAATTTTAGGGTTTTTTAAGGGGGAAGGGAGGGGGTATGGGGAAAAGGAAAAGGAAAAAAGGGGAGGGATAGAGTTTAAAATTTACATTGAATATATCAAGCAAAATAAAAAAAAGAAAGTAGTATAACATATTGATAGATTGCCAAATATTATCACAGTACTAATAAGTTTGTTGGAATAACCTTTTAAATTCGATTTCGATGCATTCTCTTATCTTTTCGTGAGATATCTGCCTGGCCCGTTTCCTTGGCTGCCTTTAAAAACATATTAAATCCTGATCTGAAATATTTTATTTACTATGTTCTGGTCTAAGCTCTATCTTAATTTTCAGACATCTTTCTCAAATTTTCCAAATGTAATTTCATATGATAAAAAAGTGTTCCATCATTAGAACATCTTATGATTTTATGCCTGTGGTGCGAGATTTGTCTGCCTTTGACTATTAAACCCCAATTATTTAACAGGCACCTCAAATGTAATGTAATTTCAAGTGTTCATTAAAACATGATTTTAATGTATTATTTTTATTTTTATTATATTACTGTATTTAATGTTTATTTTATGTGAATTATCTAGTTTATTTTTAATGTTTGTATACCTTAGTTTGTTGTAAACCACACTTGCTGTCAGATGGGCAGTATAGAAATCAATCAATCAAACAAACAAACAAACAAATAAATAGTATCTTTTCTCAGTTCTTCGTCCCTTCACTTAGTCAGAGGTAGGGATGCTTGAGATTTTGTCTTCCAGAAACACAGCTAATGCTAGAGAATTAATGGGAGATTGTCCAAAACATCAGGAGGATGAAATATTTCCATCCCGCTTTACCGAGTATCTAGATGTCTGGCTGTGTATTGTGCTCTCCTCCCTACTTTGTACATGCTGTACTTTTGTTTTACCGCAGGATTTTGGCACTTGTACTCGTGATGCTGTCTACCTCTGGGCACTGAGATGTGAGGTGATAGGTAGAGGATAGGAAGTGCATGCCACAGTATGTTATTGCCTCTGTCCCAAAGTGCTCGGAGCCTAGTACAGTATACTGCTTTTTACTTTAGCTTTATTGATTCAGTACTTATAACTAAAACTTTTCTTTGCTTCCTTTTTCAGGCTGCCCTCTGCCGAGGCAGTAGGAGACAGCAGAGCTGGCCTCTGCAAAGGGAGAGGCTGGACTGCCCGTCTCTCTGTGCTGAATGGCTACTATGGCGCCCGCTCTCACTGACGCAGCAGCTGAAGCTCACCACATCCGGTTCAAACTGGCTCCCCCATCCTCTGCCCTGTCTCCTGGCAGTGCCGAAAACAACGGCAACGCCAACAATATCCTCATCGCCACCAACGGCACGAAAAGGAAAGCTGAGGATTCCAACTTAGATTTCCGAAATAACTCGACAAAGGAAGAGCTGGGAAAGCTGCAGCCTCTGGTGGCATCTTACCTCTGCTCGGATGTAACTTCTGTTCCTTCCAAGGAAGCTTTGAAACTACAAGGGGTCTTCAACAAGCAGACAGTCCTGAAATCCCATTCGCTGTTATCTCACCCCTTCTTGAAAACTAGTGACCTGTTGGCGAGGCAACCTGTGTTTTCCTTGGAGAACCTAAAAACCATGAGTGCTAGTAGCCAAACACCTCTGCCACAGGCACCCGTCAATGGCTTGGCTAAAAAGTTGGCAAAGAACAATAGCTCTGATTATGAAAACTCTGCTTCGCTCAATGGCGGGAAGCGTACCCCTCCTTCAGCCAGCCTTCAGGATGTTGATACAGATAGCCCTGGGGGTTCTGATTTGGGGGACCCGAAATCAGGTTTGACCAATTGTACTCTTCCACACAGAAGCCTTGACGCAGAGCACGCTGCTCCAGTTAGCAATAATGGCACTGCAAATAAGCCTACCCACAGTTCCCCGCAGCAATTGCATGGGCTTGAAGGGAGCGGTGAGAACCGGTGGTTGTTATCTGGCATGCTTGCTTGTTCTAGTATTGGAAGCAGTAAACCAGCAGAGGAGCAGAAGATCTCTCTGCCAAACAATTCCCATAGCACTCTGGATTCTGATATGAGGACAAGGGTGCTGTTGCGGCGGCAGGCAGACATTGAGAATCGCGCTCGCCGGCTGCAAAAGCGCTTGCAGGTAGTGCAAGCCAAACAGGTGGAGCGGCACATCCAGCAACAGCTGGGGGGTTTCTTGGAGAAGACTCTGAGCAAGCTGCCCGCTTTGGATTCCCTGAGACACCGGAGTCAGCTGATGCTGACCCGCAAGGCAGAAGCGGCTTTGAGAAAAGCTGCCAGTGAGACAAATACATCCGAAGGACTGAGCAGCTTCCTTAAAAATGACTCCATCTCAGACGAACTGGAGAGATTTACTGCCAGCGGGATAGCTAACTTGCGGTCTTGTGAGCAGGCGTTTGACTCGGATGTCACAGACAGCAGCTCTGGTGGGGAGTCAGATATTGAAGAGGAAGAACTGGCCAAAGCAGATACTGAACAGCACCATGTATCACTGTGAGTAGCACCAGGGGTAATTTCACAACAGCTGGGGTAGTTTCACTGGGATAAATGTGAAGTCTGTTTAGCCCAGTGTCATGGATTGGGTAGCAGTATATGTGTATCAGCCTTCCTGAAATACAGTCCTCTGAAAATTATTGAACTGCAGCTCCTGTCATTCACCATTTGGAATGTGGGCAAAGGCTCATAGCAGTTATGGACCAGAGCTAACATTGTCCATCTCTCTATATGGGAAGGTTTCTTGAGGAAACAGAGTAGGACATGCGCTACACAACTACTTATTGGTGACTGAAGGGGATCATCTTAACTGTTGTTAATTGCATGTTAAGTATTAAGGATAACTGAGAAATTCTAGCCTTTCTCATTTGTCTTTTACTATAAGGCATTCTAAAAATCCTCTTTCTCAGCTTCTTTGCACCTACTTCAGTCTTGCATTTATTTATTCTCCCTGACTGATGGAAATATTATTCTGCTTGGTGGAGGCAGTCAGCTTTTTTTTTTGTTTTAGCTCGGCCTTCCCTCTTTTAACTGTGCTCCAGTTGTGTTGGACTACAGCATCTGTGTTGACTAGAAGCATTGGGAATTACTCAAAACAGCTGGAGTTTGGGGGTGTCAGGTTTATGGTACTTAAGTAACTTTGAATATGAGTTGCATTTATGATGAGCTTTAGCTGAAATTTGGGTAACAGTACACACTATGAAATTTCTTGTAATGTCCAGAATCCTCCTCTGAAGTTAAAGCCAGTGGAAAGGAAATAGCTTTACTCACAATGGCAAATTGCCAGTTATTTACAAAGTCCCAATTTGGTTTCCTCATTGCATGGCAGTCAGGTGATTTGGCTTGTGTCTAGAGATTGGAGTAATTAATTAGTGGCAATTTGCTCCTGCAAGTGATGTGTTTTCTTTCCACCAAAATGACTCTACTTGAGAATTCTGGCCATAGCCTTGAATCTAAGCAAAACCATGCTGAGTTTAGACCAAGTAAAATAAATAATCTTACTCTCATATGACATTGATGATTTCCACTTTTGTTTGGTAATGGGATAATTTGATCTGCTTTTCCTGTTGCAACAAAAGAGAATTATCTACATGTTAACTTCATAAGGGCAAGGTAGGAACTGCCATAGGGAAGTTGTTCCTGCTTATGTATTTGTCCAAATCTAAAGCATAAAGTGTTCTGTCCTTCTTGGTGAAATATGAGATCTTTCTCCTGGTAGGTTAGGTGACAAGAATGCATGAATGGCTTTGAGTTGTGGAAATTCTTTGGGGCACTGAAACCCTTGAGGTCTATATCTTATTTGACAAACAGCATGAGGGAGGATATGAAACTAAAATCATACAGAGAAAAAGGGAGGGGCAGGAAAAAAGAAAGGAAGGAAGCAAATGTGATTAGGAAATTGAAAGAAAAGAAACGAGGATGCACTAAGGACACATGATTGGCCATGGTTAAAGTATTGGTTGACTAATGATAGCAGCTAGTTTTATTGAAAGGAACATTAACATGTAACTAATGTTACATGTTGTCCTTTCCTTTGTGCCAGTTTCTGTTTCTTTGCATCTCCCCCCCAAATGCATTTTGAGTTGACATTGTTATCTCATTTCTAATCCAGAGTAGTTGAGTCTCTGGATAAATACATTAATTTAAAGTTTTCTTCATGGATCAGTGTTTATTGCAGCTCTGGATCAGCTGGAGTCAGCATCTTAAATGTGAATGAGTTTGTCAGAACAGTGGATTGGAAAAGACCACACTCTGTTTTTAGTATCACTGTCTTGTGATAATTTGGGGAAGCTGCTATCTGGCCAGTAATTGAAAGTTGCAAGGTCTTTGAGAACAGGTCTGTCTTGTGCTTATGCATCTGCCTCGGGTCCTGTAAGTGTAAACAAACCAGTGCTACCACGGCCTTAAAATGGATTTGGCCTTCTGGGGTAGGGATCAACAGGAAACAGTCTTGTAGCAGAACATCTCCTTTTTGTAGTTAACAAGAGTCCCAAGGTTCATCTTTTGAACCAGACACAAAATGGCAGTAGTGAGTACAGAATCAGTTACAAAATGGTGGATGAAGAAGCAGAACCTGCTAGGTCAGGGCAGTGGCTGCAGGGAAGACTACATCAGTGTATAGTCCCACTATTGCTTCTTCAGTCTGGCATAGATTAATCTAAGAATAGCTCAAGTACAGCAATGTCAGAAGTGTAATGGAAGAGCTAAACATACAAGCAGAAAACATAAGGGAAGCAGTTTCTAAAAGATTCTAAAAACAAACACAACTTAATTATGGGTTGTTCCCTTTTATAATATGAATGGCATTTGCCAAAATTTCTGCATGTTTTAGGTTTTGTTTGCCTGGGCAGGTTCCTGTTAAGATTATTGTAGCATTGTGCACAAAAACATCCTCTGCTCAGGAAGTTATAGGAAATGGGTTCTCTGTATTAATTGTATTGCTGACTGAATGTTGTGTAAATGGTAATAGCTGGTAGAATGGTGGAAAAGGTGGTAAATTGGAGCAAAGCTGAAAATCTTGGTCTTCCCATTGAGACTTTTGTTGTAGTTGCAGTTATGATGCCATGTGATGCAAGCATGCTAGGTGCTTTCCCCAGACTTTACTTCAATGTGGGTGATTACTGGATGGATAAAAATCAATGTGTGTTTTAAAATCAAATTGATTTAAATTATGATTTAAGTAAATAAAAATCAAATTTGTATTTAAATTATCAATATAACTTCCCCATTTTTAGATTTACATTGTGATTTGAATTGTGAATCATTTAAATTAAATCCACCTTAGTGAGCCTGTGTTTACTACTATAGTCATCCGTAATTCTGGTAGTGAACTAGGATCATGTTGCATGACCATACTTTAATATGCAGCCTGATTGGTTGATCAAGTTCCATATCTGTTACATCATCCTTCCCCAACTTGATTGCAACTTCCATCACTTATCCTGAGAATGATGGTAGTTATGGTATGCGGAGGACACCGTAACAATGGATCCTTGTGGTGCAGTAGTTAAACTGCTGTACTGCATCTAAAACTGCTTAAGACCTGGGGTTCAGTCCCACGTAGCCAGCTCATGGTTGACTCAGCCCTCTCTTCTGAGGTCAGCAAAATGAGTACCTAACTTGCAGTGGGGGGGATGTGCAGCCTGTATATTGTAAACTGCTCAGAGACTGCCTTAAGCACTATGGGGCAATATATAAGCAGAACACTTTCTGCTTTGCTTTTTCACCAATAGGAAACATTCCCAGCCCTATCTGCCAACTTGAACCCTAAACCAAAACACTATTATATCAAAGCAAATTTTCCCATAAGAAATAATGGAAACTCAGATTATTCGTTCTGGGGACCCATAGTACACACAAAAGGCCAAAACTCACAAAAGAAGTTGGCTAGAAGTCCACATCCACACCATGATTTAGGTACCTGGCTGCAGAATCTGCTCCACTTGGGACTAACAACTGGATTTTGCTCTTTGTTTTTAATGGGACAATAATCAAATGCAATTTGCAGCCATATACGTACTTGACTAGCTGCCTCATGACTAGAAATAGTTTGAAAAATAAGAAATGATGTTAAAAACAAATTAATTAAAATATAAATATAAATGAAAATAAAACCCTAACCTGCACTCTCCTTTGAAAATGTTCCTGGTTGGTGCAAGGGCAACCTCCATTCCTCTCTCCTCCCCCTGCTTTTGAAGTTTCTCTGAGCTGGAACGCTCCAGACAGTTCCCCACAGTCCAGCAGGGAGAGGGGGAGAGAGAGACACCATTGGCTCCCGGTGCTTGTATTGCAAGACACTGCTTGGTGATCAAGGCAGAATTGATCAGAAATGATTGCTTGACTTGCAAATCATTCTTTAATCAAGGCATTCCTAAACCAAGGTATTACTGTATATTGCACATCCGTTCTGTGTCCTCAGCCATCCACAAAAGATCAAGTTATGTTATGTCCCATTCTTAATGCTACATGCTTTGGTTGTTTGATGAGAAAATTATGTCATGGTATTTAAGTATGTCATGGTATTTAAATAACTTTACACCAATTTGTCTGTGATCCCATTGCATTTATTTAGAATAAAACTAATATAAGTGCATATAGGGAAAAGGCTATTATCATTCCAGATAACTCTCACCCTCTGTATTCTAGAGGCAGATGGAAGTCTATTTTCTGGAAGTGTTTAAATTTTCTTAGTCTATAAAACAGAATAATGTAATCATTTGTAGTTGAATAGAAAACAGTCTAACCAAGGTATGCAGATAATTTCATTGCTTTGTGAAATGAAGTTTGTGTCTAAAACTTGCATTCCTTTGAGAAACGTGGTGGATGTAGAGATTAAGATAAATTGCATCTACATCCACATTTTTCCTCTAGCTTGGAGAAAGTATTTCCATTTCCGTTTAAAGGAAGTAAAGTAACAAACTTGATTTACAATATGTAATAGGCCAGCTAGATTAATAATAAAATATTCTTGGATTTCAATTGGTTTTTCTGTTACACTTGAAAGTGCTAAGTTAAGTTCCAGTTTCTTTTGTAAAAGTGTGATGACTCTGTACTGCAGTCATCACAATCTGATGTTCCCCAAACATGGTGTTCTACAAATTACATTATCCTAAGGCTGTAGTGTTTATACCATTGGAAATGTAGTGTAAACATATGTAGATTACTGCTTCTTTGAAAATATATGATGGGGAAGTGCAAGGGTGGAGAAGGCTGCTTCTGTGCTTGTGTTCAGTCTCCTTTGAAATTCCAGGTCAGTTCTATTAAGACCAGATGTTAGCGTATTATTATTGAAATGTTAACACATTGAAATTAGTCAAAGGGAAGTAGTATTCCTCTCTCAAAATATGGTCAGTGGGTGTTGTTAACCTTTGTTGCAGATACCTTCTTTATTTTTATATCCATTCCAGGTAATTTTTAGCCCTCTCTCAGACATTTTGAGCTGCCTAGATGCCCTAAGCACATCCGATCTCGCCCGATTTCGGAAGCTAAGTAGGGTTGGCCCTGGTTAGTACTTGGATGGACGACCACCAGGGAATACCAGGTGCTGTAGGCGCCTGGAGTAGGAACTGGCAAACCACTCCAGTATTCCTGCCGAGAAAACTCCATGGACATGGGGTCACGAAGAGAGTCAGTCATGACTGTAATGACACCACACACACACACACACACACACACACACACACACACACACACACACACACACACACACACACACACACACACACACACACACACACACACATTTTAGAGATGCATCTCTCTGGAGTTTACTTTCCTCTTCTCCAGGTGCTTTGTAATCCCTATCTGAGCCTGAATCTGGTAGGACTAAATGAGTGTGAATATACACCTAAGTCCCACCTCCTGTATTCTAAAGCCACCTGGTTTAGTTGTTAAACACAAAGAAGCTGGTAAGCATGTTTAGCTGAGCCTGCTACACTGTGCCTGTGATGCAGAGCTCCACCTTATCAGAGGCCTTTCTCACTTCTAGGTAGGCCAGGAATGGGGAGCTTCCCTGCCTCACCCTTCTTTACCAATACAAGGATTCAGGCATAGTAGAACCATACTCTCCTTTTCTCTCTCTTCCTCCCACCAGCTTTTCTAGATTTCTCTTTTCTCCTAAGCTAGTTTTCTAGTTGACTCTCACTGAAAGTATGTGGGTCAAACTTCCCTACTGGTTCTTTGTGGGGACTGTTAAATTTAAGATTGGTAGATTCTCTGTAATAGTGTTCAGTTACTAATCTGCTTTCAATTGACTGATCTGATGGTATTTTGGAAACAGTGATATATGCATGTGTGCATCCATGTGTATTATCCCTAATCAGTTCTTTATTGCCAAGGCTTTAAAGTAATGTTGCAAGCTTGAATCTGTCAGTTACTCAACTGAAGCCTTGGTTGATGCCAATTCTTAATCAGGATGGGCAAACTTTAGTGAATTGCATGATGAGCTGAGCACTCTCTCCCCCTTTTTTGAGGGTGTTCCTCAAAACTATAAATGTTATTTATTTATTTATTTATTTATTTACAAAAACTTTTAGCCGCTCCCATTACCAAGAGGTCCCTGGGCAGCATATGTTCCCATTTTTAACATTTGTATAATACTGTTCATAAAGTATATTATCGTTCACATGTTTAAATAAAACAAAACTAACAAAATACATATTAGTTCCCACTTCCTAATTTCTTCAGTAACCTAAGTACTAGTTGCTAAGCTAGTGTTTCTAAAGTTTCATTACCTCTTCAGAGCAAAAGATTTTACAGCCCTTAGAATAAAAATTAATTTGTAACAGTGGAAGACTTGCATGAGAAAGATTTGTCTGTGGTTTGTTCATCTAACTTGGTGAGTAGCCTTGAGCTTGTTTTGGAGCAGTTAATTTAATAGTTCAGGGATTTTCTTAGAACTCTCCTAGCCCTTAGAGCTGCCTCTCTCAACCTGGGGGTCATGACCCCTTTGGAGGCAGAACAGCCTTTTTAGATGGGTCACAGCGAGTGCCGACGGGCCACCGGTCATGGTGGTGGTGCTGGTGGTGGTGGTGGTGAGGCAGATGCTCTCTCCGGATTCAGTGGTGATGGCCTCCAGCTCAAGTAGCACAAGTTGGCCTGTGAGGAGGAGAAGACCTGGCCCAGCACGTGCTTCCTGTCCCAAAAGCTGCTCCACTTGGCACTCCCACCCAGCAGGTTGTCCTTGGACAGTGGAGATGGCATGGGCAGCCCGGCTTGGTTGCATGGAAAAGACTACACTTCCTGGCAGGCCCCATGGCGGCAAAGGCAGCAGCAGCAGTTGGCTGGCTGGCTATCCGGCTCTTGTCCTCACACTCTGGCTTGCCGGTCCTGCTGCCATCGCCGCTTGCATTGCTCTTTGTCAGATAAGGAGGAGGAGGAGGGCCTCGTGGGCTGGCCCTGCTGTGCCTCCAGATGCTGCTTGGCTGGGTCGGCCAAGCCAGACGCCCTCCTGCCTGTCAACGCCAGGCCACCCTCTCGTCCCAAGAGCAGGGGGTGTGTGTGTGTGTGTGTGTGTGTGTGTGTGTGTGTGTGTGTGTGTGTGTGTGAGAGAGAGAGAGAGAGAGAGAGAGAGGCTGTGGGGACACTCCTTTCTCAGAGCCGCTTCCCCCCCCCCCACGACAGCTTAGCTCTCCTTCTCCTCCCCCCAACACACACACACTGGCCTCCCCCGCCATCAGGTAGGGGGTGTGGTGTGAGGGAGGTTTCCATGGAAACAGGGAGTGGCCTTTGGACCACGGCCCTTTCCTTGCTCTGCCCCTTCATGCACCCCAACTTGCTCCATCTCCCCAGGCCGCCCCACCAACACTTCCTCCCTTCCGTCGCAGGAAGGTCCGTCCAGGAACAGCTGGGGCCTGAGCCCGTTGGACTGCTCCACAGGGATGGCCTAAGGACCCCACTCCCACCCTGTCCAGCAGGGAGGAGAGGGACTTACTTTCTCTTGGTGATGTCCCCTCCCTCTCTGGCCTTCCCCCTCCACAACCCCTCCCTTCCTGCCTAGGAGGCACTTGTAGGGGTGGCTTGCAGCTTCCCTCCACTTTTCTCCCCCATCCCTCTGTTGTGCCATCAACCGGGTGGACAGGGATTGATCGGGGGCCCAGGGACCATTCTGATTCCTGTCCCTCTCCCCTCTTTTTTTTGCCTCCTCCTCGTCACAGCCTTTGGGGAGGAAAAGGTGGCCTTCTTTGTGGGGTTTTATATCCATTTATGTGGGGTCACTGAGTTTCTCCCCTCCTGGCGCCATGTGTTCGTCCATGGGCTCTTTGGCGGGCTCCATCCTCTCCTCCCCACCTGCCTGCATCCGTCATCTTCCTCCGATACCACTCAGAATCGCCATTTACGGTTTGGGGGTCACCACAACATGAGGAACTGTATTAAAAGGGTTGCAACATTAGGAAGGTTGAGAACCACTGCCTTAGAGGTACAAGGGGCCTTTTGAGGCTTCAGATTTTTTTATTGGTTTAAGTTACTTTACTAACTCTGTCTCTACCTCTCTAGGTCACACTTATGTTATATGTAGAATTGCCTTGGAAAATAGCCTAGGAATGTCAATTTGATTTACAAAACCTTCCATAGCTTGGGACCTGAATACCTGGCAGAGCAGATCTTCCAGAGATTAACTGAGGCCCGACCTACTAGAATGTTGCAGGCGTTCTCACTTTGGGTGGCCACACCCAGGGAGGCTAGGAAAGCGGTAACCCGCAACTGAGCCTTCTCTGTGGCTGGCCCTTTGGTTTGGAACCATCTCCGGAGTGAGCTGTGCCTTGCACAGTCCCTGCCTGCCTTTAAAAATACCTTAAAGACCTGGCTCTTCCGTGAGGCCTTTGGCGACCTTTAATTTTTTCTTTTTACTCTATTCCGCCATCTTGCCAAATATATTTTTAATATTTTCTGTTTATTAGTATTAGTACACTTAATCTATTTTACATATTTTATATATTTTTATATTGGTATTACTTTTTTCTTTCTTTTTGTTTATACTTTTGTTATTTCTGATTGTTTTGTTGATGCTGTTAACCGCCCAGAGTTCCTTTGGAAGATGGGTGGTATAAAAATATATAACAAAATAAAAAAATAAATCTAAGATAGCTCGTCAGACAGCCTGTATGATCGTATTATACCTGTGCTTGGCCAAATTACTACTATTTGTATTGTTTTGTCAGCCTAATTTTGAACTTGGCACAAAATGATAGTTTTGAAGCTGTACACAATTTAGATCCAGGTTAGCTGATGGAACAGTTCCCTTTTGTTAAGGTCATTACCCTAATGGCGTTCTCCAGATGCTCCTGCAAAATGAGATGATGTGGCAGATTGGTAGTAAGGGGTACTATATTCAGTGCTGGCGCTGTACCTGTGGAATGCTCTCCTGACGACAGCTTACTCATCACATATACTGCATCTATGTTTTTCCGCACAGGTGAAGAATTTTTGTTGAAAAACTCTATTAAAGATTAGTTTTTACTGTTTTGAGATCTTGGCATTCTTCTGGACTGTATGTGCTGTGGCATTTATTCACTTTACTCCTGCTTTTATCTTGATAGTACTTTGAACTGTCTTTATCCGTGGTTTCTATTGTTTGCAGTTTGTATTTTGTTTGTATCTTACATTGTACATTGCCCATATTATCCAGAGAGCAGGGATTATGGAGCAGTCTAAAAGTATAGAAAATAAATGGTAACAAAAAAGAAGCTACCAGAGTCTTAATTTTAATGCAGCTCTGATTCTGCTCCCCCCCTCCACCTCTGTAATGTTGGGAAGCTGCTCAAAAACTCAGTTGCCCATGCAAATGTATGACTTAGAATTGCAAGCAGTTTCTGGAGTTTGGGAATTTCTTATGCTTAAAACAACTTTTGCTTTGGAAAAGGGTTTTATATTAAATTATTTTCTCAACTATTTTGAACCACAATAACAAACAGAATTTATCAACAGTGGATAACAGGATTATTATGGTGACATGAGGATATACACTCCCTGCCATGCAAAATCAACCTGCATCAGATATGCATGCCGATAGCCGCAGCATTCCTCACTATCCGCAGACTGTGCTTCCAAGAAAAAGAAAGAAAGAAAATCTGCACATACAGCAGGCTCCCTGTCGCAAGTACATGATATAGGATATGGGCCTTGTTGCTGGTAGTGGGAGGTCCTGCTAGTGATGTAAAATTTTGAGAAACTTTTTTGGAGGGAAAATAGAAAAAAATCTTATTATTCTCAATTCTCCTGTGCCCCCCCCCCAGGTTCCCTCCCTTTGTGCATGTCTTCAAAGTTTCCAAGAAATGTTTGCATTTCTAGGTCCTGCTCTGGTCTTCCATGTGCTATATGTTCATATGATTGCAGTGCCTGAAAAAGGCTAGTGATATTTTTAATGTTGATTTGGATGTAGGCTTCAAACTAAAAAGGAGCAGTTATAAGATTAGAGAGGTAAAAATTCCGGAAATTTTGAAGCTTGGAAAAACCCCTATTTATTTCCAGTATTTTTGGGGGGGAAACTGAAATGTTTGGAAAAACTGAAAAAAATGGTGCATTAGCACACACCCTTTTACAGCTTAAAAGTCATTCTGTTACTTTAGGAACATAAAATATGACTATGGACAATTTGACTTGGCATAAAATTATCACAACTAACAAATTAAAATACTGTATAGTGTATCCAAACAATTATTACAGACAGAATTTACTTTTTAAATAATATTTATTTGTAATTGTAGTAGTAATTAAGTTATTATTTACACACAGGCTATAAACTAATATAGCTAAATGATTCGATTTTCTGGAATCAGATAACTGTAAATTCTTACCAAACATACCCAACCACATGCAAGATCAAAAGTGAAACTTTTTTTTTCTTGTGACAATGGCAGCACCTCCTAAAGGAAGAAATGCATCTTGTTCTTGCATGGGAGAGTTCAGTTTGTTACCTAGGACTTGCTTGTCCTCAGTGCACATAAATCAGAATAATCTGATATTTTGCATATTTTTTTATAAATGATTTGGAAAATATTTGAACCCCTGTTCTTAAGATATTTCATTCTTCATGTTAAAATAAAACATTCCACAATCATTTTTTTTTTTTCTTTTTCAGTTTTTCTGGGGAAAAAACCAAAAGCTTCAGGAAAAAAATGGAAAAAACCCACCTCTCCCCCCCATTTTTCTGTTGTTGTTTTTTCCTGGGCCTTCACATATTTATATGAGACCGCTCTAGAATCAGAATAGGAGAGGCTTGTAGATATGGAGCAGATAAGGAAGAGTACATCAAGGAGGGCAAAATTGTTAAAGGAGAAGTAGAACCCTGTCCCGAAGGAGGCAAGACAGCCCTTACCCACTACTAGAGCATGATGGTTTATTTTCAGTGTGCAGTTAGGTTGGTTGGAAATCACCTTTAGAAGGATAAGAATGAACCCCAAGAGTCTGCTATAGAGCTTTAGGTGAGCTTCTCCAAGCTGCTGCAGTAAATTTTATGTACTTGAGCAAATTATAAATCCCAGGATTCCTTAGGTTAGAATCCTGATCAATATGGTAACAAACTAGCTAGCATTCCAGCTAAAAAATACCCCCCAAATTATCTAGAGATTCTGGCATTTTAGTAACTGGATATTAGAAACCAGTTGGAATCTGAAAAGGCTCACAAAAACTGTAGGAATCATAAAAGGACAGCAAAACAAAACAAAAAAGCATAATAAGAGACAAAATGCCCCCACATACAAGGCAGGAAACATTTCCAGTTTTGTTCTTAAAGATGGGCAGAAATAGCATAACACTAAGAACTGTTTGATAAAGAAGAAAAGTCCCAGAGACAAAATCCCAACCAAACAAAATATCTGGTTGTAAGCTTCAGTGAAATTTGACCAAATACCCAGATGCATTTCTTGTGCTGTTGCTAGTCCTTGGATGAATGAATGATAAGCATTTGTCCTTCCAGCAATTGCAATATCATCAGCATGGGGAAACTTGAATCTCATTTAGCCATGGATGCACTTTTTAGCTTTGGGTCTGTTCTTTTTTCATGGTTTAACCAGCTTGCAGGATTTTTCTAAATGCAATATAAGAGAAGAGTCCTTGGAAAAAAGTAGGATAAAAAATCGCTTTGCCAACTGTATGTGCTGCTGTCTTTGTTTGTTCATTATTATTAATTTTAATTTTTTAATTTCCCCATTTTATTTAAAGTTTTATGTCATAAGCTGTACCAGTATTTTTTTTTTGTTATCTTGTTGTGTTGTTGTGTTGTAAGCCACTCAGAGTGACCTTTAAGGCCAGATGGGCAGGATATAAATGCAATAATAAATAGATGTGTATATTTTGAGAGGGGCTTCACCATTGTTTCCTTCAAAATAGTTGGGTTATTGCCTTTTCCCAGATTGAGTGACTCACTCATTCAACTTGTATGCCCCATAGTACATACAATCTCTGCATTGTTTACAGCATAAATTTAGCAAGAGAAAGTGTGTGTACTCAGCGGCAGTTATGATAGGTGTCACCTCACTCAATCTCATTTATATCCTCATGTCTCATAAATTTGGAAGTAATCTGCACAATCTAATTAATCAGAATGTTAAGAACGTCTGATTCCGAGGGAATCATCGCAAGCAGTTTTGCCCGTAAACTTGTTCCACTATTTGATCACAGTCAGAACCTCAAAGGGTTCTTACCTAGTCTCCATCTCAGTGATTTTAAATGTTGGTCCTTCAGTTATTTTGGATTTCAGGAGAGCCAATCTACCATGGCTAGTGGTCAGGGATTTGACGAGTTAGAAGTCCTAATCAATGTCTCTATTTTTGGCACCTCTGGTGGGCTTGGTCATTCATGTACCTCCAAAAAACTATTGTGGTGGATGTGCAGGAGTGGGAAAGCCCTGCATCGAGGGGGACAGAGGTATACGTAACCACCAATGCCCATCTTAGAGTGAACCTAAGTCCTAATTTCTGGCAGAACAAAGTTTGAGACCTAGTTCTGCTGAGCCATGACCGCTGCTGAACATATCTCAGAAAGCTGTTTCCCTATTGACTAAAGCTCATACGCATGTAAGAGGTGATGACAGTCGTCATCATTTCCACACATTGTACATTTAATGTATGGGGAACCAGTGTTGCTATTGGCTTGGTATATACTGTATGTAGTTCTGCATTGTGCAGATGGTGGGGCAAAATGACAAGACATTAGTAGCTGTCTTCCTTAGGAAGCCTAGACTTCTACTTCCTTGCTTACTTGTGTGAGATCCCTTTTCCTTGGACATCCAGTTGGATAGTTCTGGGTTGAGTACCACTGTTAGGGTTTTTTCCTTCCAGTTACAGTACAGATTTTACATATGTAGCACTACAGGTTGTTGCAAAAGGTCTGTCAAAGGGAACCTAGGTTCTTAAGCTCAGTTCCACCTGTGATGCATCTCATTTTGTTGTTTACACAGTATGTATTCTGGTGTAAACTGCAGATTGTAGCAGTATATTGTTCAGCATAGCTTCAAGATATGTTGGCATAAAAGTCTTCAGCAGTATCTTTCACTCATCCACCCCAATCCAACCATTCAATAATGGTTGAAACCAGTGGAAATTGAGTTTAAATTTCAGGTCTGCATGAATTTCAATCTCCTGTTATGAACTCAAAATTCAACTAAATTTGGAAGTATCATCTTGTTGTACTGTGTGTAAATCAGAGCTCTCTGTCTGCATAAAGTGGTAGATGAGGCAGTGAATGGAGTGTTGTGGAACTTCCTGAAGAACTTCAGGTCCAGAAGGTGCTTTTATACCCCTTTTTTCAATATGGCTTGGAATTCTTAGGCTTTGTTCTGGACCAGTATTGGGTGGCTAGAGCTCACTTGATGTTCACGAATGGAGGATTACCCAGGCTGTTAATCTTACTGGGATATATTTAGGTTGGTTAATCTTGATTTTCTTTGCATGAGAGTTTTTTTCACTTTAATCCTCCCCCCAAACTGTGTTGTGCCCATTTGGGGGGAGGAGATAAAAATCTCAGATAAATAATACATTATTGTGTACATCCTTCACATGATTTGGTCTCAGAGCAATGCAACTGAAGGCATTGTGTTTTAGCTTTCCACTGTTTTCTCCTTTTGATAAAGATATCAGTTCTGTAAAGCTCATAGTAATGAGGATACATAGCATGTCCATATTAGGATGCAGCCAGAGACCGAGTTCTCTTTGATATTTGTAATCACATGCAGAAAAGGGGTCAGTGGACAGCAATGAGGAGAAACATGAGTGATGAGCAAATTCATCCTTAAAAGTGCACAATATGGTAGGCAAGGGCAGCTTGTCACCTTTTCATAAGATAGAACCCAGTTTAAGTAAAACAGGAACTTAAAAGGCATTCCATACTTAGAAAAGGTCTGTGGCAGTAGTGGCCTGAAGTTAGGGCTCAGCCCCACTGTCAGTTGGCTGGCTCAGTTCTCCGCTCTCTCTGTGTGACAATGAAAAATGTCAGTGCATATAAGTAAAATATTTTTCTGTCACTGACACAGTTTAGTTGTTCAGATGATAGTTTCAGAATCCCCCATGACATGGCCAGCAGCCTTGCTATTTGGGTGTTTCACAGGGAACTGCATTTTAAAACATCAGCCTTTTTGACCTCTGTAGTGTAATCACTGCAGCCTTTTAGATTGCTAGACTGGGGTTCCAGCTGATAGTGTAAGAATGAGAAGCAGGTTTGAGAATTCATTACTGCTTTCCTTGGGAGCCTAGAACATTGACAGTCTTGCATGCATCAGGTTGTATTTCATTTTTTCCACTGCAGAAATGCAGGTGCTGGGGTTGGGTACAGGACTCTTGCATCTTAAAAATCCTGCCCAGCTTGACTTATTTACCATATGTGTTTCAAAAAGGTTTCGAGCCCCAAAGGTTACAAAGAAAGTTTGAAAGTTCATGAGCAGTGCTGGACTAAGGAGTAGCCGCATAGGGTTTTCAGTAGTTGGGTGTGGTGCCTCTTAGTGCTTTCTAATGACATGTGGTGAAAGATTTTCCACTGCTCAGTTTTTTTTTCTTTATGGAAAATTTTCCATTACCAAAAAGTGCATTGTTTGTTCCAACAAATCAGTTGGGCTCTTTGAAAGCTGCAACAGTTTGTGTGTGGGGTGGGGTGACAGTTTGTGTGTGGGTGGGGTGGACTGGAATATGTGTGTCATGCACATTTATATATGTTTGTTTTTCTATACAAGCTATTCAGACATGTGAAAATTAGTGTGTTAACAGACATTAACTGTCTTTATTTGTTTTAAAATTTCAGTGAAAGGGAAGTACAGTATGTGCTATTAGGATGTTGTAACTTAAGATATTTAGAAATTTTCACAAAGAATAATTCCAAAGCAAAGTACAGTAGTTGATTATTTTTCATAATGACATCCAAACCACACGATGTACACTTTATTGATTTCTGTTTTTAATCAAATATTTCAGCCTAACCACATAAAACTATTTTTGGGCAAAACACCTTTGAGATATTTACAGTATACAGTTTATCAGATTAATACAGTTGTTGGTTTTTTTTTTTTACAGTTTTATCCATGAAGTTTAAATCAAACTTAACCAAGTTGTATCTGAGTTGATTTAGGACACCATAACATTTTCTGGGAGCTCTCTTTGTTCCTTTACATTACTCTCAGAGGATTGTGTGAAATAAATCAGTTTATGAACGTGCATATGTTGGTATATGACACTGTTTTTCTTGGTGTTTTCAGATTATATTATGCTATTTATTTTCCTCATTTTTGTCCCATGTTATCAAGTTTCTGCAGGCGTTGTACCAGCCCTTAGTAATTACAGGTCTAATGCCTCTGCATTCTCCATCTGTACTTAGTATAGAACTGCCACCAGCATCAGATTTCCTGCTCAGTAGTTTTTAAAAAAACCCTGAATAGGTTTTAGCAACAATGGGCAGTACCTAGCAAAATACTTCAGATTCTTTGGGTACAGTTGTCCCCCACAATTTCACGTTTCTTATACTACTGTGCCAGTATATTGCGGGACTGCAGTATATAAAGGCAAGGGCCCTTGGGGGAAGCTGGGTGGGCTTGTTTGAGGCCTCTGCACTTCCCCCAGGCCTGGTGCTGCCCCGAACGGGCTTCCGACAGGCTTTCAGGGCTTGTTGGAGGCCCCAGAAGTGGTTTCCAGTAAACCGGAAGTGACTTCCGGATTCCCCATTTGGAGCAGTGCCCGGCCTCAGGTAAGTGTAGGAGGTCCCAGATAGCCCCCCCATCCTGACCTGACCCAGCATCCACATATCACATATTTTCCATAATTGCAGGTCAAGTCGGGTCCCAACCTCCGCTATAGGCGGAGGATTACTGTACTTCCTATACTGTATTTGGAGTCAGTACTAACATTTTTTGTGCCAGTCTCTTACTATCAAATTTGTTAATTATGGGCCACCTTTCCATTAAGTAGAGCGAGGCAACTATTGCAGGCATGTGACATATTTGAAGTTCTGTAAAAGAACTGATACTGATTTAATTTGTTTCTGTTTGACTTGAGGTGCTTTGTACCTTTAGTTGAGCAGATGAGGGGATGCCATATGCTGCTCTGCTATAGTGTCAGCAGATTACTTCAGGCTCATCCTTCTAAGGATATGAATAGAAAAGTGTTCTTTCCTAGGCCTGAAAATTGATTTTTGCAGGTTTCTATGTGATACGCCATTTTCCTTATTATATCTGTAGTTATGAATTTTGTATGCAACTGTGGGAATTGTATGCAACAAACAAGGAATTACAGGTTACCTTTGCCAGAGTGGATAAAAATTAAATGGATTTGAATCATAATTTAAATCAATAAATCTAATTTAAAAATTAAATCATGAATTAAAAAAACACTTTAATTTAAATCAAATGGCTTATGCTTAAGGTATGTATCAGTGTTTGTTACTGGATGAACTTTTATCATGAGAGTGGGACTGTATGGTACAAATCCTGACACAGCAGAAGCTGTTGCACTGTTACAATCTTCTGCATTGTGGATCACATGTGCATTAAATGAACCAACCTGCTGAGCAGTGTTTATTTTCTTGCATTCAGTGAGGCGTTGGTATGTAGCTTTAATCTATTGTAGACGTGGCGGAAGTATTTGGCACTGTGCTGAAAACGTTGCAGGCTAGCTGGGAATCAATGGGCAGCTGAGGTGTGCCATATGCTGACCATTCCTTTATTAAGTTAGAAGGGTCTTTGTTCCGCCTTTGAGGGGAGGAAGCCATATTGCCTAGCTTTTTCTCTGAGGAGTCTGACATGACCTTCATAATTTTTATATACTGTAGTTTGAATGTACAGTTTTTCTATACTAGAATTAAACATAGAAATCTGTAGTTCTCAGATATCCCCTGCAATTTAATAGATAAGAGGGGTTATGGTTCTTCCCATGTTTTATTTTTGATGTTTCATGGTATCACTTGATCAGATGTTCCTTTATAAAAGCTTGCTATTTTGTCACATTCAGAGTGATGCATAAAGGTCAGTGGTTGTTTTGGTTCATGAGAAAGTTTCAAATAGACCAGGCCTGCCCAACAGGTAGACCGGGCTACCAGTAGCCCGCGAAGGGTTCAAAAGTAGCCCGCTGGCCATCAATAAAAAAAGTGAGGGGATAAGTTCTCCACCCCTCCCTCCCCCATCCCAAGGACCACCACTGCCCCAGCAAAGTTCTGGTTCTGCCAGCTCACTGTCTCAGCCGAGTGGGGCAGTTCAAGGGCCATGGCACATTGAAATCTATTCCTTCCAGAACTGATTAATTGGTTTTCACTGCATTCCTATGGGAAACTGCTGATCTACTTACAAAAGTTTTTACTTATGAGCATGTGCTTGGAACGGATAAAATTCGTAAGTAGAGGTTTTAGTGTAGTAGCCCTCAGGCACTTTGGGCCTAAAAAAGTAGACCTTGGCCTTTTTAAAGTTGAACAGCCCTGAAACAGACAAACACTCAAGCTTCCAGAACTGTTCCTGTGGCCAAGATGGTATAACATGTGTGGTTATGGTAGATAGCTCAAATATTGGACCAGGCGTGCTATTCTTGGGCCATGAAGTCAACAAAATAAAGTGAAGTTTAGATTCTTCCCAAGACAGAAGTCACAGTGGTATCAATTGGCAGTTTGCCCCCCCCTCTCTTCTGCAGATAAAATGTCCCCTCCCTGTAAGTCTGCCATTGCTTTAGATCAGGGGTCCTTAAAGTTTTTAAACAGTGGGTGGGTTCACCCCCCCCAGACACCACTGGGGGCCCGATCACAGTCCCCCCCCAAAAAAGGCTGACATGGAAAGGGGGGGGGCAAATGGGCAGAGCCCCCACCCCACACAATTGGCCTGTGATCAGTGTGTGTCTGGGGCTCCAGCAATGCCTCCTGCTCCAGATCGCCGCCCTGAGGTGCTGCCACTGGAATCCGTCTGCTGCGCCTCCTCCTCCTCCTCCTCCTCCTGCAGTGGCAGCGGATGGAGCAGCTCTCCTTCCTTCCTTCCTTCCTTCCTTCCTTCCTTCCTTCCTTCCTTCCTTCCTTCCTTCCTTCCTTCCTTCCTTCCTTCCTTCATTGCATCAGGAAGGAGGTGGCAGTTCAGGCAAACTCAGGCCCCTCGTCACCTTCTAGGCGGCTGCTCAGGATGAGCAACAGCAGCCATGGCAAGGCTGGCGCCACCACGCAAATCCAGCCATGCGCCCTGGCCATCATGCCCTCGCTGTGCCCCGGAAGGAAAGCTGCTTCCTCTCTTGGCCTGGCCCAGCCTGGCCCAACTTGGTGCACTGCAAGTGAGGGAAGGAGGGGGCAAGGACTGGGAAGGAGGCAGGGGAGGCAGGATGGCCTGCCCAAAGCCACCCATAGCGGGCTCACTGGCTGAGCCCAGCCGGGCTACTGTGTTCTTTTGGCTCACCGGCTCGCCCATCACCAACCTGGGACAAATGCAGCCCTGCCAGCCTCCCAGGAATCAGGAGCAGGGCACAGTTGGCCTTCCCTTCCCTTCCCTTCTTTCTCTGCCAACTCTTCCTCACTGGCCTCTAACCCGGTGGTGGTGGTGGTGGTGGCCTCAGCCTCTGACCATGGCTGGGCTCCCTCCTCCCCTCCCTCACGCCACGGAGCAAGGCAGCAGCTCAGAGGGGGCAGGGTGGGCGGGAAGTAGCTCTGTTTCCCCCTCAGTCGCCTGCCGTCCATCCCTCTGTCAGTCCACTGCCGGGGCTGCTCCGGCTTGGAAGACTGGCTGGCGCTGCCTCTGCCTGCCCCCTTCCTTCCTCACAACCACAATTACACAGTTGGCACCCACACAAGGAAGGAAGGAAGGCGGAGTGGAGGAGGAGCAGGGGCGGGGCCTCGGGGCCATGGAGGGAGTGGGAGACCTTGCCGCAGCCCTCCCATTTTAAATTGCCCTGCTCGGCTGCAGCCGGTGCCCCGACCATCTGGGCGGCAGGTGGGGGGGGAGCAGGGTTCTTGCCGTGGCCCTCCCACTTTGAATGCCCCACTAACCAGCGTGCTGATCATCTGGGTGGTGGTTGGGGGGAGTGGGGGAAGCAACATAGCCCACCGCTTTGAACTGCCTCAGCCATAGAAGCAGTTGCGGAGGCTGGCTTGCTTTTGAAGCAAGGGGTAGGTGGGGGGGGTCTGCAGTTGGTCCTGGGGGCCAGATTCAGGACCCTTGGGGGGGCACATTCTGGATCTTAATTTGAGGACCCTGCTTTAGATGAAGTGAGTCTGCCTCTTTATAGCCCTGAAACAGAAAAATGTAAAGGAAAGTCATCAGTGAAATAAAAGAATATGTTTTGGTACCGTCTGGAAGTAGAGTTATGGCAACTGGACTTCTTTTCTCGAGAAGGAAACATTTCGCTGCTCTTCAGTCTGAGGAAAGCTAGTTGTGAGTCCTCCATTTTATAGTTCACTTTGACCTCATCCTGGTCTGAAATACGCTCATGAGATGGACAGTGGCCTGAATAGGCTCATTAGGTGGACAGTGGTCTCAATAGGCTCATAGGTGGACAGTGGCCCAAGATGGTAAAATTCTCACTTTTACAACCTTCCCAACACCCATAAAGTCCACCTAATGGACACACAGAACAGAGACCCAAGAACCAGGGTCAACAACTAGAGGGCATATTGTTCCCAGGTGACCAGTCTTGGTATTTTCAGCATGCGCCCTGGCCTTTTGGTCATTTCCCCTTCTCTGCCAGGGTGTTGGCATCAGCACACAGGATGTGGCCATACCACCATAGTATTGTGGATTAATATAAAGATGACATACATCAGTGTTGCTTGAATCACATATTCTTTGACTTGGATCATAAAAACCCTTATCTTTCCGATTTAAAATGTACTAGTTATGAGCTGAAAAAGCAAATTGTCACTGTGGGCTTGTAGCATCTGCTATACTTGTTTGAATATGTGTAAACACAGAGGGTCTTCTCTAGCATTATAAACTACTCTGTCTTCAGACTTTCAACTCATGTATTCGGTTATAACAGAATTGGCAGGCATGCTTATAGCTTATGGCAAATAACAAACACTGACAATATCTGGAATTAGGCAGTTACAATTAGGCAATATCTGGAATTAGGCAGTTACTTTAAGTGGCACTTCGTTGTGAGTGCTTATTATTTCTTAAATGATACATGGTATCATGGTGAATAAAATCAATGCTTTTAAAAAAATCAAATTGATTAGAATCACATTTTAAGTTTTAAAATGATCAAAAATCAATTTCTGAAATTAAAATAATTATTTAAATTGTGATTTAAATCAAACCCACTACTTGTTACATTTTTACTGAAATGTGTATCATACTGGGTTACTGGCTGAATCTACTATCCTTTTATGCTGTACATTGAAAGCATGATAATTCTGTTCTGGTATATCTGGATATACAGTACCACTTTTCACATACTTGAAAGATTGTCATCCTAAAGTGCAGGACACAAAACAATCAGCTTAAGTTACAGGTAAACAGATTTTAGCTGAATATCAGGAAAAGCTTCCTAACTATTAGAGCAATATGACAATGGAACCTATTCCCTTTGGAGGTGGTAAGCGAGCAAAATATCCTATGGCACAATAATTTGGTTTAGATGGAAGAAGAATTCTTATGCTCGATGGGTCACTGGGTTAGGTCTTTGGCTGTGAAACCAGAAGTTCAGAATACAATTCCCCACTGTGTCTCCAGGTATTGCACTTGACAATCCATAGGTACCCTCCCAGCTCTGTAGTTCAAAGGTTATATTATTATGCATTGGACTGAAGTTTTTAAAATATGAATGAAGGAGTGGCTTTGCAAAGTCGACTGTATGCTGACATGTACACTAATCCCCTGCCTATCTGTGGGGGTTAGGGACCCAACCCGTGATAATTTAAAATCCACTATATGTGGATGCTGGGTTACGTCAGGACTTCTGTGGCCCCCGATAGGCCCAGGAAGCCTGTCTGAGCCCTGTTCGGGGCAGGGGCAGGCCTGGGATAAGTGCAGGAGGCATTAAACAGGCCCAAGCAGCTTACCCCTGGGAGTCTTGCCTTTCATATACTGCGGTCCCGTGATATACCGGGACCGCGGTATATGTAAAGCAAAATGGCAGGAGACCACTGTATTTGGTCTATCTAGAAGCACAGACTTTAACTAGATTTTCTGTATATGTTCTGAATAAAATGAGTAGTGCCACTCATTGGTTCAGCTCTCTTTGAGAAATTGTTCTCATGCTTACATTTTTGAAAATATCTTTATGGCTGTTGTCTAGGCAGATTTGGCCCCCAGGCCAGAATATAACATGCAAGGAGGCAGGGAGGACGCTGCAGCAACGGAGCCGGGGGTGGGTAGGCTGGGCAGGTGGCTGGGGGGGATGGACAGAGGCAGGGAGGGCAGGTAAACCATAAAACTGCAAACTGACGCCTCCATCCTGTATGGAGAGAGGCCAGCTAGTGGGGATGCATGACAGGCTGAGCCGGTGGGGAGAAGAGGCTGTGGGCTGCTCAGAATTTGAAAACGGGCTGCATTTGGCCCCCGGGCCTGACTTTGGACATGCCTGCCCTCAGCTCTCTTTGTTTTCTCTGCCTCCAACTTGCATAGGTTTATTCAGAGGTTAAACATGCCTGCAGCCAATTTGGTGTGCTTCCTAAAATGAATTTTTACTTGCAAAATGAAGCTCAGATCCAGTAATTCCAGAGGTGCCCTTGCTTTTGTTTGTTGCTGGGTCCCCCCCCCGCCTCCCCCCACATATCTTTGTGGCTCTCTGGATGTTTTTTCAACTGCAGTTCCCATGGTCATTCACCATTAGCAGTGCCTGGGAGGAACAGTGGGAGATGCAGTCCTGAAATATATGGATGGCTACACATTTCCTCATCCCAATTATATTAACATAACACATAGTTCACTTTTATTAAAAAAAAAACAGGGCATACCTCTGTATAAGTTTGTAATGTGTGTTGATAAAGTGCAGCTATTCAGATATACTCATGCACCTCTGTTTTTGGTCCAGATTTTGTGCCAGGCAGAGTTAAGTTTGTAAAAGAGAGCAAAAGTTTTCATGCTTTAGGAATGCAGTCACTCTGAAGTGAGAGCACTTTCCCCCCTCCAAACTGGCATGCCTTTCACTGTGGTAACACCAATCAGCCATGCACCAGCAGACATGTCAGAGCAGATAACATGTATTCACAGTGAACGAACAGTGTTGTGGAGGCAGATCAGTTTTATATTAGATCCCTTGTTAAAAGATTTAGACATTTGAAGGATGCAACTGCTTGAGGTTTGTGCATAAGGTTGGGTGTGTCCATATATCATTCTTTCACCCCTGAAAATGCACCTGGAACGCTTGTGCCGGTCACCTGTCAAACGATCCTGATGGTTGCAAATCTGGCAATATGCATATACAACTCCAAGCATATGAAACTATGGGCGTTATAAAAACAAATGCTATGTTTTTCTAGATGTGTTTATTCTCTTTTCTTCAAAGGCTGCTTCTTACACTTTGATTTCTCTCTGGTACTGTTAGGAATAAACATGTCTAACTTGCTGATCAGCAGTCAAAACACTGACCTGTTTTAATTTAAGGGGGGAAATCACAACCATCTACAGGTTTATGTTTGTATGACATATATTTCCCTTTAAATAACCGCTAGAGAAAGGAAGATAAGTAATCTGTTTTAACTCATTTGTTTGGAAACTTGGAGTTAGAAGAAAGGGGTGGAGTATCTAATGGATGGAAAGTTACTTCATGTAAAAGTTTCTGGCCTTTAGGCATGTTAAGAAGCAAGTTGGCTTTGTACGTTTTTCCTGAATCTTAATTATAATTCAAAAAGTTATGCGTATTGCTCTTCTCCTATTACCTGCCCTCTGCAATTAATCAAAGAAAAGAGGATATTCCTCTGAATCTCTTCTGCAGAAACTTTAATTTTAAGAGAAATTAAAATTATGGAAGTTTAACAATACTGTACATATAAAGCAGTGAAGCAGTGGTTGCAAAGAAGAGATCCCTCAAACTAAAATAGTGAGGTGTGGTAGTAGTACTAGTAAGAAATAAGAGCCATGTGGGGACTGGTTTGTGATCTTCTTGCACAGTGTTACCCTTTGTGCCCGATTCTTCCCCTTCCTTGACATACCGTAAATGGGAATAAGTAGTACAGTAATGGAGAACAGGATGATCAAGAGCTTCATTTGAAGAAGTTGAGGTTTTGTTTATTGTGTATTCCTACTGTTCAGGTAACACACAAGTTAAGAAGTATAGCATCCAGCATGCAGGGCTTGAGCTGCCTAGTTGCCCTAAGCACATCCGATCTCGCCTGATTTCGGAAGCTAAGCAGGGTTGGCCCTGGTCAGTACTTGGATGGGAGACCACCAGGGAATACCAGGTGCTGTAGGTGCCTGGAGTAGGAACTGGCAAGCCACTCCAGTATTCCTGCCAAGAAAACTCCATGGACATGGGGTCACGAAGGGTCAGTCACGACTATAACGACACAACACACACACACACACACATGCAGGGCTTGAATATACTGTGCCCAGGAGGCATATATCAAAGTTGCATTTTACCACCTCTATAAATTATTCAATGTAAGCAAATTTGCATACTACTGCATATTTTATTTCCTTCTGCTTTTGCTAGCCATCTGGAGTGGTGATGAACTAGGCGTAGCAATGAATTCTCCATATCATTTTGTGCGGGGGCAGCTTTTTGATATTTTAACATGTATTGCCATCACACTTCCCATTGTATTTTGTAGTGGCATAACCAATCAAAATCCTAGCAACTGTAAGCCAGTACATATGGAAAACAGAACAGTGGTCCACAGGGTGGAAAGGTTCAATATTTGTTCCAGTGCAAAACAAAAGGCACAGACTGCAGTAACTATAAGATAGTCTCTTTGAAAACTAGAAGAAGCATCAGTAATTTAAGATATGTAGGTGACACTGTTACTGGCAGAAAATAAGAATAATTTGAAGCTGTTCTTGATGAAAATTAAACGAGAAGGTGTGAAACTTGGGCTACATGTGGGCATTAAAAATACAAACATTATAGCAGTAGAACTCCTACATAAACGTTAATCATGAAGAAATTACAACTGTTAAAGATTTTCTAAACTTTGATTTGGTTATGCAGCCAGTCAGAAGACTAGGAAACACAGCTACTAAAGAAAAGAAATAATTGGTGAGTATAAGGATGTATGTTGCTGGAGTCCGAATCCAAGGCCACCCATACTTTTGTATTCTGAGTTACTGTGTTAGGTGTGAAAACTGGACAATAATTATAATTAACGGGGGGGGATGAGAATTTAGTGTTGGGGAGCTTCATAGAGTACCAAAAAGACAAACAAGTTTGCTCTAGATAATATCAAACCCGAAGTCTCATAAGAAGTGAAAATGATAAAATTGAATCTATTGGACTTTTGACCAATGCACTGGAAAAGATGCTTGGTAAAGAGGATGACACATCTGAGATGGATTGATTCAATAAAGGCGGTCACAGCTTTTAGTTTGCTAGAATTGAGCTGTGCTGTTCAAGATAAGAACCTTGTGAAGGTTATTAATTCATAGTCTCATCCTAAATTTGAAGCAGCTTGATAGTACATAACAAAGACACAAAGGAACAAAAGCTTGAAGGGCTGCTCAGCCACTCCTGTAACTTGGCTGTGGTTTTCATTCTTGCCTCTCAACCTGTGGTACATAATTATAGGAAAAGTATAAGTCTACCCACTTTTGATAGACGCCCATAACCCATGTTGCATGACAGTGTAGCAAGACATCATCTGGAGGTAACTAGAGTGTGGCTCTAGGCACTGTGGCTTCATAAGACCGGTGATAAGCCAGCAGAGATTTAGGGGAGAGAACTGCAGTGAAAGAATATATTTTTTAAAGCCTGTCTGGAAAGGCTGAAGGCCCTAATTATGTTTAGTCTGGCGCACAAAAGATTGAGAAGGGGGATACTGTGAAAAGCTTAAAAGGATTTTATAAAGAGGAGGAAATGATTATTCACTGTGCTATACCTAGGGCAGAGAGAAGTGGTTTTATTTAAACTGCAGAGAGTAGGTTGGGGGTTCATTCTTAGGGAACTCAGAACAAGTTTTATAATAAAGCAAGCTCTCTATGAAGTTGTATGTTCCAAAGAAAGGGTGGAAAGGCATCTGGGATTTATTAAATGCAAAACAGTCTCTATGAGATGGAGAAAGAGGGACAGATGGCTAATTAAGGTTCAGAGACCGCTTAAGCTTTTATTGTTCTGTTGTCCCATAAATGCATCACACTGCTGTAGCTTGCGTAAGAGTGGCCTGATACAGTAAAGCCTGAATTCTGGTGCCTTGATGTATCTTTACGCCTGGCCAAAGGTCTGAAGGTATCTGCTGTTGGAATAATCGCGTCTTTGAAATAGCACAGGTCCAGACTTGGCCAGTCATTTGAAGGGTTATCATCTTGGGAATTCAAGTCAACTTTTTGATGAGCTCTTAGCATGAAAGGTGAATTTAAATATTCAAGCAGTAATGATTCAGAAGGATGACATGCAGACGTCTTCAGAAGCACTATTGTTTTTGCTGAAGTTTCTTAGCAAATACAGGGGTTGGAGGAAAGTCAGCACTGATTTCAGGTCTACAGACATGCTCTCCAAGAATATGGTAGTTGGAGTACATGATCAGAAGCATTGAACAGCCTGATAGTAATAAGTATTTTAGTATTTCAGAATACAGTACATTGACGGGGGATAGTCTGCCTAGAAGCTGAGGAACAATAGGTCTTGGATCATTTGCAACTGCCAGACTTTAGACATGAGGGGGGGGGAATCACAGCACATACAGCAGTGCAGTAATTGATTGAAGAATTGCCAGTGTAGTTTGGCAGTCTGTAACGCCAGCATTTGGGATGAAGATAGAGTTCTGGGATTGTTTCTGCCTTTGTTCTCTGTTGGTTTGCTCTTCAGAATCTCACTCACTTGCATAGGTCATGCTCATTTGGAACCTGGTAAAGGTATTTTCTTGAGCTGCAGTTCACAGAATCTCCCAGCCAGCATCACCACTGACCATGTTAGCTGAGAGATATTATAAGAAAATAATGTATAAAATAAATAAATAAATAAAATACAAATGTAAAATATACAAATAAAAATAAAATAAAAAATTGGGAAATAAATGTTGGATTGATAGTCTCTCATCCGGATCCCAAAGTTTCGTAACTACTGTAATGACAATTCTTTCAAATGTTTTGAAGGCATAGACACATTTAAGTATAGCATTATTGCTAGTTTCTGGAGAGGACTCTTTTACATATTAATTAATTTGTTCATTTCATATGAATGCTACCTTTTTCCTAATGAAATGACCCAAGGGTGTGTGTGTCACAAGGTGGATTATCACTACAGTATTTTTTAAAATGCTGTCTGAAAACAAAAAATGCTATTACATCAAAAACAATTAAGCATGTGCTAATATTAAGTCAGTTAAATATGTAGAGAGAATCCTTTTTGCTAGTATCTGCAGTCCAACTAGGACTGATAAAATGAATATGCTAGAGTGACACTGAAATGTCAGAATTAATTATTTGGAATTGGAAAATAGGATGGAGGTTTAATGGGCCATGGAGATGTTTTCCACTGCCCCCAGGAGAGGGTCCATACAGGGCAGCATAGTGCATTGAGGCTTGTGCTCTTAATAAGATTAAAATTGAGAAGCTAATCAAAACATCTTATTCATCTTATTCGTTCTGCTTAAATTGAAGACGGAACCTGAGAATCATGACTGCAGTGCATCTGTTTGCTTCACTGAAACTGAGACATTAGCTCTGGTGTGCTGAACTATGTGCCCTAGAGATAGGGCAAAGCATCTGCAGATGCTTGAAAGGACTTCTCTGTATGTTTTATGAGTCACGTGCTCGGCTGCCCCATTGGCTGAACTGCTGTGATGTCATTTTGTAGTTCCTGTTTTCTAAGGGAGATTTATTTATAAGAACTGACAGCTGTATGAATATAAACAGAGACCAGGGACTGTGGTTTTGCTGTTTGTCTGAATGGGATCTATATATCTAGAAAAAATTGTGGACGCATTGAGGGAGTCCTGTGTCTAAGCGTCTCTGTATAGCTGGGAGACTTCTCTTGTGGAGCTAACTGTAGGTCGCAGGAGAACCACAGTTTTGTAGCTTAGGAGAATGAGGTCTTTGTGAGTCATAGCAAGCTGAACACACCTGCCCCTCAGGCGGGAAGGTGGGGAAGTGAGCAAAATGACTCCCAAAAGGTATCTCTTGTTAAAAAAAAAACAGAGAAAGACCAACAGTTAATTAATTGTTTTCTGTCAGGTAGGGTAAAATTTATTGTCTGCATGAAAGGTCACACAGAAATATAATTACATAGTATTGAATCAGGTGGCTGTAGCTCAGTGTTGGGAATTTTTAGTATATGGGCCATAGACCTGAAGACCTGTTGCAAGCTACACTGATAAAAAAACGTATGATGTGTTACAGTATTGTTCATTTTAACCAGTTTTGTTCACTCACATTTTTATAATACCTTCTGGAGTAGAATGTTATCTCTTGCATGCACACTTTAACATGATGAGAGCGTTTGAATATGTCCAGAAAGCTGAGAGCAGTGCTGGCAGGAAGTTAGGTTTCATTACAAGTATGGATTCCCAACAGGGTCACTGAAGATAGAGTGGTCAAAGTTCAAACACTTGAGAAAGATATATCTGCCCTCTATAGGATCACTAATCACATCAGGAGAAGAGAATGGACAATTCCAGTTGTGATGGGTGCAGAGAAACTCCCAGAAGGCACCTTCTGGGCAGCAGTAGTAATGGAAGGTAATACCAACAAGAGGATCTTTCACAGGGAGTCGGAGTGAAAAGCTAACTCTTGTTAGTACTATACAGGAGCAGAGAATAGTAAAGCAAAGCTGAATATGTCTTACCTTGAAAATCCTAGGAAGAGGCAGTCTATTGTAGAACACTAGAAAATGCTATAAGATCATACTCCAGGATCCAAACTTACTTGGCATCACAGCAAGGGACAAATATAGATGACTCTATTCCTAATAGATGTAGATGACTCTATTCCTAATGAACTGATGAGCTTAAAGCTGAAAAAACACCTAGTTGATGATGTGTGCCAAAGTAAAGGGAAATCCAGTTATATTCCAAACAGGTGGAATATAAAAAAATGAGATGTATGAATTAAGGTGAATTAGAAACTATAAAGCAAGAAATGAAACATTTAAAGATTCTAATACCTGGCATTAGTGAACTAAAGTGGATATGAATAGGACATGTTCAGTCCTGTTAATGTGTTATGTTTTACTCTGCAGTTGACAAACTGGAAAACACAATGTGGCTCTAATCTTGAGAAAAGATGTAGCACAAACACTTAGGGCTGTAATGGAAAATCTAACCAAATGATAGCTATCAGACTCCTTGGAAAACTTGTCAACTTGATGATTTCAGTCTGTTTCAGCTACAGATGTTGAGGGAGAAGTAACAAAAGCAAGTGTTCAGGAGGAAATTGATCACATATGAAAGCAAGATGTGTTGATAATAATAGGTGTCTGAAATGAAAAAGTTGGAAGCAAAGTAGAATTAAATGTTGAAAAAATTGGCCTAGGATTGAAGCAGGAGAAGGACTCACAGGATTATGTGAAGCCCAGTATCAATTTGCTGCAAACCCATACTTCAGACAACTGAACATATAACTGTACATGTGGGTGACATCTTGTGGGCAATGTAGAAATCAAATAGACTACATACTGTACTTGGAAGTAGTAGTACTCAGAAAAGCTGTATTCCTTCTGCAAAAACAAGACCAGGAGCAGAGTGTGCTATTGATCATGAATTGTTAATATGAAAAATGAAAAAGATGAAAAGGATTGGAGTGCCAAAATCCAATTTAAATTGCATTTCTGATTAAGTTAAAGCGCATATAATGAACAAATTTACATTTCTAAGTTCAGTTTAACCAAACTGTGAAACCAGAAATGTTGTTAGAGAAGACTGCAAAATGATAATTTCTGTAGTTAAAAGAAACGCTTGAATTTGTTAAGGACAGATGAGAAGCTAAAGTAAAGGTGATAGAAATAGCTTCAGAATCCTCCATGCAGCTTTTCATTGCCTATTCTGTAAAGACAAAGAGAATTATTGCAGTCATGAGTTAGAGAAGTGAAAGTCATGAGAAGAGAAGAGAAAGAGAATAACAGAAGAAAGAAAAATAAGATACAAAAAATTAAAGGGAAATTTAAATCTGTATTGGGAATGCTAAAAATGAACTGGGGAATATACAATCTCATCTAGATAAAATACAGGGAAAGTGGAAATAATATGCTGAAGAACTATAAAGAAGAGATGTGATGATGACCAGTTCCTTTGATGAAGAGTCTTGATGAAGAGAAAGGCAAGTTACAGGCTGGGTTTGGCTTATGATACACCCATAGATATTTGCAGTAGCCATAGAGATCCACAATTCTGTGTTCCTTCAGTTTGCTCTATTGTTTAACCAGGAGGGAAAATTAAAATAGTGTTACTGTCACCTATTGTTTTTGGTAAATAATTATGGATGTGTTTTTTTGGAAGAAGAAAGCATGGTGGTCATGTCCCAGTCAAGATCATTGGGAGATCCTGACCAGTATGCTGATTGCCATGGGAAGAGTGAAATGCTCTGTTAAGGAGTTTGATCTTCTGCTTGCAATTGCACAGTCCAAAAGAGAGAGAGAGAGAGGTACAGTGGTACCTTATATAAAGGAATAAGTTCGTTACAACCTAAATTCTGTTAAGCAAATTTTCCTTTATACAAATTTTCCATAGGAACGCATTGAAAACGGAGTAATCCATAATCACGATAATTTTTTTGTTGTACAGATTTGCCCCATTAGCGATTCTGTGAAGCACATTTTCCCTATCTCTGGAATTTTTGTGTTGCACAGATTTTATGTTATACAAACTGTTTGTTATACAAGGGACCACTACTGGATACCTTTGTTTGAACTTTTAAAAGAGTCACACAGTGGAGTTTGGACATGAGGTACAGGATAAGAGCCTGCCTCCTGAATCCTAGCATTGGCTTAGGCCAGCACTATTTATACTTTTACATTTGCATTGGTCTTTTCTTCTGAGAAGATTATAGGTTTTTCTTCCTTTTTATCTTCACAGCAGCCCTGTAAGATTGCTTTGGTTGAAAGTGAGCGAGCTTGTATCTGTGTGCTTGGGAATAACAGTGTGACTGATCTAAGGTCACCTGGGAAGCTTCATGGTGATTTGAAACCAGGTCTTGCCCTCTAAGCCAATGTGCTGGCTGTTTTGATGATATTTAAATTTATTTATTTATTCTGCTCATACAACCCTCTTTCTTCCAAGAATGGGAATCAAGACAGCTTGCGGTTTAATAAGTCAAACACTACTAAAATGCAAAATGACATCTATCTCAGTGATATCTTACTTTAATAGAACTTTGTAAAAGTCATTTTGCTTGGTTTTGTAACTTTTCCTCCCACAGACCAAAAATAAAAATAAATTTAAAACACATTAAAATATATATTCATTAGGTTTATGCATGCTTCTGGTTGTCATCCTAGAAGCTCCCAGGGAAGGGATGGTGTTGTGAACTAAGTAAAATGGTGAGTTGCTTTTACAAGAAGAGCATTTTACTCATATGCTTATGAGTGTTTAAGCAATTGCCAAGTATTCTTTTTGGGTGGTTTTGTCTTCTGTCCCTTCCCTCAAGTTATTAAAGTTCTGAACATTATTGTCTAGAATAATAGCATTTTAGTTAGATGGTCCTGTTTGTTTCAATTAAAATGCCTTCTTTATGCTATATTTTGTCACCACCAGCTCAAGAGTATTAAGGAATATTAAATGGAGATAGAGTACGCTCTCTCACCAGTGGTGTGAGCCTGGGCCGTAATTCCAGAATTGAAGATAATTTTATAAAAGGTGTGTTTACTGTTGCATCCTCAGAGATTTATACTTTTTCATTCCATCTCAGTAGAGTCACTCATGGGATAAGATTTCATTTTGCTTGGAAACCAGCTATTAAAGTGAGTTGTATAGGGGGAGGCATCTGGAAAGTTTGGAGGTATGTGTCTGTCTGTCTCTGTCTCTGTCTCTGTCTCTGTCTCTCTCTCTCTCTCTCTCTCTCTCTCTCTCTGTGATTCTAGCCCTGTTCCCTGCCTGAAAGAGGGAGGTTGTATAAACACGAAATATTTTGCTATAGGTGGAGATACCTGGCTGGCCTGGGATAGAATACTCTCCATTCATGCTTCCAAGTGAATCCTTATCTGAATATCAAAATCAGGCAACTCTGTTCCTCAGCACAACCATTTGAATTTCATGTACTGAAGTTACATGTCACAGTATATGTAACTGGCCTGAATATATGTTCTTCCACAGTTTACTTTCTAATCCTTTCTTCCCTTTGTTGCTGTGCCTCCTCCTTGTGGAGTATTAGATTCTAAGCTTCTTGGGCCAATGGCATATCTTCAGTTATTACTTTGCAAAGTTGAATTCATGTTGTTGGCTGTATACTAGGAACTGTGCCAGTTTAATTTCTGGCATACCTTAATATTTCATGTGGTCATGTTAAAATTTACAGTGTCCTATTTCTGAATAGCAGATTTAGATGATGATTATAGAATTGAGTTCTCCACATCTCCACCATTTGGATCAGGAGGTAGCTTCCTTTCTTTTGGGAAGGAATGCTTTGTTCCTTGTAGTCTTGGAGAAAGAAAAGCTGACATCAGTTGTTCAGCTTTGGAAGAATGAAGTTTACTGCACTCGCTACTTACTAGCAGTTACCCTTGCTCTGCTGCTGTTCACTTCAGTTACCTATGATACATGATGCTTAGATTCAAGTCTCCTGGGAATGGACTCTCAGGCACCTGCAAATGTTTGATGGTGGCACTGGAATCTATGTAGAGACTTTATAAGACAGAAGATAAATAAAACAAGCTCTAACTTGACAGGACTCCAAATGTGTTGGGTTTTGGAGCACAGGGAATGAAAATCCTCAGTTGGGCAACTTAATAGGCATGCTGTAGGTTTCTGCAGATTTCCCCATTGTACCAAGATACAGTAAACCCCCACCTATTGCAGGGGTTAGGGACCCCAACTGAAAATCCACAATATGCGGATGCAGGGTCAGGTCGGGACTGGGTGGGCTCTCCGGGGGCTCTTGTACTTATCCCAGGCCTGGCACTGCCCAAACAGGCCTGCAAGGGGCTTTACAGTTCCCCAGAGGCCCCAAAAGTGCTTTCAAGTGATCTGGAGGTCACTTCTGGTTTACCGGAAGTCACTTCCGGTTTGTGGGGAAGTACTTTTGGGGACTCCTCATGGGCCTGGGAAGGCCTTTCCTCCTGACCCGGGGGGCATTTTTTCATATATTGAGGACCCGCGATATACCAGGACTGCAGTATATGAACCGCAAAAGGATGGGGGACAACTGTTCACCATATGGATAATTTGCCAATATTTTCCAAAGTATGATCTGAAGAGAGGAGTTTTGGTAGTATAGCCCACTGAAGAAAACCTAATCCAGAGGTTTGAATAGAAGATAGTTGACAGAACGCACTGGCTCCAGCTTCTGGTTGCAGGGTGGATTTGATTTAAATCATTTTGATTTAAATAATGATTTAAATCACAATTTAAATCAACACTCACTAAGGCTCGATTTAAATCAAGATTTTCTACATAAAGACTCATTTTTGCTGGAGTTGTTTTAATCTTAATAATTACAACCAGATGAAGGTTTTATTTTTAGAATAATAACTTTTCAGATTAGTTTTACAGTTATATCAAAAAATTACTGATTTGCTGGTTATATATTATTAGGAATACTTAGATAGATAATTATGAAACCATTGCAAGGTGAACTATCTCCAGTTTAAAAAGTTAATCATTTATATTTGGACAACTGTTCTGTTGTACTTTATTGGAAGGAGAAAGATAATCATTACCTTAATAACAATTTAAATAGTTTTATTTAATCAAAACAATTACAGTGGTACTCTGACTTTAAGAGCAGCTTAAGAACAGAAAACTGTTGGCATTTTAAGAGCAAATTTTAGATATGGTTAAGAGCAAATTTTTTTAAACTTTTTAAATTTTTTAATAGCTACCCTGACAAATTTTAGATATGGTCTGCTTGACTTACTTTTTTTTATTTTTAACTTATTTTAAAATAATTTTTTAGATAGCTAGTGGGAGCGAACCTGACAGATGTTTTGGAAGAGTAGTTCTGAGCCTAGATTGCCAATGGCAAAGGAGCATGCATTTGGAATGGATTAAACTGGGTCTCTTTTACAGCCTTGCCATTGCAGGTTTTTCTCCTCACTGAAAATAATATGATAACTTATAAAGATCTCAAGATGTGGAGTACTTGCTCAAAGTTTCACTTTCATTTTACGTGTTTGTTCAAACTTTGATGCAGACCTAGTCCATTCCAGACAAAATATCTTTTTAAAAAACTTAGAGGTAAGGGGGTTGATTCTGTGTCATAGATTTGCAGAGGAACAATGAGATTGAGGTCTTTTCTCAATTATGATGTTTATTTTATAACAGTTTTTGCTTTTGGTTATCCACAGACCCCAGCTTTGAAAATAGCAAAACCAAGCATCTTTGAGAACATCTTCTAGAGAAAAATTGCCAAATAATCCGAAACCTCTGGGAGACTGACATTTGTGAAGATTTGTGGTCATACTTAAAAACTGATTTCTGATGAATAACCTTTAGACTATAATGTATCTTAACTTGAAAATAATTTTTAGAGAGATTTTTTCTCAAAAAGCATTTAAATAAAAAAATCAATTTAAATAAAAAAATCTGATTTAAATAAAAAAACTGATTTTTTTAAAAAAATAATTCATTTTTATCCACCCTGCCTGTTTGGGACTGTGTGGTGGCAAGTAGCACCAAAGATTATGTGATGATTTTTTAGAGTAATGGCTATGTGACAGGCTTATATGGTGAAGTATGGAAGAGTAGGTTTGGAAAATAATAAATGATAACTCTAACATAAAAATCTGAAGCAAAAAGAATGAATAACAGATTTTGCAATAAAAACAAATCAGTCAAAGTGGGGGTAAAATGTTGAAATATTTTGGTATTATCCACCCATTGTTTTGAATGTGATCATCCAGTGCTTCTATTGCAAGACATTGCTCATTGATCAAGGCAGAATTGATCAGAAATATTTACTCATCTTGCAAAACACTCGTAGAGCAAATTTCTCACAAACCAAGGTATTGCAGTATGCTGCTACTAATGTAGGGCTGTTTTATGAGCCAGCTCCTCCAGATTCATTGGGCCTGATCTTATTTTGCACTTTTTACTATGGTAAGTAACAAAATTTTAGCCATTGCCTCATAGTCACCTATTACACACATGCCAATAATATTTAAAGTAAACTCTATACAGTACTTTTAACTGGATAGGCTCCCAAAGCATATGTGGATGAGCAAAAAACATGAAGTCTGCTATCAGCCTTACAATCTACAAAGGCCCAGCACCTATGTGAAAAGAAATCGTAAAAAAAGAATAAAAACAAAACATATCATTAACTAGACAGAATGGCTACCCACAGTACAATTGCTCACTAGCAGTCCAGATATCTCTTTAATCTGGGCACCTCTGGAAGCCAAAATTAAAGCTAAGGTATGGGTTTGGGATGCTTTTCTAATGAGCAGCAGTATTTATGATTTGAACGATTTGAATACTGACACTTCAGTCTGGTAATGGTGGCTTTATAAGCAGCATCTTCCACTTTTAGGAGACAACATTCTTGACTGGTGCCATGGAAACCAATTGACTGACCTTGAGCCGTGGTCACAGTAAGCCTCCTATTCCATCATACACTCTCTGTTTAGATCACACTTCCTGGTTTATGTCATGTTACTGCTTGCTTACCAGAGTTGTCACATACCGGTAGTACTTCATTTTTAACATGGTGCATTGTTACTACACTGCAGCCATCCCCATTTTTGCCTTTATTTCTGTCCTGACCTTGAGGTACAGTGTACGTGATTCCTGCAACCACTATAAACTAGAATTAGAGACAAATGAAAGCTAAGGCTTTCACTTTATGCTGCTGCAACTCTTCCCATTGCTCTGTGAAGAATTAGAGAAGAAAAATGTGTGTGGCGCGTGTTTCCCTAGCTAGTTTTTGTTGCGTTTGCTTTCCAGGCTCTGAATGAGTAGGCAAACTTTTTCGTAACCTCTTCCCCTTTTTAGCTGGCCTTCAGAGTTTTAAATCCTGTCAAGGCTTAAAATGCATGTTTGGCCTTGTGAGGAAATTCCATCCTTGACTTGTCCACTAACTCTCCAAGACTAACTTTGGGCTGTTCTAGTTTTCAGAGGGAGTAGTAGATAAATTAGACATAACAAGGGTATTTCAAACTCAAGGGTAGCAAGGTTTGGTCATCAAAGTTACTTGAATAACAGTTCCTGACAGCCAGAGCTATCATGACCTGTGGTCAAGGCTGATGAACATTGGAAGTCCAACAGGATTTGGAGAGTCAGAGATTCCCCCATCAAACCATTTGACACAAAACAGAAATGGAAAAGTATCTGGTGATGTGTGTTTGTATGATTTGAGTCATCAAACTCTAAGGCACTTCCATCAAGTTGTAGAGTATCTGGCACCAGTAGCAGCAGCCCTGAGCACGTCCGATCTCGCCTGATCTTGGAAGCTAAGCAGTGTCAACCCTGGCTAGTACTTGGATGGGTGACCACCAGGTAATACCAGGTGCTGTAGGTGCCTGGAGTAGGAACTGGCAAGCCACTCAAGTATTCCTGCCAAGAAACCTCCATGGACATGGGGTCACAAAGTGTCAGTCATGACTGTAATGACTCCACCACCACCACCACCACCACAACAACAACAACAAAGCTGTGGCACTCCTGAGCCTGGTATCGTCTTCAGGAGAGAGATGTTTACTTGACTCATTGCAGGTACAATCACACACACCCCGATTGTGGGGGTTAGGGACCCACCCCACCCGCGATGCATGAAAATCGGATTGCCCGCTGTGCCCCCCACAGCTCCGAGGCTTCTCAGAGGAGCGTGGGGGTGGGGCGGAGCGACCCAGATCGCCCCCCGCCCCGCGCGCGGCTCTGAGGCTTCTCGGAGGAGCGTGGGAGCAGCGCGGAGTGACCGGATCGCCCGCCACCGCCCCCCCCCCCCGCGTGGCTCCGAGGTGCAGGTACTGCGATCCCGCGATGTATTGGGCCCGCAGTACCTGAACCGCGAAATGGCGGGGGGTGACTATCACATATAGCCCTACACAGGTTGGCCTGTTTGTGCTGCTGCTTGTAAAAAGAATCATGTGTATTAATTGCTTGCATATAATTAACATCAAGTGAAGCTCAGCCCAGATTAACGGAGAGCCTACAGGCCTACCAGTATTAGAAATGCATTAGTGAAAATTGATGCAGCTCTTGAACATTGAGCTAAAGAACCTCTCTCCCTCTATTTGTGTTTGAAAGTCTTTGTTTTGTATTCATGTTTATAGAATTCATCCTAGATTGGCAGGAGATGCTTTCATTTACCTAGACCAGATAAAACAGTACATTATTGTGGATGCATTTCAGCAGCAGCAGCAACAACAACAACATCAAATGGGGGGAACAAGACGCAAAAACACTCTCTCTTTCTCTCTCTTTTTAGTCTGGTATGCTTACATTAACATAGCTATTGGGAAAACTAAATTTTTGCAAAGTTCACTATGGGAATAGACAGGCAGTGGTCCAGGCCACACAGTGGTGTACATCTGTATATATAAAGACAGTAGGCTGAAATCACAGCCAAAGTACTCAATATGTCATATATGATTCATATAGATTAAATTTTCATCCTTCAACAAAACACAGGCACCTCCTGATCATGACACAGTGTGGGAGACATCTTAAATATTTCCATGTATTTTCATCATGCCATGTCCATGTCATCTGGTTGTCATTACTTTTGAATTTCACTGTCATATTAGTTTCTTAGCAGAATTCTGTTTCCATAATAGGATGCTTTTAAGAAAAAATATGTAATCTAAGCCTTGGCTTCTTTTGCCTATCTTCCCTTTCTCCTCCATTTCTGCTGATGCGAGTTCAGGCCTTTGAGGGCTATTGGCATATTTCTAAATGTTCTTCTTCTTATAGATGTTTAGATTTTTCCTAGACAGAGAAATCCCAAGTTATTTCCCTTTAAAAATCATATGATGGCATTGCCTGAATCTTGGGTTGGGTTTAGATCAGTGATGGCGAACCTTTTAGAGACCAAGTGCCCAAACTGCAATTCAAAATTTTCACAAAATGCCACTAATTTTTCGCAAAGTGCCAGTACAGCAATTTAACCTTAATACAGCTGGCTGTGAAGGGACCATGTCAGGTGCCCACAGAACGGGCTCCAAGTGCCACCTTTGGCATGCATGCCATAAGTTTGCCAACACTGGTTTAGATTGTTCAAGTTTAGAGTGGACTAATCATTATTGTTTTGCTTTCTGCATTCCAAAAGTGGTGGATCTTCTAATTATGTTGCTCTGAGAATGGAAGGAGAAATATGTCAGCCTTTCCTTTTCAACCATGGCCTGGGAGACATTGCTTGGTGGGAAAGCAGGAATAGAGTAGAACCCCCTCCCCCTCACTGTTTAATCAAGCTTGTCAGTTGCATCTCTTCCATTTTAGCTTGAGAATTTCTACAGGGCATTGATTTCTCCAGTGTACAAATCAAAGCGAAAGCAAACTGGAAAGTGGTGCAGGGGAATGGATGCTTTCTTGATGAGCAGTGCAAGAAATATAGCCTACTTGTAAATACAATTTGTATTCTGTGATATCTAGAATGTCAGTAATTTAGGAAAGGGCTCTGATCACTAGCCTTCCATTTTTTTTGTCAGTCTTGCTCACCTACTGCAAAGCAGGAAGTAGAAAAGAAAGACTTTGGATTGGGTCCTACCTAGGAGATCTTGAATGTAGCTTCCTAACATCCTTGTTTAACTTTTAGGTTGTAATAGTAGTCTGGCGCATATTGTGGGTCAGTCAGGTTTTGTGTAAGATTTAGCATTTTGGTTAGTCTTCACTGAAAAATCTTCTGACACAGGCTTTCCTTCATTTGCTGGAGAAATGAAAAACTTCTTTTCTTTGCCTCCCATCGATATGCATGGTCATCCTCAGACCGATCATTTATTTTTTGCTTTGATGGATCTCGTTAAAGGTACAGTAATACCTTGGATAACAAATGCCCCCGATAATGAATTTTTCGGACAACAAATGGAAATTTCTAGGTATAGGGCTGCCTCGGATAAGAAATGTTGCCTATGGGCTGCCTCCAATAACGAATGGGACAGGGGGGAATTCCCCTCTCCTCCACACCCCCTCCCACAGCCACAGCCAGGGGCGCTTTCCCTGGCAGGCTACAGCCACCCCTTGAGCCCAGCTTTCCCAGTGGGTGCCACCCCAGCCCGAGCTCCCTCCCCATTGTTCCCAGCTCCATGCACTCCCCTTACCGTGTGTGTGGCTCATCTCAGATCCTGGCAGCAGGAAAGGAGGCAGTGGTGGTGGTATACAGCTTTGGCCGCCACCAGGGTACCCAGCGGAATGAGGAGGAGCAGAGGTGGAGGTGGGCAAGATGGGGGAGGAGGCCGCAGTGGTGGCGGCGTGCGACATTGGCTGCCACCGGGGTGTCTGTCAGAACGAGGAGGAGGAGGAGGAGCAGAGGTGGGGGCTGGGCGAGATGGGGAAGGAGATGGCATTGCTGGTGGCGCGTGACTGGCCACCGCCGGGGTGCCTGGTGGAACGAGGAGGAGGGGTAGAGGTGGGGGCCAGGTGAGATGGGGGAGGAGGTGGCAGAGGCGGGCGAGGAGGGGGAAAGTGCATTTTGTAAAGAGGTCTCAAAAAAGGGCTTTTTGGCCTTTTTGGGACCTCCGGAATGGATTAATCGTTTCCCACTCATTTCAATGGAAAACTGCATTTCAGATAACAATTTTTTTCTGATAACGAATTGCCTTAGGGATCCAATTAAAATCGTTATCAGAGGTACCGCTGTATTTTATTTTCCTTTCTTTTATTTCTCTGCTAGAGGTAGGAATCATACCCATGCCAAAACAGATTGAATGTTTGGAAGAATATTTGAGGGAATGTTGGAAGACACTTCTTGCTTGTTTGGTTTTGGTTTTGGTTTCCTGCAGCATCTTCTTACCTTATGCCCGTCTTGCAGTTTTAAAGCAGGACTGCTGGGGGCCATTTCATGTTGGACCAAACCATGCAGCTTCTCCCACCACTTTTGACATACCTTTTCATTCCTTACAGTAGTAGTCCTTCATGAGGTCAGGCTGCTATTAAGTCCTCACTATTTTAAAACTGTTCTCATTAGTGACTCTGGTACAGAAGTGTGGAGTTCATTTCATTGTCTCTCATTTTCATATTGCTTTAGGGTGTTTACACCCTCCTTAGTCCTTTTAAAAATGGCACTAGAACATGGTTTTATATAACCACGTACCCATCTGGTTTTGAAATTTTTATAGTATGCGGGAATTTTGTTTCATTTCCTGGATTTCAATGCTTGCTATGGCTGGCTTTTTGAAATTACTCTTTTAAGGCTACTGTCCTTCCAGCCTTTGAAGCCTATAACTGCAGTGCGTATCTGACATGCTTGATAATGGCAGGGAAGATAAGGCTAAACGGCTGGGCTTGGTTATGCAGCCTCTGCCATAAACATTTTTTCGTAAGAGGAGCCAGCATATTCAGACAGGACTTTAGAGTGTAGTTGTAAATTTTAAAAGAGTTTCTGGGAGAATGAAATGAAATGCATAAAAGGATAATATGAACGTGAGACACTGTCCCTCGACTCAGCCCTATGTCACTCCCCCCACTCCCTTGCCCTCCCCGCCCCCACCCTTAGTCGAAGCCTGGCTTAAAAGGTTTCTCGGAAGCATTTCGTGGGGGAAGGGTACTTTAACTCAGTTGCTAGAGCTCTCAGCCAATGACAGTCAAGGAATGACTGAACATTTCAAGCTCTTTAAAATTTGAATAGAGGATGCCTCATATTGGTGAGCTAATACGAGCTCAGACAGTAGTTCTTGTCTTCAGTTTCTAGGAGCAAAGGCCTGTACCATTTGGTCAGGAAATGGGGGACTCGCTGTATTTAGAGATTTTATCTTTGTCTCTCCCTCCCCCCTTCCCCAATATTAACCTTTTGAAAACGTGAAGATTAACTTTTGTTGAACTTTTTTTTTTAATGCTAGAGGAAAACCTACTCTGTTGTTCAATGTTTTGTAGCCTTCTTTAGCATAAAATTTCCATAATTAGGTTGTGGGTGTGGCGGGCAGTATTTTCTCATATTGAGTCCTGAAGTATTTTAAAGAAATGGAGTGCTGAGATAATAGTATACCTCGTACAGAATAGAACTTTTTAAAAGGTTCCTCTTCCATTTTCAGAAAGGTTTTTTCCTTTTCTTACAGAGGCCAAGATGTCTTGTGCCACATACATTATCTCCAAGAGAATGATTGTCATGGTTCATAGCAATTTGCTGCTTGGGGCTAAGAATTCTAGGCATTTTTCCTATATTTGGTTGTGAATATAAAATAGGTGTGCATTTTCTTTTTTGTTGTGGCAGAGTACAGAATTGCAAATATGAAGTGGGAGAAACACATCTGTGATTGCACATAGGCGTTTAAAGGGAGTGTAGAAACAAAATGTTCACTGCCATTAGTTTTAATTTACAATATTGTGGAATAATTTATAAAACCTACTGGCTCTATGGATGAGAGTTAAGCTTATTTCATGATAGCTCAAGTGTAGACGTTGAAAATGAACACCTTTACATATGTGTCAGGTAATCAGTAACGGTGCTGTGCAGTTTATTCAGCATTGCTTGTTTAAAACTGAGCTTCTGTTAATTTGTAGCATTTCTTGCGTTTTCAAGCCCAAATGAAATTGGGAACAGAATTGATTGCTTGGGACAACTAAAAATAATGTTCTACATTACTCTCAACTTGTATTACATTGTGAGGATGTGTACATTGTGGTGTTACATGAGCAATATTCCTGTATGTTGACCCATACTTCTTTCTTGCTTTCATAATCAGTAGCTGGCAGGATGGACAGATGTGCTCAAATGAAGTTGCATTCCTTTTGCTTACTGTTCTCTTGAACCCTTTGCTTCCTATAACCAATATTTTTCACTTACTTTTGTGTATTTACTATTCCACAGATTTAAAATTTGCTATTATGCTTTATGTATTTATGCTTGTAGTCCTCTCACTAGGTCTTTACAAAAGTTCCCTCAACATGTTCAGGTGAACACGGGAAATTGACCACTGAATGTCTGCAAGAGCTTCTTATATGTATATAGCTTTATATATGATTAGGAAGCCAGTACTGTATGTGGAACACTTTACATGTATACCATTGCAGCTGGTCCTTCCTTCCAGGCATTTTGGTGAATGTATAGATGTCACTGGGGACAAGGGCGTTAAGTCTGTTCTTGTCTCCCAGTACTGGTTAGTTTGGAGTGGTTCTTTAGATAAAATGCATATTCCTGGAGTTCAGGCTCTCCTGTCCTGAGTAACTGGCACATGAATTAGGATCCCAGCCAGATCTGTCACTGACTGCTTGATCTATTTCCTTCTTCAGTCTTTTTTGGCCTGCTGAAGATTACAGTTAATCAATTGTTCTGTTCATATTTGGATGATTTTGTTTCTGCACATCTGTTTGCTAGTGTGATAGGTTTCTGTGGCTTCTTACAGATGTACCTCTGCAAGGCTCCTTACTTAAATGAAATAATTCAATCATAATCATAATCTTAGAACTACAATCCATCCATCCATCCAATCACTCATTCACTCAATTTATATACTGCCCATGTAGCTTACCTGAGCCACTCAGAATGGTTCACAATGTAGAAAAGAATATACAATCATAATTACATAAATATAACTACTCAAAATTAAATAAATGTGTAATCAGTGATCTAAAAACAAACATGTATGATTGCAGGAAAAGATTCAACTGTGGTTGCACTTACAGAACCAAAGAGTTTAGCTAAGAATTCCAGTATTCTAACCCTCACCTAGGTTGTGATCAGTAAGTTTTTGTAGTTAGTTTGGCAACACCTGAAGACTTGTCAAACGTTTTATTTGGCTTCACTAGATCTGGAAGGGACCCTATGGATCATCCAGTCCCTGTCATGGTGACAAATTAGGGATTCAAACTTCCACTTCTGGCTTCACAGCCAGAGACCTAAACCACCAAGCTATCCAGCCATTCTATACATCTGCAGGTCAAATCATTCTTAGGACAGAGTCGCCACCTTTTCTTTTTTTTTTCAAGATTCAGCAAAGTTTAACACCGCAGGCATCAGATAGGTAAAATTAGAAGTGAATTCTGCTGCTGCTTCCATGGCAGTTTTCATGCACATCAGATCACAGCCACTACTTTTATATGAGTCAGTGAAAGTAGGCCACCGTATGATATTTGTCAACATCACAGACACTATCTTGTTTGCTTCTCCTTTCATGTAGATATAAGTGGCCTCCTTCCAAGCATGCAGCATTTAACATTAATAGTGGAAGACTAAAAGCAGCTACAAGTTCTGCTATTAAAAAGATCCTACATTCAAGTAATTATAATGGATTGTACCCGTTACTAGGCAAGAGTAACGTGTGTGAACAGCACTGTGAATTCACATTGCTGAACATAACGTTAATACATTTTTAAATGATTAGTTGTGAACTAGCCTTGCATCATCTTCTTCCCCTAGTATCCATTTTTCCTTGCTTTTCTACGTCTCCCAGAATTTTAGAAGCATTGTCAAAAACATAAGCTTCACATTTAAGTTCTTTGTCAGTGATAATATGCCTAGCTTTTTCTTACACTTCTTTGTTTGTTTGGTAAAATAAAAGTATATGGAGCTTTGAGAAGCACGGATAGTATAGTGATTATAAGTAAGTACTATATGTCTTTTCTTCACCCTGACAACCATATGTGCAGAGTGGTTTCTTTATTTAACTTGTGCAACACTGGTCTGCAGTTGGGCAAATGTGCTTATTCTATAATATGTGATAATTAGACTGCCAAAGACAAAGGACTGTGGGAGTTGTGGTTGGAGCGCCAAAGGTTCGCCATCACTGATCTATAGCATCTGAAGGTGACTGAAGTCTTAACAGCTTTTCATTGTTTCAAGCTGCAAACACAACACATATGTCAGTGATTTTATTTGCATTTTTTTGGCTTCTGTTCTCAATGTTGAGTGAATGAAGCTTCTTTGACCTCTTTCTCTGGGGCATGACTTAATTCTTTGTTTTCTGGCCTCTGTTTAATCCAAATCATATGGTCAGAGTCATTACCCTTTTTCTTTGTTGTCTCTTTCTTGGCAGGACTATTCAATTGATTCTTGACTTGTGTTGAAATATTTGATTGCCTTACATAAATTTTATTCCAATGCCTAGAAATCTTAAGGGATATTCTGGGACTGGTTTAATCTATCCCAAAATATTGATGCTGAGTTAATGTTGTGTTCTTCCCCATTTCCAGAGGATGTGTTAGATTCTCTTAGATTTTTAAGGCATGTAATGAGCTGTATAGTGAATATGTAAAACTGCACAAAGCCAGTTCTTGAAAGACTTCAGGCCATATGCATATGTACTTGCAACGGTCTCATTGCACGTCATTCAGCCATTTGGTAATGCTTTCCAGACAGATACAGCTGTGTTAGTCCATTACAAAAAACAAGCAGATAGGTTTTGCTCTAGTTTATTTGTAGATTTTATTTATTTATTTTAAAATATTTTATTTCACCCTTACGCTTGAAAAGGATCCGAGGCGGTTTACATCATAATTGTTAAGAATTAACAAATTATTTATCAGCTTTAATATGTTAAAATCTTATTGCCAGACGCAGGATTCCATCTGAAACAGACATTAGTCTCACAATAGCATATGCCACAATCAGCTTACTAGCCCTTATAGTGCCATGAGGTTTCTCTCTTACTGGCTTCAACTTCTGAAAACTCATGCCACACACATGTAAATCAAGTGGTATTTAAGATGGCTTATGCCTTTATTTATTACATACAAACACAACAGAACCATTGGAAGGTCCACTGAAATCTGTCTTATGTGAATTTGAAAGGGATCAGTAGTGGTTTGCTTACCTGTCAATGCCCTTTCCCTCTCTGGATTTAACTTTCCCCCTTTTTTCTTGGTTTTGGGGATTGTAATTCTTTTAAAATGGGAGTTTGGCAACACATTTCTGCTATGAAGTGTGAGTTTGAAAAAACATACAATAATTTGTGCTACCTAGGAAGATCCCTAATGCCAGAGGGCAACTCTGCTTATGATTCATGGACTTTGGTTCTCTGTGGTTACTACTTCTGGATCCCTTTAAAGGTTTCTCTCAGTCATGAATAGTAGGTGTTGGTTCAGGGAATTCCACTGGGGATTCCAGTTGGGACTGTGGCCTGGGGCAAAGGCTTAAATATTCTCCCCACCTCTGCCTGTGGTCCTGCTCCAGCTCATCAACCCTATGGTGCTTTCCATTGTTTCCTTTTTGAAACAGTCCCAGAGTTAGTAGCATAAATAATATCAATCAGCACTAGAGAGTTAACAGGTAAAAGGCTGATAACCTACTCAGGGTTTTTTTTTTTTTTTACTATCACATCCAAACTGCTGTCTTTAAGCATATGGAGTTAGAGAACAAGGGAACATTGATACATTTTTTGTCAGGTAGGTTTCTGTAAAAACTTAACATTGAATCATTGTTGATAACTTAGAAGTGTCAAATGACTTCCCAGAAGCTTATTTAGTTAGTAGAGCAATCACTTCAATATGCTTGCTTCGATGTAACATTGACTGTATGCTCTGTTCAGCCCTTAGCATTTCTGGTAAAACATCATCGGTGGTGATGTCATTTTATTTTTACTAGGTGTTTTCGGTTGCTGAATTAATTTGCCTTCCTGCCTCTTTTTTTTTCTTGCTGGTTTGTAGGGGGGGTGTTGAATGTTGGCTTCCTCTCCACCTTAAACAGCTATGGTTCTTGCATGAAGATGGAGGTAGCTGCAGAAGATTATGACTTTTCTAAAGACTCTTTCCTTGGTCCCCTTTAGAGAGAACATGATGTTTCTTTTCTTCTTACTGTTTGTCAGAGGGATAGGTCACAACCAGGCTGTCTGTTAACTTGTTGCCTTAGTTCACAGGTACAAAATACACAACCTTAAGACTGCAACAAGAAGTAGCCCATAAGTGATGTGCATGTAATCGTTTTTCAGATGTTCAACCGATTATTGTTGAAGGAAAAAATAAATACCATTATAAATTTTAAAAACTCAGAGTCGGTTATGTTTAGTCAAGCTTTGAGTAGCCTGCAGTCCATTGAAACTGAAGTAAAGTGCTGAAGGTAAGGTACAGTAGCCTAAATATTGTATGTGGTTGTTTTGCGGGTTTTCCCAGAAGGACTGATAGATGAGATTTGAGTCCAGACATGCTGAACAGGGCACCACCCAGGTATGAATAAAGGATATATGTGGAGACCTAACATGACTGCCCTTCTCCTATGTTTTGGTGGGGGGATTTGATGAGAGTGTCAGCTTGCATTCACTTGAACAGAAACAGACTTTCCCTCTTGATCTAGAATTGTTACAAAGTTCAGCTTGCCTGGACTAAGAACTAGGAAAGCAAGTTCCATTATACTTGAGGACCAAGCTGTGTGGGCAGTACATACAGCTCCATACCCCTGTGGATACTATATAAAAGGATGCTGCATTGTATGAAATGAGTCTTTCAGTTTCCTTTAATTCTGATTTAGATGGATTAAATTTTGTAGTAGGACTGTTTGTCACACTCTTTAATGTAGAAGCTCAACAGTGAGTTAGTCAGAGCAACTGTCTTTCGTTTTATTACTTATTAAGACATTTATATCTCACCTCATACTCAGATATCTTAGATGCCTTTTGGATTCTTTGTCGAAATGTTGACAGGATGATTGCTATACCCATCTTGTATAGGAGGGTGTTTTAGATTTAATGCCAAAATATGACATTAGTTTACAAGCCTTGGCCTTGTAAAAAAAATCCCTTTCTCCTTTCCTGATTTGAAGTGTACCCTGGATTGTCATTCTGTTCAGCCTTACAACTTGTGATTTATACTTATTGTGGAAACTAGATTAGAACATTAATTTCCCATCCTGCTTCTCAGGGCAAGCCTAAGTGGTGGCATCTTATTTGTTTGTTTGTTTGTTTAATTATATACTGCCCATCTTCTGAAGGAACTCTGGGTGGTTCACAACAACAACAACAATAACAAACAAAATAATAAAAGAAAAAACATTAATAAAAATGAAAAGAAAAAATAGTAATAATAATCATCATAATAAAACTGCAATAAAATTCACTGGCAAATTCACTTGGTAGTTCGAATCACATTGGTAAATGTGGACTGTTTCCCAACTTTGTAGTTCTAAATATTAAATGTATGCATGAGTTGTCAGTTAACCAGGTTTCTTCTTTTAACAGAACCACCTTGGATAGGTTCAGTCCCTGCTTTGTCTTCTCCTTATTGTCTGGTTACCATTCTTGGAGATTTTTTGACCTGTAATGTTCTAAACAGCATTTTTAGTAGATGCTGCCACATGTGAATTTGTCTTTTGTTGGAGGCTTGCCAGGAGTGAACATCTGCTGAAATCTGGTGATGGAATGTGTACAAGTGGTTAGTTTGGGAGCATCAAGTTTGTCTGAAGTTACTGTGTTTAAAAAATATTAAATCTGTACTTCATGCATTATGATTTTTCTTAAGCTTCATACATGATCTTAGTATTGATTGACAGAGAAATAAAAAGCCATAAGATAGGCTGTGAATTTCCTAAGAATGGTCCTTTCCACTTATCTGCCTCTTATTTAGAATACTAGGAAAAAATAAAACATACACTTCGGACAGTGTGCACCTGGGTATTCCTGTACAAGAGCATGAAAGCATAAAACAAGACTTAGCATAATCTTTGGCTGGTAGACCATAAATTAAAACCATATGAAAGAATACATGGAGGGGAGAGGTAGTCACTGTGTATTTATGTTTAGCACACTCAGAGAGACTCTGCAATCTTAAAAGTTGGCCCACTAATCTAAGCCAGACAAAATCTAAACAAGCACATTTTTGTGCATCTCTAAATAAAATAAAATCTCACTGTGCCTGATGGACCTTAATTTCTTAATATGCCTTAATTATGTATACCATCGCAACTGCAAAGCATTTCTAAAGGCTGTTTTTATTATTGGTACACATAAGGCTTTTTGTAATAGCTAAACATTTTGTTGCTGATTTTGGATTGATGATTTCTTCAGAGAATTCTCAAACTATTGTAGCTATGTTTTGTTAATTATCTATCTGATATTAGTGTTCTAAATAAATCTGTGTATGATTTAACACACCTATCTCTCATAGAAAAATGTGGGTCTTGTACAGAAGGTACCATTGATCTGTCCTATAGAATAGCACATTTATCCTTGCATTTAAGCTGTGCAACAGAGACTGACCTTAATTCTTTCAATTTATACTTTCAACTTGAGGGTTCTTTTTTCTATCCTGGTTCATTGCCCTCCAAATAGATGTATTTCATTGTGTTGAAGGCTCTCTGTTGTGTGACTGATGCTGTTATAAATAGATGGCACCTAGAGGGTATTAGCTGGAAGTGAGTTTCTATTACCTGTCGTGTGTGTTTTCCTGGCTTTTTGAAAGTAAGAGTTAGAAAATTGACAAATAATAAATAGGTTATTGTGCAGCGTTACCTTATGCATATTAGGAGTAGGTTGCACTGGGCTTGTTTCTGGTTAGCGTTCCACAGCCAACACAAGTCTTCCAGAACAATTCTGCATATGTTTACTTGGTCGTAAGTGTCCAGAAGTTGAGTCATGGCAACTGGACTTATTTTCTTGTGAGATTGAAACACTACTCATTCAAGTAGCTTTGTCAGACTCAAAAAGCTTATTGAGGAGTGAAATGTTTTGATCACACAAGAAAATAAGTCCAGTTGTCATGACTCATTTTCTGGATAACCTCACTTCCGTGACTGAAAATCTTCCCAGACTTGGGTGTAAATAGCATTGAACACTGTGGGACTTACTCAAAGGTACAGCCTTAAACTGCAACTCTGAACATGCTTATCTGGGAAGAAATTGATTAAAATAAGGCTCACTACATCTGCTTTGCTTTGAAGGAAAGCAATAGGTAAACAGGCCTCTCACACTATTTTTGATCATCGGCATGCATCCTAAAATAATTTCTTATAACTGGAATTTTTGAGAATTAGTAAAGCTTTAAATTTTATTACTTCATATAATTTGAGCATTTTATACCTTTAAAAAATTTGCATACAGCAGATGCTTTTACAGAGGACTTATTATGAAATGATAGTTGTCATAGTAGTGAACTACAGCAAATATACTGTTGTACAAAATGTATAAATCTTATGGCTATGTTAGGAGGCACAACTCCCATGTTTTTCAGAATTGATCCTAGTTGCATAGGGTGATGAAAATGAGAGTTAGGCATGCTGCCTTGGTTCTCTGTTATCTTGCAGGCATGGTTCAAAAACTAGTTCTGACCTGCAAAGCCTTTGGTAGCTTTATCTCTACATTTCTCAGAGTTTGTCTTCATTTCTTTACAAGATCAACTTTTTTAAAAGGGAGCTGTTTTTTTCCTGATACAGGGTGGCAGGGTTCATATAGGAATCAGATATTGGAGCAATTGTTAAATTGAATAGAAAGTTTTAGTGTTTAACATGACAAGGCCCATTGAAACAAGTTGAGGTGAGTAGAGTGGTAAAGTCAAACTTGAGTTGGTAACAGAAGGCATTGTTTCAGAAACCCTCCCCAAGATTTCTGAGCTAGAACCCTTGGAATCCCAACTAAAAATCAGCTATCTGTTATTGCAAGCTTTTGTGAAGTAGGCTTTTATTCCACATGTGGTTTTTGTCTACAGACATGAGCTTCTCCCATATGTTCAGTGCTTAAGCTCCTTTTTTCAGATGCTGCCACTTTCTGGAGCTAGGAAGTTGGCTAGACTCTGGAACAGAGCTCCGTTGCCTACTGGAGGGAGGGGGTAGAAAAGATCCTCGTCTTGGGAGAAAAGGGTGACCTATTATGAAACGTCTTAAAAATCTATTGACCCAGGCTACTTCTCCATTTTGTGTAGCACAAGGATTTCCCAAGTGTTCTCTGAAGAAGGCTCATTTAGCAGGGAAATGACAAAAAGGCTTTATCTTGTGCTGTGTACCTGGAAGTATTATGGGAAGGAGTACAAAATGTTTAAAAGCCAAGCAAAAGTCTTTGTGATATTACACGTTTCGGTATCTATCAAAGTCAACTACATTTTGTAGAACCTTGTTTGTAGAGATTCTACACGCCAGCGGAAGGCTGTTGACCATATCCACTTGATACTGATGTCTGGAAGAGGTAGGGTACTTCTCATTGGGTGTAGTATAATGAACTTACTGTAGTTACCAACTCCATGCAAAATATCAACTGGACTTTAAAAAATCAAGCGGCCGCCTATAAGATGGAGGATTTGCACTAGCTGTATTCAGACCCATGAAGCTGTTTGGATGAACAGCGAAACGTTTCTAACTCTCAAAAAAGAAGTCCAGTAGCCATGACTCAACTTCCAGACTCTCTTAATATTTTACTCTAGTGGCAGTGTGGGAGCAGGTGTTGTGTCTTTCCTTCCTGTTCTGCTGTGGTAATGATGAAGAGGCCTGGTCCCATTGGAAGAAGCCAAAATTCAGTAATTTTAATACGCCACTGCTGCTCCAGTTTTCCCAGGAAGGGTGATGTCAACATGATTAAGACTGAAAAAAAAAAAGGAACAGCCGGTCCCACTCTCTTCAGAATCAGATTTCCTCTTTTCTTGTTTAAAGATCAGAGCAAGGTCATAAGGCTTCAAGCAAAGGTGTCCCCTACATATCTCCCAAACCAGGAAATTACAGAAGCAGCATGCAGCTTGCCAAATATAGTCTGCTGGTGTCTGCTACCTAACCTTTACAGATAAATGGAAGCTTCTGTGCTTGCCTGGCTGCTATACTTACTAGCCACAGACAACCAGATAAGTTATTTCCATCTGTTTGATAAAGAACATTTCACTGTTTAAATATTGTGTCCCCTTACTTTAATTTGACTGAAGTTTTGGGAAAATACTGTATGAATTTGGTATGGAAGGTGAAATGCCCCCCAAAATGTCACCCCCGGCGTAGTCTCTAATTTTTGTCCCTGCTGCACGGGGCTTTGTTTCATGCACACACATGCCCCGCCACCCCAGCTTCTGTCGCAAGCAGAAGAAGAACAACCATGATGGGTCCATGGAGGTGGAAAAACCTGCATCAAGGGGGTCAGAGGCATGTACACCCACATGCTTTCCACAAGGAACCTTGATCACTGTTGAACATCTGTTGTAATCACAGTACCAAACAGGAGGGTTTTGGTGAATGCAGAACTAGTGGGTTCTTTCCAAGTGGATTTGATGATGTTTAAAAAGTATTCTCTAATATTTCAGGCAAAACATCAAAGAAAAACAAAGCAAAATACACAAAATATGTGGCACCTTAAAGACTTTCATATTTTAATGTAACGTTTCATGGACAAGTGCACTTCTTCCGACAAATAGCAACAAGTTTATATATATATATATTTGGGGGGGGGCTGGAATTCTTGAAAAGTCTAACACAGCTACCCTCTCCAGAACTTCTATTCTCTAATATTATATCTGATCATGTTGTGTGCTGTGTGCAAAACAAGGAAGCAGTCATGTGCTGGACCATGGAACAGCTGTCACAGCCACGGGTGTGGCTCTCACAACGGTAAGTAACGTGACATAAGGTGGATGCACAGCAGAATAGCCTTCCCCAGTTAAGCACTCATGTTTTGTACTACATCTCCAGTGTCCCTCACCATTGATTATATTGTCAAGGGCTGTCGAGAGATAGAGTCTGAAAGATTTTGAGGACATCAGGTTGAGGCCTCATATTTGACCCTACATAGCAACAGAAGGATGATTTAACAGAAAGCAAACTGGATCAATAGTCATTTGCATACCTGCACCTCTCCCTCACATGCTTCCTCTGGGCCTTTAATTACTACCTAGCCTCCACTCTTCCCCAGCCCCAGAGGCATTCTGAGAAGAACAATGGGTAGTTGGTAGCCTGCAAGTTGTTCTGCTTTGTAACATCAAGGAATCCATGTCAGGAGAGTTGTCTGTGAGCACTGTGGTGGTCATAGGAACTTCCTTGGTGACCTACATTTTAGTTTTATATTACAACTGCTTTCCAGGGTTGCTTGGCTTGCCAGCACAATGATGTGTGCATATGTTCTTGTGTGAAGACACCTTTTTAAAAAAGGCCATGATTGCCATTACAAATGGCATAAAAATTATCTCTTAGCATTCCAGGGCAGCAATTACATTACCTTCCAGGGTGGTTTTAAACACAGGCCATTTGGGCAGATAACTTGCCTTGAGGCCTTGTCTTCGAACCAGGTTACATTTGATGTTAATTAAATGCTTAAACATGTAGAATTTATTTTGTGAACCAAACAGCCGTGGACTCCTGGTGCAGCATATGTTCCGGGGCCCAGATGGAAAACATTATTAGTACTTTTGGGGGGATTGTATCTCCCAGACAATCTAGGAGACACAATTCCTGACCATGCTGATTTAAGTATTTGGGGAACTGAAGTCCGAAAAGTTAGCATTTTTCTTCTCTACTCTATTCAGTTTTTGCTGAAGCTCCTATCACCCAGCTGTTTTCTTCCCAGAGGTGCTGCTTATACAAAACAGAACTGTGGGATCAAAAAAAGTAGGGAGAACTATGTTCCAGATTGGGCTGGTTTTGCTGCTTCTGCAGTTCCAAAATAAAAGCAATTGGGCTAAACAAGCTTACCTAACAATTGAATAGTGTTACTTATAATTCATCCAGAACATGCCACCTGTCTTTCTGTGTTAATCATTTTGGAAACACTTTGGCCCTTCTTCTTGAACTAAGCAAACTCAGTAGAAGTGAGGTTAAGTAGAAGAAATCCCGTATGAAGTCTGATTTCATACCTTCTTCTTTTTTTAGGGACATCACATTATTTAGGACAAAGGTGATATTGAGTGGACAGGCAATGCAACAGCTCTTAGGTGGATGAAAGTCCATGAGCAGCTACCAAGAATAATGCTAGGTGGCCCAGGACAAGTTGCTGCTTCTCAGTCCTGTCTCCCATGAGTTAAAATACCTTTGGAATGAAGGGTCTTCTAGAAGTAGGCGAAAGTTTCATAAATCTCTTTAGTATAGTGTTGGGTTCTTTGTTAGTAGAAGTGCAACATGTAAAGAAGCAAAGAGTATAAAAATAGTTGTTGTGTTTTGATGGCTTGGCCCTCACTTTCAATAGTCAATAAGCTTTTTAACAAGGAGAAAACCAGACACAGTGCTTATTTGTTGAATATCTTGTTTGGGGTAGGTTTCTTGATGGTGTTTCCATTGAGCCAAAAGGGTGTTCAGGAAGCATTCTGAAGTGTTGAGTTTCTAAAAAGCAGTTGAAACTGCATTGTGATAACCACAGATTTGTCATCCCTTGTATATGTTGCCACACATTGATAATACTCTTATTTCTCAAAGTTCTGGTAGTTATGTGACTGGCATAGCATGCAGCAAAAAGAGTGACGGCAGCAGACTCAAAGGTAAACCAGGGATTTGCTAAAAACTTTAGGGAACTGCTGAGTTGAAGAAATTAGAGCAAAGGAAGAATGGTTGATATCCTGAGATGACAATTCCGTACAGTAAGATTCTGTGGAATGGGTAACATCTTATGTTATTGTTTGGGGTTTTTTGTTTGTGTTTCCTCAAAGAGCCACTGTGTATAGTGGTTATTTTGGTCTTAAGATAATATGGTTCTGTGTCTCTAATTCCTGCGCTTTCAGCCATATGCCCTTTAAATGTCTTACTCAGCACTTCAGTAACTTGCTGCTGGCTTTGGCATTATATTGTTGCTCATTTAGTTAATTCAGTTTCTAATAAACGGGAGTGAGGAAAGCACAGCTCACCTCCACTGTCACCAAGTGACCTGATCTTGCCAATATGGGCCTGGTGCTCATATTCCCTCTTTGAGAGCTAAACTTTGGAATCAGTGTCAACTAGTTGCTAATATACCCTTATTTCAGACACTCCTGATTGAGCTTTATTATCCCAAATAATTGTTTGATGATATGGATTTGATACAGAAATTGTCCTTCTCTTCCCTTGGAAGTTCTGTGTTGGGAGGAGATCAGATATAATATGTTTCTCCTGGTTCCTTGGAATCAAACTTTGATCATAGTATACCTGTGGATAAGAAGTTTGAGCTGGGGACAGGGACCATTATATTTCACTGAATTTATTCCTAAATTGAGGGCAAATTCCATAAAGTGTAGTTATATTAATCAGATTGTTTTCCATGTGGTCTGGACTGCAACTCCCTGTGTACCTTAGCGTTGGTCATAATGGCTGAGGTTTTTGGAGGTTGACATTCTAAACACTTGGAGACTACTTGGAGTACTGGCATGACTACCCAATCCAGCACGACCCTACCTATAAGTCCAGGTAAAGCAAAAGCAAAGCATTCTGCTTATATACCGCCCCATACCACTTCAAGTACTCTCTGGGCGGTTTACAGTTTAATTAAGCAGGCTACACATCCCCCCAGCAAACTGGGTACTCATTTTACCGACCTCAGAAGGATGGAAGGCTGAGTCAACCATGAGCCGGCTGCCTGGGATTGAACCCCAGGTCGTGAGCACAGTTTTACCTGCAGTACAGGCATTTAACCATTGCACCACGAGGCTTCTTTAGAAGCTCTTTTGGTACCCCTTCTGTTTTACTGGTGGGATTTTGAGATAAGGACTTTTTGGTGTAAACATCTAGCTTTTGGAATGCTGTTCCAAAGGAAACTCAGTTGATATTTCCTCGTTCTTGTTGCTGTTGGTGTGGCAGGCTGTTCCCTTCCCCCACCCCAGTGACTCAGCATTTCTCTGGCAGGAGGCCGTTCTGTGTCTTGAACTCTAGAGCAAATACCGCCTCTCTTATGTACTGCAGTTTGCAGCTGTCCAGGATATAAGCTTAATGGTGCAAGTGCGAGTTTCGAAATGTTACGAATGGTTGGCAACAGATATATTAGGCTATTTTTTTCTTTAAAAGAGTGTTAGTCTGTTGTGCTTCTGGCCTGTTCTTTATCCCCACCCAACCAGACATCTGTGTACTTATTCTCTCTTTCCCTCTCACCTCTAAAAATCCCAGCAGAAATTCTGACAAAACAGTGAGCAATTCTAATGACTACTTCTAGGCATTTATCTAATTCCAGCAGTGTGTTTGTACACAGCAGAGACTTGATTCCTTTCCAGACTTATAGCACAAGGCATCACATAGCTGTACAACCCAGTGTGAAAGTACCTAATTGCATAACTGATGCAATGTTTGGCATCATGGGTGATTAAATTCTTGTGTGTGGGTGTACATGTTGCATGGGGGGAGGGCTTAGGAGAGACAGCAAGAGAACAAACATTTAATTCTTATTTTTGCCAAGTAAATCTTCAAATACATTGATAGGAAGCAGGTATTACTGAAAAACTTAGCCTTAGCCAGCTGATGGGAGGTGTAATCCAAGAGTATCTGGAGGGGCACAAATTGTCAACCACCAGATGCACAGCATTGGAGTTCTAGGTAGAATCATAGAATCATAGAGTTGGAAGAGATCTCAAGGGCCATCTAGTCCAACCCCCTGCCATGCAGGAAGCCCATCACAGTATTTCCGACAGATGGCCATCCAGCCTCTGCTTAAAAACCTCCAAAGAAAGAGACTCCACCACCCTTTGTGGCAGCATATTCCACTGCCGAACAGCTCTAACAATAATAGCTGCTTCTTATCAATGTACCACTCCATCTAGCAACAAGGCTACTCTAAGCAGTTTATATACATTTTTGTGTGTGTTGTATCATTACAGTTGTGACCGACTCTTCGTGACCCCATGTCCATGGAATTTTCTTGGCAGGAATACTGGAGTGGCTTGCCAGTTCCTACTCCAGGCACCTACAGCACCTGGTATTCCCTGGTGGTCCAAGTATTAATCAGGGCCAACCCTGCTTAACTTCTGAAATCAGGCAAGATCAGATGTGCTTAGGGAAAAATAGAAAGCATAAGCATAAACACTATGCAGTAAATAAACAGCATGACATAATAAAACATAATAAGCATAACTGAATCAAAATCATAAAGTCAAAACTGAGAGCAAAGACAGGCTAAAGATGGAACAAGACAAGACGAGTAACAGCGAATCATAGCAGAAAAACTAATAGCCAGGAAAAACCTTTCTATATAGCCACGTCTTCATGTGTTTCTTGAAGACTGACAATGAGGGGGCCAGACAGATCTCAGGAGACAGATGGTTCCAATGTTGAGGGGCATCACTGCCACCGAGAAACCCCGGTTCCTTGTCAATGATTTACATGCCTCCATAAGTGATGGCACCCTCAAGTACCCTGCCTGAGATGATTGCATGCTACGGGCAATATTCTGTGGTAGGAGCCATTCTGGCAGTTGCACTCCTCTGACACTGCAGGCCATACATTTTCATGTGGAATTATTTATTTATACATCACTACAGTTCTTGGTCTTTTCTTAAGGTTTTTTTCACTTGGTGTTGGATTCCACTATTCTGTCTTTGGCTTTCCACTTGACTTGGTCATGGGAGGTCTGGGTGAACCCAGGACATCCGCTGACCTCCACATTGAGACCCTTTTTGGCCAGAGTTTCTTCATTAGCCCACAAGACGCAGTCGGGCTTCACGTACCTTGTCAGCGATTGGTGCAATCTGTACTTTGATCAGATATCATCATTGCACACATGATCCTTTTGCATGAGGCCAGAGGTCCATCACAGCATCTTTGTCACCATGACACCAAGTCGACATTTAACTTCTTTGGTCGCTGGGTAGCATTCTGCACCATAAAGTGCAACAGGTTGTACAATGGGTGATAGATCTCTGACTTTATGAGTGGTCAGTGATCTTTTTGTCACACATGAAGGTTGATGTTGTATGCCCTTTTAGCCAGGTACTGTTGATCCTTGATGTGATTTTGCAATGTAGACTCCTGTCCATTGTGATAATAGAACCAAGGTATTTGAATTCCTCAGTTCTTGGTAGGTCAGTACCATTGATTTGGATCATACCACATTCATTTGGGTCAGTTGTCAGATAATCCATCTTCACATTCAGGCGCAAGCAAGATTATGTCAGACGGTCACTCCATACTTGGGTTTGGCGCTCAAGTTCTGGCTTACTCTCTGATAGTCATGATGTCATCATCTTAAATGAGCATCCAAGACACTCTATTCTGCAGATCTTGAGTGACTGCATCTATAACCATAATATTCTTGGTTCTTTACCTTATAGTCATATGCCACTCCGTTTTGGGACCCTTCCAGAATTACAGATGCTTAAAGTTGGATGTCTTGGAGTATATAAATGTAAGGAAACCACAGGGGTTCAGTGTGACAACCATGTGAACAAGTACCGCATTTGAGAGCCTTGTGTTTGTTCCTTCAGACAAATTGAACAACAACAGTGCTGTGCTATTTGCCTCCTGTGTTACATTTTCTTGCCCAACTCACCTAAGAGTAGTTTTCCCTCTGTTAAGCAACAGTGATAGGTCTTAAGGCACAAGTTTAGTCGTGACAGTGGGATCTGTACAGGTTAGGAGTTTGAGTGATGAACCTGGTATTAGGAATGGAAATTTAAAACATAATAGTGTGGTGCCAGAAGAACAGAAGAAACAATTTAAGTCTGTGGGTGGAATCCAGTAGTAAGTTGCAACTAGAGTAGGCCCATTGAATCATTGGGGATTTAGTAAGTTAACTCCTATAAGTTGCAATGAGTGGACCTACTTTAGTTGATGTTTACTGCTGAATTCTAGCCAATGAATAATTTTTTGAGCATTTACAAAGTGTAACACAAAAAAACTTTAACCCTCACACATATTTATGTGGGCATGCCTGCTGCATTCAGCAGACAAAGTAATATGGGAAAGGGTAGATGGATATAATGTTTTAAGTTTCTTTCTACCATTACAGTTGTTCTTTATTTTGCAGAAGTGGTACAAGAATATGAGCTCAGTTCAAACCTGGATACATCTTGGGGTTTGGATCTTCTGACTGTTTTTGATACATTACTGTTGGTTTTGAATCACATAGAACAGATGAGTCCTTCAGTGCTTTTTTTTTTGTCCAAAAAGGGTTGGGAAAGTAGTTCAGCTGTACAAATTGTTCAATTCAGTTTTTTCACAAGCAGAAAAGTTGGGATTGGAACATGAGATCATTTCTAAATACTGTGGGGTTTTTTTGTCTTGATGGGTTCAACAACATAGAATTTTTTTATTGAATGGAATCTTTTAATTTATGGTCAAGAGTGAACACTGAAAGCTATAGCAGACCTAATAATAAGAATGAGCAAGCTCTGACATTGTAATTTTTAAAAAATTTCTAACTCCAAGATCTCTTTTAAAAATGGTTTTGTGCATAGTATTTAAGAGGCACAAATGTTGCCTCTAAAAAGTTAGGTAGAAACCTGTAGCCCTCCAGGGATTGCAGAACTAGAGCTCTAGCAGTTTTGCAAGACATGTTTAGTGGTCATGACTTGGGTGAGCTGGCATCTGGCAACATTTGGATGGTCACAGGACCTTCTATCCATAGATTGCAGAAAGGAAGATGTGTTTTTTAATTCATGACTGGGCAGTGTGATGCTTTTCAGGTGTTTTGGAGTAGAACAAAAAAACACAACAGCACAAGCTAGTGACTGGTGATTATGGGTCAGGACTGGTAGCCAGAAGACTTGTCTCCTGTGATGATTAGCCCATTTTTCAGTCCTCTCTTTCTTAATTGAAAGAGATGAAGTAGCAACATAGAGCCTACACTTCTGACTATAAAGGAAGAATTCACAAGTAACTCAAATTCTTTAGTCTTCCACTATCACTGCTGAATGTCTCAATTCTATCCTTGAATTCCTAGAAGCTTATGACCTACAGTAAAGTTATGCTGCGTAAGTCTGATGATGTCATCAACTATAGCTTTGGTATCTTAGCTTCCCTAGTATATTTGGGGACAGTGGGGATAGGGGCATGAAATTTTAAATGTGTGCATATCATAACTGCCATAGCTGCCAGGAACATTAGTGGCAATTTGGGGACATTTAAGGCTGACCCCTCTCACCATCTGCAAAGGCTCTGCTGGGACCAAAGGGATCCTAGGGGATCCTAGAAAGTTGGGGGTGGAGATTAGGAAAAAAATTATTTACAAAATACTGCCATTGATGATGATGCCCTCAAGCTGACACAGCATAATTTAACTTCATTTTAGCAAGTCGTTTGTCTGAAGTCTGAGTTAGTAACTACCTAAGTCAGAACAGATTTTTAACTATATATAGAACTACTGGAAAGCTCAGTGGTTTCAGCATCTGACTATAGTTTGATTTCCCACAGTGCCTCTTTGACGGGAGCAGGACTCAAACCCCTAGCCACCCTGGCGCTGACCTTTCTGCCTAAGGAATTGTGAGACTTTGAAGTCTAAATAGATAACTTTTAAAGTGCTCTATTCTTAATTCGCCTTATGTTCATTGGGAACTAGAAAGGATTGATGACAACAGAACAGCATATTAGAAGTATTTATGAAATGTAGGGGGAAATGTTCTAACTGACTTGCAACCTGGCAAAGTTTAGATAGTTTGTTTGCTATATTGTTGAAGTTAGATGTTCCTTTGCTCTGATCAGGTCAAGTGCCGTGGTGCTGCTTCTCTCCTAGTAAACTTGACTCTGATCTCTTGTCTGCCCCATGGGTTTCAGTTGTTTAAAAATGTATGGTCAGCAGGCTGTGCCTGTCTGTGCTATGTCTTTTAAGATAGCTTGTATGTGCTTTATTTTCTTCGCCCATTTGACAGTGCACTTATATTTTACAACTGAAGTTGAGTGGCTTTTATCCTCTTGATAATAAGAAACAAGTTTCTTGAGCAGCAATCTAGCAGCTAACATTCTTTATATTTAGTTCACAGTGTGGTACCAGGATTGGTTTAATATCTGTATAGAGCCCTCCCCCCCACCCTTTTCTTCTTCTTTAGGCTTTTTGGGGGAAATCATGGATCGACCCCCCTCCCCTCTCTCAGGATATGAGTAAGTCATGTTTATTCAATTAGGACACAGCCCTCAGTTTTCTTGGGGCTCCCATCTTGCAAGAATTCAAGCCTGTCCAGATGGTATTGCAGTGATATTGCAACATATGCAGGGAAGAGAACGTGTCTTAAAAACTCCCACCCGACCATACGCACAGTATGTCCTTAAAGATGGACACCGTATTGAAGTACGCTTTGTTTTACATTTAATTGTAACAATTGGGAGCCTCCCATAATTTGAATGTTAAATAGATGCTGTCAACAAAAAAAGGTGAGATCCCTTCTTACTCCTACTTTAATGCTCACTCTGGATGTTTGGTCATGCAAAGGGGAATACTGCATATATTTCTGTTTATACAAGGCCACTTCTTGGTAATGTATACAGAAGCATGTTACTAAAAACAGACTTGATATCCTCTGCTGCACCTCTCTGTGACGCAGGTCTGTCTGCCTGGTGAGGGAAGGAAAGCCTTCAGGTTCTGAGATGAGACTGGAGCTGGGAAAATTTTCCAGAGAGAGAAAGACAGACACACACACACAGAGAAAGAGAGATAATGGGAAATTAGGTGGATAATATTCTCTGTCAGACTTTCTGGTATGATTTTGTTATCTTGGCAGCAATATCTGGAGGAACATGTTTCAGTAATGTAGCTTCTTTTGTGTGTTGTTATGCATTTTCCATTAGTGTGGGCTGAATTGGATTCAGGCAAACAGGAAAGGCCTCTCCAGCCTAACAGATATTTTCTCTATTTACCAACATTTTACTGTTTCTTATGATGTCATATCCCCACTTTGGTGTATAGTGTCTGGTACTTGTTTTTAATACTGCAAAGGATATTTTCACTGTTGATGTTACACATGCATATTAATTCAAAGGCTGCTACACAGCCTAGCATTTGGCAAGAACAACCTTCCTCCATCTTCCAAGGCTTAGGAATTAATCATACTACAGTACTTTGCCACCTAGTTCTTTCAAGGAAAGACATTATTTCCATTGTTGCAGGATGCCTATCTATGCATTTGCAAGAAAGTGTGATTGTAATACTCTGAAAGCTTAATTTTAGCCATTAATTTACTAGGGCTGTATCCCGAAACCTTATTTTCACTATATTTAGTTTAGTTGAGTATAGTTTTGTAATTGTTGAGACACAGGCTTGGTGTAAGTGAAATAGTAGTAATGGGGCTAAGGCTTAAGTTTGTATGGAATTCATTTCCATTGCTAATTATAGCTGTTCGACCATAACATTGCATGTCTAGTGAAGCAGGGACATGGCATGCAGACACATTTAGATTTGGCATGTCAATGTCTTGTTAGATCTTTTGAGGTCTTAGGAATAGATATTTCTTTCCCTCCCCCTACCCCCCTTTTTAAACAGTGTTCATGTTTATCATGGTTGCACATGCAGCCTACTTATTCAGTAGCTTAATTTTGGCCTTTAATTCCTAGGGAAACTAGTGCAGACAATTACTAAGTATAACTACTAGATGGGGAAGTTTGTTTATATGTTCTAAGAAGATTCTCCAGATAGTTCAAGTATATAACTGCCATGTAATCCAGGGCAATTAAAAGTAACCTTTTATTAGCAAAAAGTAGTAATAGCAGCCAAAAATAAATTTTCTATACTGCTGTAAGACTATCAAAAGGCTTCTCTTAAAAGTCAGTTTTGAATAAGGTAAATGTATAAACCACTTAAGAGAGGGCATCATACAGCACCTAGCTGGAAGATGAGTCATAGCAACTGGGGATCTTTTCTTGTTAGATTGAATTTTTTTCTATTCATTCAAGTAGCTTCTAGTCTGAGGAAGGTCGGTAGGAGGCCTCTGATTTATACTCCACATTGTTTTCATTTCAGCCTCGTCTGAATAGGCTTAGGTGGGCAACTGCCAGTGGTGTCTGAAAGTCATACCTCTGCAGTTATAACTGTGCTCATGATCAGATATTCAAATCCAGGTAGCCGGCTCATGGTTCTGTCCTTCTGAGATCGGTAAAATGAGTACCCAGCTCTTGGTGGGGGGAGATGTATAGCCTGCATAAATTGTAGACCATGCAGAGAGTGTTTTAGGCACTATGGGGTGGTATAGAAGCAGAACATTTTGCTTTTGCTTTTTCCTACACCCATTAAATAAATTGGGTGTCTCCTATCAGCCTTCCTCAAACTGAATAAGCTACTTGGATGAGTATCAAAAATGTTTTAGTCTAACAAGAAAAGAAGTCTAGTTGCCAACTTCTGGACAACTTCCTATAGATGACAGAATCTTCACAGACATTTGGGAAGATCATTCAAATGGGGAGAGGGAGTGCTTCTTGCATTCCCACCCACCCAGCTTCAGTATTTCAGAGGGAAAAAATCTTCAGGGCCATCATAAATAAAATATCTGGGCAGCTTAAATCGACCATAAGTCAAAGGTAATATGAACCTTGATCATAGAAGTACTATCCAATTCAGTTCCCAAGACTGTGTTTTGACAAGGAGCATCTTCCCCTTATTCCCGAATAGATCCCAATGTATTCATTCTGTTCCAGCCCATTTCTGTATCTGAAGTTCAATTTAGAGCTTCCACTATATCCACTGTAATAACATGAAAAGTAGATTTTAAGTATAATTTGCATGTTATTAACAAATCCCACATCTGTGTATAATCTTGACCAGTGGTTCCTTGTAGATATCTCATAACAAGAAGACCAAAATCTAAGGAACCCAATATGCCAGCAGCCAGGGTGGATAAAAATTAATTATTTAAAAAATAAATTTTAAAAATTGGATTTTTTAAATTTAAATCAGTTTTTATTTAAATTGATTTTTTTATTTTAAATGCTTTTTGAGGAAAAAATCTCTCTAAAAATCATGTTCTAGTTAAGATACATTATAGTCCAAAGGTTATTCATCATGAAATTAGTTTTACTTATGTAGCATTAGGCTGTATTAATCCATTCACAATGTCATGATCTCCCAGTGGTTTCTGATTATTTGGGGAAAATTTTCTATTTAGAAGAAATTCTCAAAGATGCTTGGTTTTGATATTTTCAAAACTGCATTTGGGTCTGCAACAATAATGTGCTTCCTTCATAGCAAAAAAATGTTAAAACATCAGAATTGAGAAAAAGACCTTAATCCCATTGTTCCTCTGCAAATCTATGTACACAGAGATAGTTCACCTTGCAATGATTTCATAATTATTTATCTATGTATTTCTAATGTTATCTAACCACCAAATCAGTAATTTTCTGATATAATGGTAAAACTAATCGTAAAAGTTATTCTAAAAATGAAACCTTCATTTGGTTTCAAATATTAAGATTAAAACAACTCCAGCAAAAATGAGTCTTTATGTAGAAAATCATGATTTAAACCAGGGGTCCTCAAAGTTTTCAAACAGCGGGCCAGTCCACCACCCTTAGTGGCCCATGATCATTGTGTCTCCAGGGCCCCAGCAATGCCTCCTGCTCCAGATCACCAGATCTCCAGAGGCGACATGGCCCGTTGCTTTGATGCTTGCAAAGCAAGGTGTGGGGGGTTGCAATTGGTCCTGGGGGCCAGATTTCAGGAAATTATGGTTTAAATCATAATTTAAATTATGATTTAAATCATGATTTAAATCATGATTTAAATTATGATTTAAATCATGATTTAAATTATGATTTAAATCATGATTTAAATTATGATTTAAATTAAAGTGATTTAAATGAAACCCACCCTGCCAGCAGCAAAAGGGTAGAGCATAGTCTTTTTAAAAAGACCCTTAAGGGCCACAGCCATGATAAAACAGTATCTCTCAAGCCGATCTCCATTTTGCTGCTGGAAAGGTTAGCATGATTTATCCTATTGCATGACACTGAGCCAAGTAGAAGCAACAGAAAGTACCCTTCCCTCTGACTTCCAATAAAAATAGTCTAACAGTAATTTGTGTCCCAAGCTTAGACTTGTAGTCAAATGAAAAAGGTCCTACACCACCCTTATTCATCTTGGTGTTCTTCATAGTTTGAGGAGAAAAGTGCCGATGGGATGATGCCCATGTAGATTTAGGGCAGTAAATGGACAACAGTGGTTCTCAACTGTTGGTCTTCCAGATGTTTCAGACTCCAATTTTCAGAAGTTTTTTCTAAAGAGATAGCTAGCTGCACTAGTCTGCTTTTAACATGCATCATAAAAATGAATCCAAAGAGTTGAGGCATCTTTAAGACAAACAGATTGAAATAAAATCTGCCATTCGTAAAGGTGCCAAAGGTGTTCTGAACTTTTTATTTCTTCTATAATGCCCTCTAGGATTTTGCCTTGCTGGATGGAGTATCTGCGAGTTGAAGCCTAAAACATCTGCATAATCAATCACATACTCAAAACCTAGACAATGTTTAGACAATCAGTTTCATGTAAGAGCTCCTGCAGCTGAGATACCATAATACAGTTAAGTACCGTACATAAAAATGATATATATTGGACCAAACGTTAGATGACTTTACTCTTTATGCCAAAGGTAAGCTTCACCAGACCTCTCTTGCTGGCCTCTATCAGCCAAGAAGGACAAGGGTCAAGGACACATATTGTTGTTGCGCTCTTCTCAAACTTGAAGTACAGTTTCTTTGACACTGTCACCACTTCATAGGCTGTCATACGGGCCTTGACCTCTGTCTGGTTAGATTCATCTTACATTGTTGTCTATTGTTGTGATGGTCATCATCCAGCTGATTATTTCTATGAATGTTGTGAAAAACCAGACGGCAGACTGAACTTTATGAAGAAGAAAGAGAATATACTTGGGAGCAACCTGGATTATTTTTGTGTCTTGGAGATCTGGCAAAAGCTTCCACAGAATCACAGATTAAGAAAACAGGAACCCTCCAACCCAAAACAATCAAGAAACTACTTGAAAATGCCTTGTTCTGAGATTACATCTTAATCATAGGCAGCAATCCTTTTCAGAGAAGAAGATTTCTGCCTTCAGTAAATAACATATCCTGCTTTACAAATGGAGATTGACCTAGTCCTATGGATGTTGTGGTGACCATAAATTCCCAGCAGGATGCCCTGTACAGCATAGAGCAGGATGAATTAGATTTTGAATCAGAGTCATTTAAATCATATTTAAATAATTTTAAATTTTAAAGATCGGATTTTTTATGATTAGAATTTTAGAAAAATCAATGTTTTGACTTAAATTGTGACTTAAATCAATTTGATTATTTAAAAAAAACATTGATTTTTATCCACCCTAGTAGAGGTTACTTGTTACCACTGGTCGGGAGTTCAGTTCTGTTATAGCTAATTGAGACAAGGAAACTTTTGGGCAGCTGAACAGATTCCATACCAAAAGAATTATGGTGCAGCCTTCTTGGCTTTTTGAACAAATGGCTCAAAACAGAGCGATTGTTGAATGCTACGAAGGGATGGGGCGATGGAAGTACAATGATGAGTCAGAATGAAGCCACAGATGTGCTTAATGCCATGGCACTAATTGTGGAATGCTAAACTGGAGTGGGTATGAATACTTTATCAGTTAGTGAGAGGAGGCTGTTAAGGGCTGCTTTGGCTCCTTGGCAGGCCAGACTACTATAGGCAGATAACACTGTGAAGACACAGTTGCATGAAAAAGTATGTGGACCTTTTGGAATTTCAATATGTTGCATTATATTTTTCAATACACTTGACTTAGAGGAAGTTCAAATCACATTGTATGCCACATTAATGCGGAACACCATGAAATTCTAAAAGGTTCACATACTTTTTCTTGTAACTGTACAAGGAGAGGGCTTGCTTATAACCAGCGCCCTGCATACAGTAGGCTCCAAAACAAGTTGTTTCATTTTCGTTCAGTCATTCTGCTTCCCCACTGTTGTTCTAGCTGTTGCTTGCAGTGGTTTGTTGCTGCCCTGGTCCTTGGCGAATAACGATGAACAGGCAGATCCAGAAAGAGTTGGCCAGGACAGTTGATTCATTCATTCTTGATTTCAGAAACTGGAAAGAGCATCTGCACAGCTGCCACCTGATGTCAGCTGGAAAATCTTTTAAAAGTTTTCAGAAGACCAGTTGGATTCATCAGATTGCTGGCACATCATTATCTTTCAGTGTGCCTATATGTGTAGGATTCAATAGTGTTAAATCAACTCTTGTCCCTGATTTATTTCTCTTTAGTGGACATACCACTGTTATTTACCAAAGTAATCTATCCTGTTTATTGCATGCTTTTCAGCTATCCCATGAGCCTCTGCAAATGTCAGACATAAAAGTTAAACCTGGCACACTTGATTTGGTTTTGGCTCATTCCCAGTATCTTCTGGTAAGGCAGTTTGAATTAATTGATTAGTAACAGAACTGGCCATCAGGCACATTGCTATTGACTCCAGTGAGCCGTCCAACCAATTGGAGAATGAGAATAATGTGACCTCACACAAAACGGCTATACTTGCTTTTATAGGCTTCCTGTAGGTATCTGGTTGGCCAGTGAGAAAAACAGAACACTGAACTAGATAAGGATGTGCACATGCACAAGTGCACATTATTTTCAAATGACAAAAAGCCCAGTGAAATGAACTTAGAGAAAATATCTGTAGATTTCTGCAATGCAGCATTGTTTTTAATGTATGTATGTATGTATGTATGTATGTATGTATGTATGTATGTATGTATGTATGTATGTATGTATGTATGTATGTATGTAGCACACTGCGGCTAACAACAAATTTGGTAATTGCTGAGGGTTGTTTTGAAGCCATCTATGTTGCAAGGGGGGTACTAAGCCTTCAAGATGGTTTGGCCTTCAACTCTTATCAGTTCACCCTAACAGGTAAGCAGATTGGGGGTGCTGTAATCATAAACATCTGAAAGGACAAGGTTTCTCACTCCAGATACCACGTGACATAGATGGTTGAAGAGGTCCTTTTTTGTTCCTAAAGGATACTTTTTGAAAGCAATTACCATTCTACCCTGCAATTCAGTTCCATGTTCATAACTTAATTGTAGAGTCTGCTTTTTATCATATCCATTTTTTTTTTTTGATTGTGAGGCACCACTGGTAATACTGCACAGCATAACTGATTTTGCTGAGTGTTGGATAATTGAACTTGTTTAGCTGTCCTTGTAATAGTGACTGTGGTCAAAACTTAAAACACCCTGTCTAGAATTTGAAGTGTTGGAGAGTAAAGCTGATTTGATTGATAATTCTGCTCTTCAGCTCTGGATCATAATATTTCAAGACATCTAGAGAATATGCCATGACCTACATCATAATCTATTTAAGAATTGTTCCTTTAAGATTATTATACACTTCTAAGTCAAGACTGAAGTACATACACATGATTCCCTAGATCCTTACCTGTCAGTTTGATTTTGGTGGCTGTTGCTCCTGTTTTCTCCTCCCTGTGCTGCAGTAATCTTTTGCAATTGCTGCTGCTGCTGTTGTTGTTGTTTCTTTACAGTCGTGACCGACTCTTCGTAATCCCATGTCCATGGAGCTTTCTTGGCAGGAATACTGAAGTGGTGTGCCATTTTCTACTGCAGGCGCCTATAGCGCCTGGTATTCCCTGGTGGTCGCCCATCCAAGTACTAGTTAGGCCCAACCCTGCTTAGCTTCTGAGATCAGGCGAGATTGGATGTGCTCAGGGCATTTCAGCAGCTAATCTTTTATAATACAATATTGTGTTTGTTTTTAAACTAATGTTCAGAAGCACACGATTCTAAGAATGTTGCAGTCAGTAGGGGAAGAAAAAAGTTGCTGTCCATTCCCTACTGGCTTCAATTACTGCCCTCTCTGGTGTGCATTTGCCTTGCTGTGGCTCCTTGTTGCACCAAGCGCTATCTGCTTAAATCCCGGAGGTTGCCCTTGTCATTCAAGCAGTCTGAGATGCTGGCTTAGCATGTTTGAAAATGTGGTAGTGATGAGAGTGTCTGGGAGGAGGGAGAGGTAATGAGAGTGTCCCTGGCATTGGTCTGTGCCTTTCTGGCCCTCACTACTATGCATTCTAAGCTCTTTTCTCTAGCAGTGGCTGCATTTGCTTGCTTGGTAAATGTGCAGTTTAAAGAAGGCATACCCATGGGAACAGATTCCTGCAGAGCCACAGATTTTTATTTTAGCGTGCTTTGTTTGTATAAAACCTGATCCATGCTCTGTTTTGCAAGCTTACTGTTTGAGGCTGAACATGGAGACAATAACATTCTACTTTGGAATGCAGCCTGTTCTAGAAGTATAACATGGGATTCCAGCCTTTTGATTTTATCGGGTTGCCTGATAGCTTTGCAGGCTCTGGATATATCTGCTTGTTTTGTCTGATCTTGGGAAAGCAAGGAGAAGGTTGCAGTATGTACTCAAATATAGAAGCTCAAAACTCCAGAGGTCCTGAGAGTGGCTAAGTGATATGCAAATGTTAATTGTGCATCTTTTTCTAAAATTTCTAACTTTGTTAACTCTGTTATGTTAAAGTTTCAGGGGCATTTGTTTCCTCATCATGATCAGCAATGCCCTCTTTCTGTGCCTGCACAGAATTCTTTGGAAATTTATTCACCTGACCCAGAACATTGGGTGGAAGTTCTGACCAGTCCAGTGTGCATGGCCATCTCTGTCCATCCCAATTCTCTGTATCTTTTCATCCATTGAACAAACTAGTCAACTCTCATTTCTCTGTTCTTGCTGAGCATCTTTGTATATATAGTTGTACCTCTGCTTATGAATTTAATCCGTTCCGAATGTATGCTTGTAAGTACAGTAACCCCCCGCCGCCTATTGTGGGGGTTAGGGACCCATCCGACCCACAATGACTGAAAATCTGCTATATGTGGATGCAGGGCGGGGGGCGATCAGATCCCCCACCGCCGCTCGCCCATGCTACTCCAAGAAGTCTTGGAGCAGCCCAAGTGAGCGGCGGTGGGGGATCTGATCTCCCCCCAGGCCCCACCCAAAGCTGCATCTGCATATCACGGATTTTCAGTCACCGTGGGTTGGGTGGGTTCTTACCTCCCTTCCACCAGCCTGAGCTGCACAAGCATGCACCCAATCGGTGCATGTTCACACAGTCCCAGGCGGGTTGGAAGGGAGGTGCAATGACCACCTTGTCCTTCTTCTTAGTTGCTTCAGTGTATTTTGCGGAGATTAAAGCAACCAAGAAGAAGGACAAGGTGGCGGTGGGAAGCCAACACTGGTCTCTGCTCTGCACTAACAGGTGACTTTGACAGGGGTGGACCTGTCAAAGTCAGCTGTAATGCGGAGGAGAGAGCAGCTCTCCTAAGTCAAATTGCTCATAAGTAGAGGTACCACTGTATTTGAAATCAGTAGTCTTATGTGCTCGTTTCTCTCTCTCAAAAACGTTAATTATCACCTGCCCTCTTGTGTGGTTCTTTGTTTTTTAAATCAATGGGTGTGGCCCTCTTCTGCTTGTGGTATCTCAGCCTCTCTTCAAAAAGTGCTCCTTCTGTGTAGTCAGGATCACGCTCAAAGATGTTCACTCCAAATGCCTGGGTGAGGCACACAATATTCCATTCTGTTGGCACTGCTTAGCCTTTATCCCACAGAATAGGAAAAATTGAGAAGCCAGGCATAGATCCCTCCTGGGCAGTAAGCTGCCCTTGCCTCTGCCCCCCTTGCCCATCATCATCATTTGAAATTGCAAGAAGTCATCTTTATATTGACAAATAGTCATGGTCTATTTCACATCCAACCTTGATAGCCGCCATGGTACTACCTCTGGAGTTGGCCATATCAATATCTATTGATCTTGCATTGTCAGTAATTCATCCTAAATCTAATATGCAGAATCTTTCTGAAGCTGCATGGAAAAGAAGAAAAGACATAAAGGAAAGAGGCAGAACTTACCAGGCATGGAGAATTCCATTCCTGCTGTGTCACTGTGCCCCCCCAAATAAATAAATAAAATAAAAAGACAGAAATCTGAGATGTGTTCTGAACTTGGGAGGCATCAACACTTAATAACAAACAATTTTGTATGATTATTAGCCAGTCCATCCTTCTCTGAGGAGATTGGTTTGTCACAATGGATCTCTGTGCACCTTAACATCAGCATTTCTCCAGCCTATAAGAAGTCTCTTTGTTTAGCAGTAATTTAGTAGACTTACTCTTTAAGTCGAGCTGCTCTGCCCCATGTGCCCCCCCCCAATTTCTTGTATTACTCTCTTACTCTTTATTTCAGTCACTGACCAGATAAAATACAAAATACATTCCACATAAAACCAAAATAAAAGTGTATAAAACAATAAAAGCATGCACACAAGACAAGCATAATACAATAGCATACTCTTTGTATAAAAGGCAGAACAGGTAAAATTTTGGAAGCCCAGTAGGCCCAATAACAGGGTAATCGACTCAATAGGACTAGAATTGTCTCCAGCCAGGGACCATGGCCGTGCTCTAGACCACCTCCAACCCACATCATGAGAAGAGGTAAGGATAAATACACAATGGATATTGCCAATCATTTGACCTCGCCACCTGAAGTGGGCAGGGATGAGCGATGCCTCATTGCTGCGGTACAGAATTTGGCCACCACCTCAGTCACATCAGGCTTTTTATCTCCTAGCAGGTGTTGGACACAAAACTCCCTTGGCCTCCCCTGAGTTTGCTGCAAGATAGACTGAAGAAGAGTCCTCCGGATATCCCGATAAAGGGAACACTCCAAGAGGACATGATCAATAGTTTCAATAGTCTCCTCGTCACAAGGGCAAACACGTTTATCCACTGGAAGACCCTGGTATCTGCCTTCCAACAATCTGGAGGGCAGAACATTAAATCGAGCTAAGGTGAAGGCTCTCCTGAACTTGGGAATGGTTATATTAGATAGGTAGTTGGCCATTCTAAAGGAACTATTCCTAACTGTGCTGAGTTTATCGTGGGCTGCTAGATGTTCTTGTAGTTCTACATCCCATATTCTCCTTTTAATTGCAGCCTTGGCATTGCCAAAACCCATGGCCAAAATGGCCTCTAAGGAAAAACCCAGCTGCAGTAGGTTAACAGTTAGATTCCTTTTCCAAGTTGATTGGAATGTATCCACTAATACTAGGGGTGCCAAGCCAGATGGGGCAAAAATAAGTTTCAGCCAATAGCTGAACATGTGGATCAGGGCACGTGCTTTAACGGAGATTAATCCAGCCTCCAGTCGGAGTGTCGTATTGGGGACACACAAAGGTGTTACAAGAATTCTTCTCAAAAACTTTGTCTGCACCGTCTCCAAAGGCTTCACATTTGAGTATGCAAACAGTTGGGCTCCGTAAAGCATTTGGGCTAGAATTTTAGCTTTAAAAACTTGAATCGCTGATGGCACGTATTGACCACCCTTGGTATAAAAGAACCTCAATAGTGCAGAGCTGCATGTTTGTGCATTAGATGCTACATGGTTCACGTGGGAGGACCATTGGCCAGATGAATGAAATATCATACCTAGATATTTATAGCAGGACACTTGCTCTATACTATTTCCATTTATTGTCCATCTATGTTTTTTACGTTTCCTGCTAATGACCATGATCTTAGTCTTATCATAATTAATGGTCAGCTGTTCTTTTGTACAGTATGAGGCTAAGGCTTTCAAGATTCTCCGTAATCCCACACACGAGATTGACATCAGGACTGCATCATCTGCATAAAGCAGGATTGAAAGGGGCCTGAGCCTAGTGTAGGGGGATGAAAGTCTGCACTCGATAAATTGCTCACAATATCATTAATGTAAAAATTAAACAATGTTGGAGCTAAAATGCAGCCTTGCTTGACCCCATTGAATGATGGAATTACGTTAGATAGCGCCCTGCCTTATTGCAAATAACCCTAAGATTGGTATTTTCATGCAGTCGCTTCATTAGCAGAAGAAGTCTTTTGTCAATATTTGTGGTCTCGAATTTGGCCCACAATTTTTCTCTGGGTATCAGATCAAAAGCTGATTTAAAATCTATGAATGCCACATACAAGGAACCTCCTTTTGGAGTAGAATATTTGTTTGCTAGATGGTGTAGAACGAGTGCCTGATCTATAGTGGCCCTACCAAATCTGAACCCAGCTTGTTCTTCAGCAAGAATATTTTCATCATTTAACCAATCCTGAAGCTTCCCCAACAGGTGCCTTGCATATAGCTTGCTAATAATGCTTAGTAGACTGCCCTTGCCTCTGCCCCCCTTGCCCATCATCATCATTTGAAATTGCAAGAAGTCATCTTTATATTGACAAATAGTCATGGTCTGTTTCACATCCAACCTTGGTAGCCGCCATGGTACTACCTCTGGAGTTGGCCATATCAATATCTATTGATCTTGCATTGTCAGTAATTCATCCTAAATCTAATATGCAGAATCTTTCTGAAGCTGCATGGAAAAGAAGAAAAGACATAAAGGAAAGAGGCAGAACTTACCAGGCATGGAGAATTCCATTCCTGCTGTGTCACTGTGCCCCCCCAAATAAATAAATAAAATAAAAAGACAGAAATCTGAGATGTGTTCTGAACTTGGGAGGCATCAACACTTAATAACAATCAAACAATTTTGTATGATTATTAGCCAGTCCATCCTTCTCTGATCACAATGGATCTCTGTGCACCTTAACACCAGCATTTCTCCAGCCTATAAGAAGTCTCTTTGTTTAGCAGTAATTTAGTAGACTTACTCTTTAAGTCGAGCTGCTCTGCCCCATGTGCCCCCCCCAATTTCTTGTATTAGTTACCTCATTAACTTTTCCTGTATTAAAGAATAATGTTGGCTTCCTTTTTCTCACTATAAGTATAAACTCCTGGACATACTGGGTTGCAGTGGCTGTGGGCATCAGTATCTGTTATTCATAAGTCTTGGAAGATGGGAAGAGCAAGTATACATCAGGGCTTAATCATTACTGTTTGTTTGTACAATATTCTACCCTCAGTTTGGAAATAATTCCATAATGTATGGTTTAAGAATCCTTGTAAGGTGGACTGATATTTTCTGTGCTATGTTGTATATTAGAATAGGAGATAGTGACATAAATCATCTCACTTAGCATCATAAGTCCATTGAATCAGTTTGGTTTTAGTGAGTCAGCTTCTCTTTAAGCTCCATGATTCAATTGGGCCTATTTTAATTGTTAATATGTCAGAAGAGACTGAGTCTCAGGATGCTATTGCAGAGAGATATTTTTTATTTGAAAAGATGCCCATCACGTTTCTGCTGAAAAAGCCTTCTTCAGGGGCTGTATTTCACATAAAAAGTTACACAGAGATATCTTGAAGGTAGACACCATTCCTACTTCTTAACTCACTGCTGTGACTTTTTAGGCTGAAGTAAATCAAAAGTCAAGCAAAGCCCAATTTGTATTTAAATAATAATTTAAATAAATTTGAGTTTTAAAATTCATTGATTTATATCCTCCCTGGTTAATGCCTTGTGGGAGGAAGCTGAGCTTAGTGTTAGTTATACTGAGCTTTTGAGTTATAGACTTCATAGATCGTGCTGGGTTAGGCATCCTGATGTTGCCCTGATTTTTTTAAAAGTGGCATATAAAAAAAAGGAATGATTGAATGAATGAATTATTAAATACAATCCCCATAATCTGTTTTTTCCATTCAGACTGAAAAGTATCTGACAAAAGCAAGGGAGTTAAGCCCTCTGAAAGGAAAATAAGTTTAAGCCAGTACTTAACCATGAGAATGCATATTTGACCATTCTTATTTCTATGATTTTATTTTTTTGGTTTTTTGTTCATTGACAGTAAATAAAATTTCAATTTCAATCCCCATAATCCCTAATCTTAGACTGTGCCAGCTAACATTTAGGGGAGTTGTAGTCCATCTTGTCTAGAGAACACGAGGCTGCCTGCACCTGGTTTGTGCCATTATTAGCTCCTTGCCAACTCTTCATTAAGATCCCACCCCTACTAAGTACTTATCTTTATTATAACTTCCATGTTAACTTCCTGCGCAGAAAGGAAGCTGGCTCACTGGACAGGAACTAGGAAGAAACTAGGCATGTGGTGAGCTTCAAAACTTTCCCAGCTAGGCCTTTTATCCAGTAAGCTACATTTAGGCGTTTGTAGGTGTGGATTGGTCAGAAGGGAGAATTATGGGTTTTGTGGTCCAGAAAATCTGAAAACCCCATGCTTATTATTGTCTAACTCTTGTTTATTTCTTTGCCTCAATGTTATGCAAAACCAAGTCATTATCTTTTCAATGTCATGTTTTTGTCCAGGTTGTTTTCCCCTTCTAACAAATGTATCAGTAGTTTTCGAATATTTTGCAACACAGATGGCCTGACCAATGACTAATTTTCAAGTTGGGTGGGAAGATAGAGAAGCATGGATTTTAAAAAGTTAAGTCTTCATTGCAGTCTTTTTACTGTGGAGGAAAACTTCAAAGTTAAGCATGTAAAAGGATGGATGCTACAGGAGCCCTTGATCATAGCTTCCTGGAACTCCCTGCTGTTCAGATGTATTGGATAACACATTTCCAGGATTCATGTCTAGCGGTCATGTTGCCTGAGGATGCAGCAGTTCGTAGTAGCTCCAACCCATCTGAAGGAACCCAGTCTGGAGGAAAACCATTCTATTCTGTACTTTTTCAAGGGAAAGGACCTGCATGATAGGCTGACAAGCTTAAAAAACATCACGATTTGAAGAACGGGGAGGAGTGGGGAGAGGTCAGGACATGTTTAGGGAACTTGATCTAATGTCATCCTCTTTATTTTGCTTTGCATTAGTTTTTCAAAATTATGACTGGAAAAATGAGCTGATACTATTCGGGAATGCTGGCAAAATCATGAGAAGGAGAAAAATACTAACAGTGACTCAGAACTAATGTTTAAAAGGAAAGCATATTCATCTTCATTATGTTTTAACAAGCAAACCCTCAACGTATTCTTTCTGGACTTCCCAGGAGGATAGGGCAAGTTTGCCGAGGAGTCTGCAGTTCATTCCTGTTTTTATTTTGTCACCATTCCATTTCAGACATTCATGCCATGTGTTGTTGCCCTCTGTCCCTTTCTCAGGGTAGAAATAGGAGCACAGGGAGTTTCTGCCAGTTTACAGTATATAATGTTGAATTGTAGAGTCAAACAGAAGCAGAGATACTTTTGCAGGAATGCTTGCATTCACGGTTCCCTCTAAGGTGTGCTCACAAGCCTCTACCTCTTCCAGGGCAACATATCTCTTGTTTCTTGTTTATTTTATAGGGCACATGATAATCAGGTTCCTGCAGCAGTTTATATTACAGATTATTATCGATAAAAATACAGTTGGTAAGAATTTGTTTTCTAAGTTAAATGAAAACAACTATTGAGCGTAAAAACAGCATGTGCATGGCTTGCATAAAACAGGTTAAATCTAGTACCTGTTTCAAAAGCCTAGGGAAATTAAAGGTCATGCAACCATAGAGCTGGGAAGGATTTCCAAGGGTCATTGAGTCTAAGGCCTGCTGACACAAGAGATCTACAGCTAGGGCAAGGTCTGACAGATAGACATCCAATTCTGTTTGGAAACCTCAAGCAAAGGAGAGCCCATCCATTTCCCAAGGCTGTTGTTTAAGGAAGTTCTTCCTCATGGTCTTTCATGTGGTCATTGCTTAGTGTTAAATACAGCAAGACAGCAGGTAAGCAGGCCTTTCTAGAGAAAGCACATTTTTATCTATAGTACTGTGATCAAAAAGACCAGTAGCAGCCACCCTCCCTCGTGGATAAAAATTAGTGATTTTTAAAAAATCAAATTGATATAAATCACAGTATAAAATTTTAAGAAATGATATTTTGATATAGTCAAAAAGACATTTTTCACATCTAAATAATAATTCAAATTGTGATCTAATCAATTTATTTTTATCAAATCTACCCTGCTCACATCTCATCCACTGTAGTGATTAGGTACCTTAATAAATAAGAGAATCAGGATAGGTTCATTCAGATATTTAAGAAACCTTTACTGTACTGCCTTGAAGACTTCTCTGTGACATATCAAAAGCAACCAATATTTTTCAAGTAATGGCAGGAGGAAGCATAGAAGAATTACCATTTTGAAAAATGAGGGGAGTATTTTGCTTTTGAAATAGAAATCGAGTTCAATATACAAACACCACTTTTCTCCTAACGTAGTCTATTTAAATAAACTCTTCAGGGATTACAGAATTGAAAGCATGAAGGATAAATCGAGATATGTACACAGCACACAAACCTTTTAGAATGTGAGAAATTTGTAAATTAGGAAAATGCAAATTTATACATATATTAGGTGACCATTTTCAAATTTACACAAGAATATTTACAAAGAAAATGCAAGTGGGATTCAGAGAAATCAAACAGAATAAGAAATAAAATAGTTTTCCACGTCCCTAAATAAGAAGGGGTAGCTGGATAGCTTGGCTGTTCAGTTATCTGGCTGTGTGGGATTTAGGTTCTCCCCCTGGTCCTTCTGAAAGAACATCCAGCTTAGGTAGCCATGGGCAAGCTGGAGAGTCCCAGGATGACCCCAGAAGAAGGGAATGGTAAACTACTTCTGAATATTCTCTACCTAGAAAACCCTGGTCAGGGTTGACATAAGTCAGAATTGACTTGAAGGCACACAATTATTTTATTAAATAGAAGGGGTAAGCATGCATGGGCTATTTCTCCTCCATGTCCGCTGTCTTGTTAATGTCTGGTGGTGCATCCTGTTTGGTATGTGGAGATTTCATTGCTCTCCATTGTGCTTTTATACAGTATAGGAAGGAAATAAATTACCTTGCTGAAATAAATAGATCTCTGTGGAAGGAGGTACTGGACACTTCCTTGAACAGTCACTGAAAAGAGCATAATGGGATCTCTAGTGCTTCAGGAAGACAGATATGACCAAATTCACTTTCTTTCATGTGTTCGTTTTCTCCTTGGAAAGAGTTGTCTGTCTATCTGTCTTTTTCAGTGTCGTCAGCAAATTTGGCAAATAAGTTGGCTGTATACTATGTGCTTTATAAGTACGAGGTCCTGGGTTTGATCTTTGGTGTCTCCAGTTTGAAAGATCACTAATAGCAGGTCTTTGACCAGAAATATAAATTGAAAGCTGACAGGTTGACAGACCAGTTGGTTAGCTTGCTAGAACACAGTATTATTATAACAAGAAAAGGGATAATAAGTTTAGAATCAGTGAAGGAGAACTCATTTGAAATATTCATCCACTATTTATAAAATTAGTGTGTTACCTTAAAATGAGCTTGTATTGGAAGCTTCCAAAACTTAACTGATTCATTGTTTCCCTTTAAGATGGAAAAAAATCCTGTATTTCCTAGACAAGGTGGTTAAGACTGTCATTTGTTTGGTTTTGCTTCTGGATGGGCAATTTTAGATGTGTGTGTGTATCTTTTTCTGTATATTTAATTTGCAAAACTAAATGGTGCTTTTTCCCCAAATGTAAACAAATATAGAATGCCTTTCCGAATACACATAAATCAATAAAACATTATAATAATCCGTAAAATCAGCCATGCCTCCATAATCCTCCTGAAACAGAAATTCTTATTTCATCCTCCTAAACAAGTTTCTAGCTGCATCTGCTAGGTTGGCTGTCCCTGGATGGGAATTCTGATAATGTTGTACCTGTGTCCAGAACAGCCTACTCCCGAGTTGTAGCCAGTCTACGCTCCAGCGATTTGTGCTACCCAGAGCAAGTTTTAACAGACCTTGTACTTAGCATGAGCTAGCAGTGGGATGTGGGCTCTAAGAATTGTAATGTAATTCTTGCTTATATAAAAAATGCAGTATCCAGATCACAAGACATAGTACCACACTATTACAGGCTATATCTGTATTACTGTAATTAGTTTACTTTCTTTTAATAAAATACAATTTTTCCAAAGGATAATAGCACAGATAGTGAGGGATCTAGAAATGAGTGGAAAAAAGGTTGAAGGAATGGTATAAATTTTCCTGGGAAGAAGACAATCTAATGATAACATGAAAGTGGACTTCAGATATTTGAAGGCTTATCATGCAGATGATGGAGCCATTTTCTTAACTGTTGGTTCTGAGAGTGGGACCCATGCTCAGTGGTTTAGGTTAGGAATCTGTAGATTTGCTGCCCAAAATAACAAATCCGCAAATAGTGTGTTTTGCTGCCATGAGAATTCTGGGAGTAGTAATTCAGAAGCACAAACTTACATGACATTGCAGGAAAAGGAATTTTCACTCAACACAGGCACAAGGAAGGCCTTTCCTCCAGTGTTTGGCAGAGTAACAATTTGTTTCAGGAGTTGCAGGCTTTTCTTTGTTACTACCTTTAAGGCAATAGTGAGGTGGCAATGTGTTGGGGGAGGGGGTTGTGGTATCAGAACATTTACTGCATCAGCAGGGAATTGGACTAGATGGTCCCATTCCAATTTTATGAGTGCATGGCTTTAACCCCTTTAACAAACAGGGCATAAGGCTATTTAGGACAGTGAGGGATGAATGAAAATTAGTGCATCTAATTAGGTCTCCTAAAATGCAAGGGCACAAACAAGGTAGATCACTGGGTGGTTTGCTTGCTGTAGATCCACCCTCTTCCACAAGAAAAACAAGAAGATATCTGTTCCCTCCTCACTTGGGCTGTTAAAATGAAGAAATCATTGGGCAGTGGAGGAGGTAGATCTGGAAAGTAAAGGGATGTGTGAAAGGACTGTGAGCTCAGATCTTTTCCAGAATACATATTTTTGGGCTGCTTGATAAAAGACTGTTCCTTAATTTTACCCAGTGGGAGCCAGTCCTGAGTTACTGTTTTGTTCTGATTCAGATTATTGCAGCTTAAAGTTCTAATACAAAAATCAAAAGCCTCAAGTTTGACCATCCTCTCTAAAAGTTTAAGACTCATGCATGGATGTATTTGGTGCTGGCAATGTATTCAGAAACCTTGGCATATTTTAGTATGTATAGAGAGTGGCTGAAGAAGCTGTATTGTGTAATGACTACATGAATTGTCTTAACTTCTTCATCTGTTCTCACTATTTTTCCTTTTAAATACTTTTCATTTCAGCCTATTAATTTCTCTATATTCCATGTTGGGATGGTGTTTGTCGTTTTGCCAGACTTTAATAGGCCATACTAAATAAAAAAGCAAACAATTTTGAGATCAATGTGTTTGCGCAAGGTAGAAATAGTATATATATCACAACCAAGAGAGAAAGTACCTTGCTGAGTCATTGGAGAAAACAACTTTGCAAATAGAGAATATACTTAGGTTTTTCTACACAATAAATACCTGGTTTTTCGGCTTCAGTCTAGCTGATTCTTTTGGTGTGTCTGCTCTAAAATAAGCTTGGTACATACAGTATGTACTCTGTTCAGGACAGACCTTTTGACCTTGATTTGTATTTTTGATACTTAACCTATCACCTTCATAAGGTGAGTCAGTAATTTATATTCAGTGGATTTGCTGACTGGATTTTAGGGGTTGTCATGTATAATCAGCTGTATATTACTCATCAACTCCTGCTGTGCAAAATGTGCAAGTACAGACATATACCACTGCCTCAAAATATCCTAAATTAGAGAGATTGACTACTTTGAGACATCTAGGCTACTTTCATCCAGAGTGGATTTGATTTAAATCATTATTTAAATCACTAGTCAATAAGGCTTGATTTAAATCATGATTTTCTACATAAAGACTCCTTTTTTCTGGAGTTGTTTTAATCTTAATATTTACAACCAAATGAAGGTTTCATTTTTAGAATAATAACTTTTCAGATTAGTTTTACAGTAATATCAGAAAATTACTGATTTAGTGGTTATATACCATTAGAAATACATAGTTATGAAATCATTGCAAAGTGAACTATCTCCAGTTTAAAAGGTTAATCATTCATAAATGGACAGATGTTCTGTTGTACTTTATTGGTGAGAGAATAATCAGCCAAAACAATAACATTATATAGCATTATATATGCTTTTATATGCTTAAACACCCATGATCAGCAATCTCCCTGATGCTATTTAATATCTATATGAGGCTGCTGGCTGAGGTCATTAGGGGATTTGGAGTCTGCTGTCATAGGTATGCTGATGACACGCAGCTCTATCTCTCCTTTACCACCTCTGCAATGGAGGCAGTGCGGACCCTCAACTGCTGCCTGGATGCGGTCATGGAATGGAACAGGACTAACAGGCTCAGACTCAATCCTGAGAAGACCAAGGTTCTGTTCTTAGGGGCCTCCTCTACTGGGTATAGTGGCCTTCTCCTAGCTTGGGGGGGGAGGGCTCTGTCCTCCAGCTGGCAGATTGAGTAAAACATCTGGGCGTGGTCTTGGATTTGGATCTGTCCCTGGAAGCGTAGGTGGCAGCTGTCTCCAAGTCGGCCTTTTTCCATCTTCACCTGATCGCCCAGATTCGCCCATACCTGGATGAGGCTTCCCTGAGAACAGTTGTGCAGGTGCTTGTGATCTCGAGAATACATTATTGCAACGCTCTCGACGTGGGGCTTCCCTTGACCCTTATTCTAAGATTGTGGCGGGTACAGAATGTGGTGGCCAGACTGGTGGTGGGTGCGGGAAAGTACGACCGCATCACCCCAGTGCTGGCTCACCTGCATTGGCTGCCCGTTGCATTTTGAGTGAGGTTCAAGGTACTATTTTTGACTTTTAAAACCCTCCACGGCTTGGGATCTGAGAACCAGGCGGAGCGAATCTCCTTAAGATCAGCTGCAGGCCTACCCACCAGAGTGTTACAGGCATTCTCACTCCGGGTGGCCACGTGTAGAGAGGCCCAAAAAAATGATCACAAGGAGTCGGGCCTTCTCCAGGGTCGCCCCGACACTATGGAATCAGCTCCCGTGTGAGATTTACCTTGCAGAATCCCTGCTTGCCTTTAAAAAAGCAGTTAAAATGCTGGATAGAAAAATTGCTCCAAATAATCAGAAACTCGGGGAGATCATGACACTGTGAATGGATTAATATAGTTATGGCTACATAATTAAAAACTAATTTCATGATGAATAATCTTTGGACTAGAATGTATCTTAACTAGAACACAATTTTTAGAGAAATTTTTCCTCAAAAAGCATTTAAATAAAAAAATCATTTTAAATAAAACAATTGATTTAAATTAACATTGATTTAAATTTTTAAAAATCCATTTTAAATATATTTTTTAAATCGTTGACTCCAAAACCTGATATAGGTAACTCCCACTCCCCTGCCATATAATTGTTTTTAATTTTCCCAACATGGAGGACAATAGATTGTGCATTTTCAGTTGTGACTAAAGCAAACAAACAGTCCAAAGCAACAGAAGTGCAGCCCCGAAGCGAGGCCTTGTGCCTTGTTCTCTAAGGAAATTTCTGCTCTTGCTTAGTTCCAGGAATAGCAATTCTCACTTCTTTTTACCCAAGTGTTGCAAAATGTCTTAGGGGTTTCACACCTCCCTTGGCCATCCCAGGTGCTTCTGCGTGTTTTCAGATTCCTATTCAGTCATTATCTAAGCTTTCACACAGATTGAGGAAAGCCTCCTAGTTCTTCTCCCCTGTCACTTCTTTCAAGTGACAGGCTGAAAAAAGGGACACTCTTCAATCAGTATAGCTTTGCCACATGAACCATAACTCAGGGGGAAAAATCAGTGTTTTATCTCATAAAGATACTTCCATTCTTCAGATGATTACTGTCACATGTTAAAAAGCAACATTGGGAGGGGCAGGGATAGTGCACTACTCAGCACGCATATGGACGCCACACACTTGAGTAGTGGTGGAGTAGCATTTGTTGTTTTTCAGCATTTCTGCTTTGCATGGATTTCTGAAAACAACATTTTTTCATAGCAGCTTTGTAATTCCTGACCATCACAGATTGTATAGTCAAGTGTGAAGAGAACACTGTGTAAGCTAAACAGAGTGTTGTGACATTGTCAGTAAAGGCAGAGCAGAAATGCTGTTCCATTCTGAATAAGAATGCAGAAGAATGCAGTAGACATATATTCCCCTTGTGTCTGCAATTTTGGCATGTTGTTTGGAGGAGTGGATGCTGGTGTGCTTTTTATCAGAGGTAAAAATGTTTGCAAAAAGCTTTTCTGATCTCGGTCCAGCTTTATTGTCACTGTGATATCTTCTTTTTTACACAAAGGGGCAATGACTTTTTCATGTGTTTTGCACTGATAACAACCCTCACACACTAATGGTACTGTGAGACCTTATTTGGAGTCTTCTATTACTTATTTCTTCACTGGGAATTTCCATTCCATTGGAGGTGAACTGAGAGATGATAAAATGTATAGAAAATAAATTATATTAAAGAAGGTTGTGAAAGGGCACAGGGCACATTGAAACAGTAATACTAGATTGAAGTTATAGGGAAATATTTATAGGAAATTGGAACGCCATCCAGTGTTTTAGGAAGCCATCATTAAAGTGATTGAATAAGCTGTAGAGTTAAGTGGTTTGTAAAAGAAATGGAGATGCAAAACTGCTTCAGTTCAAGGTGGGATATTATCACCTTGTCTTTAAACTACAGTTATCCTGTTTTTCATCATTGGTTCTATTGGTAAGAGCTGGTGAAAGATGTTAGCAGATTTTAGAGGGGAGGTCATAACTGCCCATCTGTGTATTATTTGTAGAGATATTCGTTGATCAACACTGGATTATTACTATTATTATTATTATGTATTAGATTTATATACTGCCCATCTAGGTACAAGGCCACTCTGGGCGGTTCACAGCAATAACAGTAAAACAAAAAACAAACAAACCCCAAAACAATAATATAATAAAAATAAAAATTAATAGAAGAGGCAGTGGCAGAAAGAATTAGGACGTGAGATATGCCACTGGGAGCTATGTCCCGGTCTCTGAGATATTCATTTATGGTGTGTTGCCTGCTTGGTGCCCTCTGGATATGTTTGTTTGTTTATTTATTTATCTATTATTTCCATTTATATACTGCCTGACTTTCCCAGTGGAACTCTGTTAGATTATAATTGAAAATCCCCAACCAGTGATTCATATGGAAAGCTCTGTATTTAAAAGACTGGTTTGTGCATCAAGTAGATTTTGGGCCCCTCATCTGTTTTTTTTAAACACTGATGTTCTTAAAAAAAAACCAAAGTGGCAAGAATGGGTGGCTGTTGGGATACCACGTGTTCAGTCATTGATACCGATGGCATTTCCCTCCCCTCTTTTGCAGGAGGCGACGGTCAGAATGGCAGTGGGCAGCAGACAGAGCAGCCATTGTGAGTCACTGGAACTGGCTACAAGCACATGTCTCGGATCTAGAGTACCGAATCCGGCAGCAAACAGATATTTATAAGCAGATTCGGGCCAACAAGGTAAGAAAGTTTTTTAAAAATATATTAATGGAAAAGAATATTCGTGCTCTTTCCCTCTTTCCCACTTCCAAAACTGTTACTTTTGCATGGCATGTAGATACAAACAAATACCTTTCTAGCTCTTTCTCAGATGGTTGCTTTTGCTTTACCTGCACAGAGTTAAAACATATTTTATTTTGGGGTCAGGATCTTATGTCTTTAACCATCTAGTATTCGCTGTTGCCAGGTGTTTATTGTATGAATGCTGTCCAAGGCAATGCATATTAGCAGCAGTATTAATGACAGTTGTATTGCTTGGATAACTATTTTTTTTCTTTCCTAATCTGCCCAAATGCTTTAAATTCTGATTAGATAAATATTTTTGGCAGACGCACCACTTCTTAATTGCTAGGCTATATTGCTAAGAGACTGTAAACGGTAAGCAGGTTCACACAGTTTTAAATGTCTTAATGTAATGGAGCCCCCTCTGCAAGCTGAGTCAGATTGAAAAATTCAGTGTTTCACATAAAAGACATGGTTCTAGTCCTCAGGGTTTTGAACAAAAAGCCTGTTCTTTCATAATGTGAGCCGGGAATGCAAAAATGAAGGTGGAGGATTTGGAGCAGGGGTCCTCAACCTAAGGCCCCGGGGCCGGATGCGGCCCCCCAAGGTCCCAAATCCGGCCCCCGGGACCAATTGCAACACCCCCACCTACCCCCTGCTTTGCGAGCAAGCCAGCCTCTGCAGCTGCTTCTATTGCTGAGGCAGTTCAAAGCAATGGGCAATGTCGCTTCTCCCACCCACCCCCAACTACCGCCCAGATGATCAGCATGCTGATTTAGCATACTGGCTAGTGGGGCATTCAAAGTGGGAGGGCTACAGCAAGGTCCCCCACTCCCTCCCCCTTTTTTCCATGTTGGCCTTTTTTTTTTTTTTTTTTTTTTTGGGGGACTGTGGTCCAGCCTCCAGTGGTGTCTGGGGCGTGGTGGACCGGCCCGCTGTTTGAAAACTTTGAGGACCCCTGATTTGGAGCAACCTTTTGCATGTGTGAAATACATGGCAGGGCATGTATTAGCTTCCATCTTTCCACTTGTAAAGCATTAGGTTAGAAGTAGGCAGCCAGGTGCCTTCCATATGTTTTGGGCAGCTGCTATAAACTAGCCATTTTACTGGCTGGGATTGTAGTCCATAATATCTGCAGGACACCAGCCCACCTTTGATCTCTACATTGCATACCTTTTTGTTTATAGACACTGCCTACATGGTAGTGTTCTTTTTTTAAAGTCAGGTATCCAACTTGTTATAGGCCTACTATTAAATTTGTGCACAAGCTTGATGCCAACTTGTCCTGCTGTTTATGTAGGGGATGAATCGATGCCAGGCCAGGCAAAGATTTTCAGCCTTTTGTACCTTTGGTCCTACTAATCACACTTGGAAAGAGCTTCAGTCCTACTATAATAGAAATAGCTCTCCCAAGACAGGCATGTCTCTGTGTATAGATATTCTGTTTTCCCCTGTATGTTATAAAGTAGGTTGATGTGAAGGAGAGTGGGAGATAAGGTGAATGCATGCCCAAGATTACCCATAGTGCTCTAAAACATCATGCAAGTATAAATTATAGTTTTGGAGTTTAGTAGAATGTGATCCATTTGGGAACATGAGGAAAAGAGAATTTTTAATCATGGTTAAGCAACCTCTGCATTCCAGCTACGCTGCTTCTGTGTCTTAGTGGTGGTAAATGTACCACAGGTAGAGAGCTACTGCCTTAATAGCTATAAACACAATACAGTGGTGCCTTGTATAAAGGAGTTAATTCATTCCAAATGAAATTCTGTTAAGCAAAATTTCCTTTGTACAAATTTTCAATGCATTGAAAATAGATTAATCCCTAACCACGACTGTGTTTCTGTTGTATGGATTTGCCCCATAAGCAATTCTGTTTTTCCCCTATCTCTGGAATTTTTTCCCTTTAAGCAGATTTTTCTGTTAAACAAACCACTTTTTATACGAGGGTCCACTGTAGATACATCTCCATACACAGCATCTGGATTTGCTTTTAACAGGTTAAAGTCCCCTACTTGGCAAAGCTTCCTATCCAAGTAATACCTTTTAAGTATGCCATTTTTAAAACATGTTCCAAAATAGTAGGCAGCATAGCTTTATGAAAGGCAGAAGGGGTCCAGAAAAGAGACAGAAAAATTAGAAAAATTAAAAGAAAATCCTGAAACAGGTGGGAATTTAAACTAAATATGCTCTCAGTTTAATTCTGTCTTCCTTACTATTGGAATAGCATGAGTGTACTTAAGGGTTGTTTAAACGTTGGACTTTCCGCTCTCTCCTCACCTTTCATATCACCAATTCTGAGGGAAAGGATAGCTGCTCTAATGCATGTGTATTTTGTGTTGATGATTTTTCCCGAAGTTGCCCTGAGAGACACATCATATTGGTATGGATTTTGAATCCATTATAGTTGTGGTGCTCTTGGAGTTAAGAATTTTTTCCTCTTAATTCACTAGGATTACTGAGGGATCAGGCTGCAAGACTTGTAAAATATGCCAAACTTAGAAAAGAGGAAAGGAATTTTCTATACTACCAAGAGAGGTGTTTTTTGCTTTTATTATCAGAAAATGGGGAATTCACTGTGACTTTTCCTTACCTTCCTTCTGCACTACTGGAAGCTATACCAGTTTGCATTTCCCTATTTTCCTCTCCCTTTGGGGTTTGGATAGGGAACAATTTTCCTCCCAATTACAGTAGGACCCCTGTATCCACTGATTCATTATCCACTGATCAGTTGTCCACGGATGGCCGGGGGAATTAAATAAATAATTCAGCAGCCACAAAGCAAGCTACTGTCACAAACAGCAGCTGTAAAGCAAGCTACTGTCACAAACAGCAGCTGTAAAGCAAGCTACTGTCAAAAAACAAGTTTGGGTTTTTTTGGTGTTCTCTCTTATCCACGGTTTTTGTTATCCACGGGAAGTCCTGGAAGCAATCCCCAGCGGATACGGGGGTCCTACTGTATTACTGTTAGATATCTACCAAAAGATGGAGGACAGGTACAGGGTTTTTTCAGCTAAATAATACAATGGATGAAATGCAAAAAATAGTGGAAATATGAGAAATTAACGATAGAGTTGAAGGTACTTTACAGGATACTATGAAAGCGGTAACAAGAGAATTGGTATTAGAAAATCATAACCTATAAAAGCATTGAGATAACATGAAAAAGGTTGGGGAAGAAATATGGTTATTGAAGGGGAACTATATAACTGGGTAGAAATAAAGAGATCTATTAGAATTACAAGCAAAAGGAAAAGTTAGAAAATATTTGAATTTTTAAAAATTTGATAATAAATATTTTATAATGATGGCTAGAGGCACACAAATTAAAAAAAGCTACATTTTTATTTGTAATAGTAAAAGATGAAATGGGTAAAGGGTGTAATTTGATTAAGAAAATCTTTCAAGACTTTAATCAAACATACTATATACTGGAAGTTTTCTTTGGGAAGAATTCAATAATAAATTGAGAAATTAGGGAATAGACTTCAAGACCTGGATAGTGATTTAATAGAGCAACCAACTAGAGAAGAAGAGAATAGAGGATTACTAATATATTAGAAACAGGAAAGACTCCAAAATGAATGGATAGAAACCAGGTGGATTTGATTTAAATAAAACACTTCAAATGTTTTGAGAATTTCAATCAAGAAATCATTTTAATATTTATTTTTAAAAATAATTGATTTTTAGCCAGCATAGTGGAGATAGAAGCATTATTCTAAAAATAAATAAATATTACTATCTAAATTAAAGCTTCTTTTAAATAAAATAATGGAAAGTGAAAAGTTTCCATTATCTTGGAAACACTAGTTACCTGAATACAGTTGGTTGTGGAGGGGCAATGTCGGTTTCCCACAGAAAGGGCTCTGAATGCCACCTTTGGCACCTGTGCCATAGTTTCGCCAACACTGCCCTAGACCATAGTAGTAAACAAAGACCCCCCTTTCCCCCAGTACTGTTTGCCTTAGTTCTAGAACTGTTGGTGAATGTTATTAGAAAAGAGAAATTACTCTATGGCACAATAGGTGCTAAAGTCAGAGTTCAAATTAGTTTCTTTGTGGATTAAACTGTTATTAACAATAGAAAATCCAGTAAGGATTATGGACAGGTGAAATCATATTTAAAATAATTTGGAAGGAGATAATTTGAAAATCAGAGATGATGGTGTTTAATTACAATAAGTATAAAAAGACGTAACTGGAAAATAGATATATTCAAAAGTCTATTAGGTATTTAGGTATATATATGCTAACGAACTTAGAAAAGCTGAAAGAGGAAACTTTAAAAAGAAGAAAGAAAGAAAGGAGGATGATTTTAGAAAAATAGAACTTTTCATGATCTGTGAATAATGGTATGTAAAATGAAGATTTTACCTAAGATAATTTTAATCTATGATGTTATCAATAAAGATAACTGAAGAAGACTTAAAAGATTGGCAAAACATAATAAATTTTATGATGTTGTCAATAAAAAACCTTTCAGATTCCAATTTAAAATGTGACCCTTTTAGATATATTTTGATAGAGCTTATAGCCAGAATTTGTTAGAAAGTTGAAGAATGTCTTTGGGAAACTTTGAGGATTCCAATGTGGATTGGGCCAACATTCTGTGGGACTGACACAATCACTTCAAGTCACTCATGTAAGCTCTGTTTTTGCCTTCCCCATCCAAGCTGTCCTTTCCACACCCAGAAGAAGGGGAAATTCTGTACATTGGCCTCTCCATACACAGTTTCTCTCTAGTTGGATTTTGGATATAGAAACATATAAATTGTTGATAAACTGTATATACTCGAATATAAGCCTAGTTTTTCAGCCCTAATTTTGGGCTGAAAAAAGGGCCCTCGGCTTATATTTGGGTCAATACTTTTAGCCACTGAGGCAAGTCATCTGTGGCTAAAAGTCATTTTAAACATTGTGTGCCGCTTCTCATGAGCCCCCTCTGCATCACAGGGCAGTGGCACACAGTGTTTAAAATGACTTTTAGCCACTGACCCAAGCATCAGTGGCTAAAAGTTATTTTAAACATCACACACCACTCCCCCAGCTCACAAAGGAAGAGCTGCCAGGTCCTGCTGCATTTCCCACCCTAGACTTATACTCGAGTCAATACGTTTCCCCAGTTTTTGGGGTTAAATTAGGGGCCTCGGGTCGACTTATACTTGAGTATATACGGTATTTAGATTCTATAGCTACAATACTGTAGTTGACTATTGGTGCACTAAATAGCAGCTTCCTGTTTTTGTTAATGTGTCTTAACTCTTTTTATACTCTGCATAAGAGATCAGTGAGAACCCAGACATTCTAGCAGTATGGAGAAACATCAAAGGATAGTGTCTTTTTTATTTCAGCTGAAAAAAGATAGTGTGTGGAGAGGATGAGAGTTTAAGTTGACTTAAAGTTTCTGTTGGTTACATTTCAAGAAAGTCATGGTGGCCTTACAGCTAGAGACAAATCTGCTATCCTTGGATAAACATGAAAGTAAAGGCCATGTTTTAAGTTTCCTTTTCATTGGTCCGATCTGACCTGCCTGCTGATTAACGCCAGGTCGGTGCACAATAAGACCCCGCTCATCCTCGATTCTATCCTGGATGAGCACGCCGACCTGGCGTGTATCACCGAGACTTGGGTGGGCGCGGAGGGCGGGGCCTCCCTCTCTCTCCTTTGCCCACCCGGGTTTCGGGTTCAGTGGGCAGGCAGATCGGAGGGTAGGGGGGGGGGTGGCCATCGTTTTCAGGGAATCCCTTTATGTTAGCAGGTCCGCGTCGATGGTGTGTTCTGGGGTGGAATGCCTCCATCTATCTGTGGGTCAGCGAGATAAGTTTGGCATTGTGCTGGTGTACCGTGCTCCCCGCAACCCAGCACAATCCCTCCCAGAGATCGCTGAGTTCATCTCGGCTGCTCTGTTGAGGTCGCCCTGCCTTTTGGTGGTTGGGGACCTCAACTTGCATGCCGAGGGGGAACTCTCTGGTGCGGCTCTGGAATTCATGGAATCCATGACTTCCATGAACTTATCTCGGCATGTTTTATGCCCCACCCATAGAGCTGGCCACACCCTAGACCTGGTCTTTTCCTCCACGTCGTCGGATTCGTGTCTGGGGTTGGGGACATTTCGCCCCTGCCCGTGTCATGGTCGGACCATTACCTGCTAAGATTTTCCTGTCGATCGCCCCCACCCCGCGGGAGCGCCCTTCTTACATCTGGGCTCGCCCCGTAGGCTCCTGGACCCTCCAAGGTTTATGGAGGCCTTCGGGGAGCTCTCTGGCGGTCTGGCGGACGATCCGGTTGATGCCCTGGTGGAAAGGTGGCATGTTGGTGCCGCCGGGGCGATAGACCGGATCGCCCCTAAGCGTCTCCTGCGCTGTCGAGGCCGCTCCTCGTGGTTCACGGAGGAGTTGCGGTCGATGAAGCAAGAACGAGGAGACTAGAGGTCATATGGAGGGCGAACCGGACGGAAGTGAATTGGGCTGCCCTTAAACAGCTGACTGGCCGCTATCTTCGCGCGATCAGGGATGCTAGAAGATCTTATGCCTCCCTGAGAATTGGGGAGGCCTCGAGCCGCCAGGCGGAGTTATTCCGGTGGTTCGAGACCTCTCCAATCCCAGTCAGCTGCGGCCTCCTCCTAGTGATTTCACTAGTGAGCAATTTGCAGCCCATTTTAGATCAAAAATTGAGGCCATCCGTTCCGATTTGCCCCCCAGCTGCTCTAGTCCATCCTCTGGGTCTCCCAGTGCCTCACCCCTCCGTTCTCCCCTCCTGGACGAGTTCGGGCCGGTTTCTTTAGCGGAGATCTCCAGAGCTATGGCTCGTTGCCGGCCGGCGGCCACTCCTTTTGACCCTTGCCCAGCCTGGCTCCTAAAATCTGCCGAGGGGAACATGCCAGAGTGGTTTTCTTCCATCGCCACGGCCTCCTTTCGGGAGGGTCGTTTCCCTTCCCGTTTAAAGGAGACCGTGGTAAAACCCATTCTTAAGAAACCTGGCTTGGCGACGGACGATCTTTCCAACTTCCGTCCGATCGCCATCGTTCCCTTCCTGGGCAAGGTTGTCGAGGGGGTGGCTGCCGTCCGGCTCCAGTCATACCTGGAGACAAATCATATCCTGACCCCTTCCAGTCTGGATTCAGGCCTCTTCGCGGGACCGAGACCGCCCTGGTCGCTCTGCAGGATGACCTCCTCAGGGAGGCCGACAGGGGAGCTCCTCCCTGCTCGTCCTCCTTGATCTCTCAGCAGCCTTTGATACCGTCGACCACGGTAACCTTCTGGGCCCGGCTCGCTGAGGCGGGAATTGGTGGTCAGGCCTTGGCCTGGCTCCGTTCCTTCCTTGGCGGCCGGACCCAGAGGGTACAGCTGGGGGATGTCTTGTCGGCTCCTTGGACTCTCCCTTGTGGGGTGCCCCAGGGGTCGGCAATCTCCCCGTGCTGTTCAATGTTTATATGAGGCCGCTGGGGAGGTCATCAGGAGATATGGAGTTCGCTGTCATCAGTACGCTGATGACACGCAGCTCTATATCTCCTTTTCTACGTCTGCTGAGGAGGCGGTTCGATCCTCGATCTGTGCCTGGAGGCCGTTCTGGAATGGACCAGAGATAACCGGCTCAAGCTTAATCCGGAGAAGACGGAGGTTCTGTTCTTCGGGGCGCCCTCGTCTCGGTACAATGGCCCCCTCCCTAGTCTGGGGGGTACTTCCCTCCAGCCTACAGACAGGGCCAGGAATCTGGGCGTGGTCCTGGATTCCGCCTCTCCCTGGAAGCCCAGGTGATGGCGGTCTCCAGGGCCGCTTTTTCCATCTCCGCAGGATCGCCCAGATCCGCCAGTACCTTGACGAGTCCTCCCTGAGGACAGTTGTGCAGGCCCTGGTGATCTCAAGGATCGACTATTGCAATGCCCTACGTGGGGTTACCCTTGACCCTGGTCCGGAGGTTACAGCGGGTGCAAAATGCGGCGGCCAGGCTGGTGGTGGGTGAAGATTCGAGCACATCACCCCAGTCCTGGTCCGCCTGCATTGGCTGCCCGTTGTCCTCCGGATCAGGTTCAAGGTCCTGGTCTTGGTTTTCAAGGCCCTCCACGGCTTGGGACCAGGATACCTGGCGGAGCGCATCTCCCTGAGGGCATCCGGATCCAGACCCACGAGATTGTCGCAGGCGCGCTCTTGAGAGTGGCCACACCCAGAGGCGCGGAAACGCGACGCGGAACCGCGCCTTCTCTGTGGTGGGGCCCTCGCTTGGAACCATCTACCTCCTGAGCTGCGCCTGCTGGAGTCCCTGCCCGCCTTTAAGAGGGCCTTGAAGACCTACCTCTTTAAAGAGGCTTATGGTGCCTTTATTAGTTAGTTTTTCTTTTCCTTCCTATCCCTCTATGTGGTTCGCTGGTGGCTTGCTATTTTTTAGCCTTTAGCTTTGTTTTTTTAGTTCTTGCGTTGTTAGCCGCCCAGAGTTCCCGTTGGGAAGATGGAGCGGGATATAAGTACTTAAATAAATAAATAAATAAATAAATTGTTGCAGATAGACAAAATACATTGAACAATAAATGTGCTGCTGAAGAAGTATCATAAAGGATTCTTGATTCTTTCCCCTCAAACCTTGAAGCTTTCTTCACCTCCATGTGTATGCATGAGTTTTAGATGCTGCTTGGGTTTATTTAATAGAGGGTGACTCACATCCTATTGTCAGTGCAGCTCTGTGAGTAACACAAAAATAAAGAAAGTGAGGTAACTAAGGACATCAGAATAGTCTTGCTTCTCCTCCTCCTCCTCTTCTACTGTTGTGTCCAGATCAAACTTTGAAGTGCCTAAAAGAAGCCACCTTCATATCTCTGTTATTGGCCAAAACTACATAATGTTTTTGCATTTTTCTATTAACAACCGAAATACCAGCAAATGGGCCAAGCTCCATACAGTGGTCATAAAGTGTGTTGTCATCTGCCAACAATCACCATTTAACTATATTGGTCTTGCATCTAGGTACTGCAACCCTCAGTGTAATGCAAAGTTCTCCAGGTAGCAAAAGGAAACTTAGAAGATCCTTCAGCAATTTCCTCCTTTAATGTTGTTCTTTGTTTGGTAGTCTCCCTTTGCCACCTTCAAATTCAATTTTCCTCTTATGTGCCCTCAAGGATATTCATTCTTGCCATAAGCTCTTCCTGGATCTAAATCAACACTTTGGGGGGCACATATACATGCAGGGGATGTTGAGGGTCCGTTTCTTGCATTCTTCTCAGTCTGCTTCTACTTCTCTTCCTCTCACAATGTCAGTGAGAGGATATAATTTCTCACTTGGTGTGCATTTAAGACATCCTGTCCCAATCTGCACTGCTTCATTAACAGCAGCGTTGACTTGCTTTGCATGTGCAAATGTGCTCCATACTGGAGTGCCATATTCTGCCACAGATATGCTGAAGGCCAGAACAGATGTCTACAGCATTCATGATTGAGCTCCCCGGGTATAATTTTGTCAGTTTCCTAATTATATTTGTCTGTGAAGATTCTCAGTCATCCAGGTGAGTTTATCTGGAAGTTGAGCCATGGCAACTGGACTTATTTCTCTTGGGCTGACTTGAGCCTTAGGGTTCAGGCAGTGTTGTTGAAACAAGTGTGTCCCTTCAAGTGCCATGCCAAAATATGTTGGTCTTGAGCAGTGTTGTAGTCACTTCCCTTGCTACATCACATCCAACTACTCTATACCCTTGCATCTCAATTTCAAAAGTGAAAAACACATGTCTTGTTTGGATTAGGCCTCAACTGGAAACTCCCATTGGTATTCCCCAGTGACTTAAATACAGAGTCATCTCAGGCATAAGTAGCAGCCCCATCTTCCATGAATTTGCCCAATATCTTCCCATGCAATTTGTTATCTGTCAGTACACCTCCTGGGATCACGTCCTTCATTTAACTATGAGCCCTATAAATTGAAGTGCCTCGGACAGTGTTACTAGTACTCTCTTGCACATTTTGACTGTGTTTTTAAAGTAACCTTTCCAGGTTTGAAAGGCAGTGTCTGTGAGAACCTACCCAGATAAATCAGGATTTCAAGGAGACAATAGAAAAAGAATGTAGATGGATGTCCAGGGATTTAATTCTTGTCTGGAGAATTAACTTGGTCTGACAGCTTTCTTTCCCTGCCTTTTAGGGCCTGATACTGCTTGGTGAAGCACCTCCCTCTGACCCTGTATTAGGTGACTCATCCCACACCCTCAGTGTTGAGGTAAAGCTGGAACCTGGGACTGAGAGACTGGTAAGTACCAAGGGCAGAAATACTGATCAATTATCTCTGCTTTCATCCAGTCTCAGATGATTCCATTGTTGAGTATTTTAAATGGACATATGCTTTCTTATTACTGAATGATTTGAAATAATTGCTGTGTCTCGTATCTTGTTAGTTCTTAACTTATGTTTGGCAGTGTCAAATACAGTTTTTAAATGTTTATAGTAAGATTGTGTGTCATCTTTTGTAACTTCAGAGCTATTGTTCAGATAATCAGTTGACTGCAAATAAATTCATTCACTTATGCCTTTCATCCCCTCCCCCCAACTTTCATACTGATGTCATATTGCTCCATTCCTTTATCTGATTTCCTTCCCTGTCGAGCCCCTATGTGTATATTACTGCTGCGCCTGCGGGCAGCAGCAGGGGAACTGTCCTGCAAAAATATGTGCATTTTTGGTATTTAAAAACCTGAGTAAAGCCTCTGCTGTTTGGCTGACTCTCTTCTGTTGTTTTTGCCCCTGTATTCCAGGAAATCGCAGTTTGATTGCTTTGATGTCTCTTTATAGAAAACTGCAGGAGCCTTCAAAACTGGCAGGTGCAAAGGTCTAAACCAGGCTGGCACAGTGCTTAGGCTCCTGTACAGAGACAACATAGACCTGCTGGCTGCCCTCTCTTTGAGCAGCTTCTTTGTTTTCACAGGCCTCTGTACAGATATTATTACCATATGCAGCTTATATTTGCTACATTTGAACTGTGGGAAAAATGTGTCTTTTTTTACAAATTTTAAAGGTAAAAGCAAGAGTCTTTGAAGCTTTTTTAAAAAGAGAGATGGATGCAGACAGGTCACCTTTGTTGCATTTTAGACTTTCATTGTTAATTGTGATTGCATCCTTCAGTTTCTGTAGTATTACATAAAGTAGACATCATATAAGTCACAGGTGAACAACTTATGATCCTTCAGGTATCATTGTATTACATCTTCCATAATCCCTGATCCATCAATCACCACAGTGGCAGGGGGATTGGAGTTGGGGTGCCAGAAAAAAATATTTTTAAATTTAGTGGAAGTGATTCTTACAATTCCCACAAGAGTTTCTAAAATTACTTTGCTAAGTGAAACTAGGTGGTGACGGTCCCTAGGTTTTTTTCTTCTTCTGGAACTTCATGCCTCTGAACAAATCAGAAAAATCCATTGTTCAGCAGTCTCCTGATATCTGTCTAGGATTCACATTTCTGCTTGTGACTATGTGAACTCTAATGGGAACATTTCCGTCCGGAATTGTGCACGATAGTGAGCTAGATAATAGCATTAAAATGTCAAGTGCTGGAGTCCAATTTGCAAATTCTTATTAATTGTTCTTATTTTATCCATTTTAATGTTTAAAATTTCCAGTCTCTTTTTGCCAAAATATTGTACGTGGTATTTGAGAAGGGCTTCATCAAGTATTAAAATGAATTGAAAACCCTGTGATAGCTGATAAGACAATTTGTGGCATTAGTGCAATGGATTGAAAAAGTGGGGTGGGGGTGGGGAACTTAAACAGCAGTGAGTTTGATGAGGAGAATGAAGACATTCTAGATGTGATTCATGTTTATTGCCATTAGTGTCATGTAATAAATAAATATATTTATTGATTACCCAAACAAGGCCATATCAGTACAAGATACAAGATACAAAGCACTATAAAAACCAAATATACTACAGACAGTAAAATCTATGAATGTTATAATTTATAAATCAGCATCACCCTTACATGGAACTCCCAATTTGTTCAATGTAAGCAGATCTCACCACTGCCGCCTTATGTATAAATTTAGCTACTGCCCAAACAACCTGAATGGAAGAACTAGTAAGCAGGTGAGAGAGTCTGTAATTTACATTCCAATAGAGAATATTGGTCAATATTTTTGAATGATAATTTTGTCTAAGAGTGGAATATAGCTCACAGTCAAAAAGGATGTGAGCGATATTTTCAACGACCGGAGCACCGCATATACAAGTTCTATCGCAATATGGCAAATTAAGGAAGCGACCATGTTTATTCATGGGCTCTGAGCTATCTGTGACGGATCAGGAAAGAGATCTTGGTGTGTTGGTGCACAGCTCCATGAAGGTGTCTACCCAATGTGTGGCAGTGGTGAAGACAGCCAATTCCATGCTAGGGATTATCAAAAAGGGGATTGGAAATAAAACAGCCAACATTATAATGCCATTATTCAAAACGATAGTAAGGCCCCACCTGGAGTATTGTGTACAATTCTGGTCTCCGCATCTCAAGAAAGACATAGTGGAACTGGAAAAGGTGCAGAAGAGAGCGACTAAAATGATTACTGGGCTGGGCCACCTCCCTTATGAGGAAAGGCTAAAACATTTGGGGCTCTTTAGTCTGGAAAAAAGGCGCCTGAGGGGGGATGTGATCGAGACGTACAAAATAATGCAGGGCATGAGTAAAGTGGATAGAGGGAAGCTCTTCTCCCTCTCACAAAATACCAGAACTAGGGGACATCCACTCAAATTGAGGGCTGGGAGAGTAAGAACAGACAAAAGAAAATATTTTTTCACCCAGCGCGTTGTTAGTCTGTGGAACTCCCTGCCACAGGATGTGGTGATGGCCTCTGGCCTGGATGCCTTCAGAAGGGGATTGGACAGATTCCTGGAGGAAAAATCAATCACAGGTTACAAACCATGAGGGAGATGTATCATCTCCAGGCTTAAAACCAGGGTACCTCAAGGACCAGATGCAGGGGAATGGTATCAGAAGACAGATATCTAGTCTTGTGTGCTCTCAGATGCATTTGGTGAGGCCACTGTGAGATACAGGAAGCTGGACTAGATGGGCCTTTGACCTGACCCAGCATGGCTCTTCTTATGTTCTTATTCATAGATTCCAGTAGTTCAAACCTTAATCTAGTATAAGCCTTTCTGAGGAAATGGTGCATAATAATTTTTAGGTATTTTTCACAATGGAATGTCAGTTTATTCTTGGATAGCCAACCCAAGGCTCTGTTTTTAGAAAGGAGCTCAAAGTCTGATTGAGCACTGTGATCCAAGGCTCTTTGAAGAAAGATTTCTTTAGCCTGGTTGGCATTTAAGATTTGGCTCTGAATTGAAAGCCCGAAATGGGCAGTAATGATATGAATTTATTTTGCCCAAGAAAATGATGTCTGTTAATGAGGGTCCTGAATTTGTTTTGCCCAAGAATCCGGAGTGGGACCGCAATGATGTCTGTTTTTTCAACTAAACAGAGCTTTGGACTGAACCGGCCCGCTGTTTGAAAACTTTCAGGAACCTGAACTAAACAGAGACTGTATAGAGACTGTATCTTCAACCAAAACGAAAAGTCTCTAGATGCTGTATAACTAGAAAGAGAATGAACACCTGATTCTGCCCTTACTGCGTAGGCAGCAGTATTTTTATCCGTCCCCAAAATTTTTCTAAGGAAACGTGTCTGAACTAATTCAAGCTGGGGAGCTTTACTTAAGCCCCAGATTTCAGCTCCATATGACAACATAGGTACAGTTTTGGCCCTAAAAACTTTCAATATTGGTAGGAGGGAACCAGGGTGATTAAAACTAATTAATTTGTGCAAATAATTTATCCTTACTTCCACCTTATGGACACTTCTTTTAAAATGATTTTGCCACAAGCCAGAATAAGTAAAAGTGATTCCTAAGTAGGTAAAAGTGTTGACCTGTTCAATGGATTCTCCCTTGATAAACCAATTATGTAACACAATACGTTTACTGAATACCATTACTTTTGATTTGATTCTGTTGATAACTAAAGAATTGTTAAACACAGTAGGTGTTCAATTTTTGTAACAGCCTTCTCAGGCCTATCTGTGTATGGGCCAGCAAAACCATGTCAGCATAAAGCAATATGTTTAAAAAATTATCATAAATTTTTAACATATGAGTAGAGGCGTCATGTAAAGAACCAGGTAAATTATTAACATAAAGATTAAATAGCATAGGTGCTAGAATACAGCCCTGCCTAACGCCCTTGTATGAAGAGATTGACTTGGAAAGAGAGCCATTGGGGCCTACACGGATTTTTAATTACGTGGTCGAATACAGGGCCTTGATTAAAATAAGGAGCCTAGGATCCATATTATAACTAGCCAGTTTTTCCCACAGTAATTCTCTGTTCATAGAATCAAACGCAGCACTGCAATCAATAAAAGCAGTATATAATTGCTTGCCCTTGGCAATTTGTCTGTTGGCAAGGTGGTGAAGAACGAAGCAGTTATCAATCGTAGACATGCCAGGACTAAAACCAGCCTGCTCCTCCACTAAAATATTTCTTTCCAGCAACCAATCAGCCATTTTGTTTAACGAATGTTTTGCATACATCTTGACGACTATTCCTATTAGGCTAATAGGTCTATAGTTGCTGGGATCATTTTTGGCACCCTTTTTATACAAGGGGATGATGGTGGCAACTTCCCAGCCTAATGGAATAATACCTGTGGCATCTATATGAGAAAACAGCCCTGCTAGTAGGGGAGCCCAACAGTCAATATGAGATTTAAAAAGGTCGGGGGGAAGAAAATTTTCACCGGGGGCCTTATTGGGTTGCAACAAATTAATGATGGAAACGATCTCAGTCATCACGACTGGGGGCCAGGACGGGAGATCATTAATTGACGATAAGACTGATTCGGACTGCCATCTATATTGAAAACATCTAAGAGCAAAAATGCGTCAATCTTTATCTCGCCTTCTGCAGTAAACTATACTGAAATGTTACAGGCAAGACAGTCTTATAAAAAACTCATTTCTTAAAAAAAAAGCTATCTATAAAGCTAAAATTTGGGCTGATCTGGAATTCCACGCCAAGGGGGGAAATTCTGTTTTCTTTTTGGAATTCGGTTTCTGGTCTCTGGAAGGAACGTACTTTCCATTAGTCTCATGTAAAGATCGTAGGGAATTATATTTCCTTTTTAATGGGGTGGTTTTGATTTAAATCATAATTTAAATTTTAAAAATCAGTTTTTCATTATTTAAAGTAAAAATGTTTTGAACGTTTTATTTGTGATTTAAATCAATTTGACTGATCCACCCTGATTTTTTAAATTTGTTTTCTCATGTGAGTACATGGTAGTGTATTATTAGCCAGGACAAGATCAGTTCAAGATTATATGCTTTTAGGTTACTATCTTCTCTAGTGTAAATGTTAACATTCTTACGCATTAGCACCAATTGTTTGAATGCAATGATCACCCAAGATCTTGCCAGCCCTGCCTGGATATTCCTTATGCTGTGACAATTGTTCTCTCTGGTCTAATTGTGAAGTGTGGATTTGACTGATGTATATAGAATAGAGCCCGCTACCCAAAGATAATGCAAAACACTGTAGCCAGATTACAGAATTCCTCTGTTACAGCAGTGCTACTGGCTATTGGTCCTTTTCTAGACACGATTCAGAGTGCTGATTTCAATTTACATTATTTATTTATTTTAGAGTATTTTTACCCCACTTTTCTCCTTGGAAAAAGGACCCAAGGCAGCTTACAGAATGAGGAATAATATACAGTCCAGTACAATTAAAACATGTTCAAGTATTGAGAACAAGGAATTGAGGGACATCTTACAGCATTAATAGACAACATTACATTAAAGCTACAAGAGAACGTGAGCAGTTAAAGGGAAATAAAGTTCCATGTAAAGTTATGAATGATGGAAACTAACATTGAAAATATAGTGTGAATGTAAACCCATAAGGTTATAAGTAGTTATAAACACAAAGTCTAATTTGATCCTGTAGATTCATATAAAAGACACATAATAGGTGGACCATCATTCAGGAAAAGCTTGCCTGAAGAGAAAGGACTTTGCCACAAGACGTAACTGTGAAGGTGGCAGGATGGAGAAAAGGGCCTCTTCTGATGACCTTAACACGTGAGCTGGTTCCTACTGTGAGTTTTGATCTTTGAGGTAGATAGGACCCAGGCCATATAGTGCTTTGTAGGTCAAGGTCAGCATCTTGAATTGTGCCTGATAGCTGACTGGCAGCCAGTGGAGCTGCTTTAATAGGGGTGTAATGTGATCTCTGTACCCCACCCCAGACAGTAGTCTGGCTGATGTATTTTAGACCCGTTGAAGTTTCCTGAGGCTTTTCATTGGTAACCCCACATAGAGCACATTACAGTTGTCTAGTCGGGATGACACTAGGGCATGTATCATCATGGCCAGAGCTGGTTTCTCAAGAAAGGGGTGTATTAGCCTTAATTGTGCAAATGCGCTCCTGGCCACAGCAATTGACCTGGGCATCCAAGCTCAAGGATGTGTCAAAGAGCACATCCAAGCTGTGTATCTGTTTTTCAAATGGAGCGTGACCCCACCCAATACAGGTTGCATCCCTTTCCCTTTTGACTGACCAGGAGCACCTCTGTCTTGTCTGGGTTTAGTTTCATTTTGTTCATCCTCATCTAGTTCATTACTGCAGCAAAACACACATGTAAAGTTGAGATAGTTAGCTCCCTTAGAATCCGGAGATGACCATAGGTAATGCTGAGTATCATCAGCATAGTGGCACTTAATCTCTAAAACCTGATAATCTCCCACAGTGGTTTCATATAAATGTTAAATAACATAGGAGACGGAACAGAACCCTGGGGAACTCCATAGGTCAGCAGCTGTGGTGTCGAACATAAATAACCTAATACCACTTTCTGTGTTATTTTCTGCTGGAAGGACTAGAGTCACTTTAATGCAGTACCCCAAATTCCCATTTCAGAGATACGAGGCAGGAGGATGCAGTGGTCTATAGTGTCAAAAGCAGCTGAGAGGTCTAGGAAAACCAAAAGGGACACAGACCCCCTATCCATTTCTCTGCGTAAGTCATCTACCAATGCAACCAGTACCGTCTCAGTCCCATAGCCAGGCCTGAAGCCAGATTGAAATGGATCCAGGTAGTTTATCTCATCCAGAAACCTCTGGAGCTGCGAGGCCACAACCTGCTCTAGAACTTTCCCTAAGAATGGGATATTCGATATCGGTTGGTAATTGTTCAGTATCATTGGGTTGAAGGAGGGCTTAGAATTCTGCCCTGTTGTAAGGAGCTCTTCCTAACCAGTCTACCATACCTTCTCTGGCAGCTTTTATGATCCACGAGGGCAAGGATCCAGCACACATGTGGTGGCCCTCATCTCCCCAAGGGTCCTGACCACATCATCCGGCTGTTGGAGCTGAAAGTCATCTATTAATACAGGACAAGGAGGGTGGGGTGTTTTATTTACAGGCTCTGCACCAATAGCAGCATCCAAGGTATCCTGGATCTGTTCAGTTTTGCTTGCAAAGTGTTGCACAAATTCTTCACAGCGAGATACAGAGTGGTCTATATTATATAGCACTAAATGACCTAAACGTCTCCATTTAAGAGCCTGCCTGGGTCTTAAAATAATCAGGGGAAGCCTTTTTCTCCATACATCCATAATTACAGGTGTGTTTGGTGAAGAAATAAGATAGACCCTTCCCTGTTGCTGCTTCCAAGCTGTGGAATCCTCCCATAGGAGTCAGGCTGGCCCGTGATTTGCCCTCTTCCTCAGGCAGTCAAAAAGGCAAAGACATTTCTCTTCAGGCAGTATATTTTTTTCCAGTGATTTGCTATCTAGTTGGGCTTCTGTTTTTTTGTTGGATATGTTTCATTTTGTTTTTAATATTATAAGCCTCCTTAGGTCCCCTTAAGGAGTAAATTGGGCTACAGTGACCCCCCGCCATTTCGCGGTTCCGGTATTGCGGTCCCACCACATCGCGGGACCGCAGTACCGGAACCGTGGGGGGCAGGTTGCTCCGCGCCGCCCGCCCCCCACACCTCTGAGAAGCCTCTGGGTTGCGTGGGTAGGCGGTGGGGGGCGATCCAGTCGCTCCATGCCGCCCCTCTGCACCTTCGAGAAGCCTCCGGGGTGCATGGGAGGGCGATGGGGGGGATCTGGTCACTCTGCGTGGCCCTCCCACGCACCCCCGAGAAGCCTCCGGGGTGTGTGGACGAGCGGCAGCGGGCGATCCGGTCGCTCCGCGCGGCCCTCCCACGCACCCCCTGAGAAGCCTCCGGGATGCGGAGTGGGCGATCCAATCGCTCTGCGCGGCCCTCCCACACACCCCCGAGAAGCCTCGCAGGCGGGTGGCGGCGGCGGGAGATAAGCTCCCACTGCCGCCACCTGTGCGCCGCGCAATCGCCCCCCCCCCACCCCACCCACTTCCTCATATCGCGGATTTTCGTGCATTGCAGGTGGGGTGGGTCCCTAATCCCCGCGATTGGCGGGGGGTTACTGTATAAATATTTTAATAAAATAATTAATAGTAAGCACTTACAGGTCCCAGTTTAAATCTGTGGTGTCTTTGGTAGCAAAGCCAGGAAAGACTTCCACTTTTAGGGTGTTTGGGGCTCATAGACATCATAATCCTGACGTTTGGAAGAGTACTAGGTTATCTAACTCCAGAGCAGTTAATACTGTTTTTTGTATATCAGTCAGGCTCTCTGTAAATCAGCTTCAAATTTCCTAGGTAAGGAAAATTGTACAGATGCTATTACAATATCTTCGTATCTATGATGCTGTGTTTGCCCAGGCAAGTTGTGTGATTGTATCCGCATTACATTTTGCTTGTGCACCTTCTTTGCCTTAGATTAAATTTGAGTGGTTTATAATTCAGGAGCTCCTACACACTGCAGATTATTTTCATGCTTTTGATCCTACATGATTAACGTAGAAATTACCATTTGCATATTAATACATGCAAATGCCTCATAGGTATACAGGGCAGGTGGCAAACTTAAAATCGCCACTTGCCATAATCTACATGTAATCTGATAGTGTTGCCCAGATCTCGAAAAAGTGCTAATAGGTATGAAATGTCTCCACCCGTCTTAGGATATAGGGGAATAGGGGTAACTGGGAATCACATCTTACATGGGATTCCAGAATGTAGGGGCATATTTTGGATACTGTTAGTGGAGGTTGGAGAGTAGTTTCATTCATATTGGTGTCTACAGGATTTATTGTTACAGCACCACAGAGCCTAGCTTGATTGACAGTTATCCTCCAGCATTTCATGCAGCAAGGACACCAAACTTCTTTTCATCTGAATGTATTCGGCAGCCATTCTCATTGGGAGCCATTTGCCACCCCTGGGGGGGTGTCCTGTATTCGAAAATGGTCACAGACAGGAAACAGTTATTCACATGTCATCTTAAAAGGTTTGTTGTGCAACTGATACAATCTTGATTTGGCCTCCCACCCCCACCCCAATGTTGTTTATAGCTGTGGCCAAAAAAAGATTGAGCTAGAGCAGGGGTGTCCAAACTTTGGCTCTCCAGCTGTTTTGGACCACAACTCCCAGGATTCCAAGCCTGCATTGCCAGTGCCAAAGGACTGTGGTCGTTGTGGTCCAAAACATCTGGAGGGCTAAAGTTTGGGCACCACTGAGCTAGAGAGTAGACTGCATCTCTTAAACATATGAATCATCCATAGCCATAGGCCATAATCTCTTTTGGGGATGTATGTGAAGATTCTCAGTCATCCAGGTGAGGTTATCTGGAAGTTGAGTCATGGCAACTGGATTTCCTTTCTTGAGAGATTGAAACATTTCACTACTCATCCAAGCATCTTTGTAAGTCTGAGGAAAGTTAGTGATGAGTCCTCCATTTTATAGTTCACCTTGATTTCACACTCTTTTGGAGATATCCTGGACGAATAAATGCTAATAGGGTCTTGAGGCTTCCCTGCTATTTGGAAGTATAACAGGGAGGGAGCCATAATTTGGTTGATAATTTCTATCTTTTGGTAACATGTTTTTGATTCTGTTACCACTTAAAGAAGTTAGCTTCTTTATTTCCTTGCCACCTGCTTTTGAAAAACAAATAAGTATTATTGGCCTTGTATAATGACTCCTGTGCTGTTCAGGAAGTCCTGGTGTGCTACAGATTAGCAGAACAGATCCAGTAATATATAGATAACCCTTGCAGAAGCTTGTTCAATGGCCAGTGTGTGCCATCATGGTCAGCCATTCATTTGTTAGTCCCATAGCAAGTTCTGAAGGGCTTTGCAGGGGGAAGGGGTCTTTAAAAGTAGCAAATTTATTGCTGAAGGGGTTTTTGTAAGCTAGATTCCGTTTTATCAAATGTTTTGTGTTTTGCCCTGAGTTGACAGGTGTATTATTTCTGCGTCTTATTTCTGCCCCACCTCACTGCTGGCATTCCTATATGCCCTTATGGGTCTGTGTACATATGCCTAAGGATTCTTCATGAAGTTGTTGACGTGGATTCTAATCCGCAAAATCTTGTGCCATAGTGAGCATGATAATCATTGAAGTGCCATAAAATTCTCTACTCTGCTTTCTGTAGCTAATAGATATACAGTAGCGCCTCGTAAGACAAATCTAATTCATCTTACGAGGCACAGTTTCCATAGGAATGCATTGAAAACCAATTAATCTGTTCCGGAGGCATTGAAAACCCATGGATCTTCTCTTAGCCTGTGCTGTTTGGAAGGCAAGCAGCAGTGGCAGACCGCCGCCACTGCTTCACTTCCAAGCAGCACAGGCTGGACAAAGGTTAGTGAATTCCTGCTGTGCTCACCAAAGTGGGCAGAGCAGGGACCCATTGATCCTTATCCAGCCTGGGCTGTTCCCTTGCAAACAGCCCAGGCTGGACGAAGATCAGTGGTGCCTCGTAAGACGAATGTAAATGGGAGGGAAATTTTCGTCCTACGAGTTTTTCCTATCCCCAGAAATTACTTTCGTGTTACGAGTTTTTCGTCTTAAGGGGCATTCGTCTTACGAGGTATTACTGTACCTGCTTCTTGTGGACATTAGAGGTCTGAATTAGTACTTGTGTTGTGTTTTGTCTAACTCTGCCATTTTTAATTCACCCTGTTTAGATATATTTAGATCTGCTTTGCATATATATTGTATTTTATTAACTTGATAGCTGGGATACATAAATGTATTATATTCTGTTATTCATTTATTCCATTATGCATTAAAATGAATACATTGCTATAGAACATTCAATACATTGTATACATTCAGGCAAAATATACCAGCCTGAACAGCCTCAAATCATCTGTGGACTATTATTTCATTTCAGCTGTTCATTTAAATAAATAATCACAATGGTGTTGGAGCTGGTTTCCATATTTTTTTGCAGGCATGAGAACCAGCAATATATTTTTTAAGAAGAACTAAGAAGGTGTTTTAAAAAAAAAAACAAACAAGTGTTTGGAGGCTGTGCATCACTTGTTTTCTGAACAGTCTTAAATTGGGTAAAATAATTGTGTGCATCTTCTATATCCGTTTCTAATTCCTTTTGTGTTTTCTGGAAAACATCAAGGTTTGTTAGTTCTGTCACAGCCTGCCTTTTGGTACAGGTCTCTTCAGAAATTAGCAAAGAAAGGGGACTTCTGCTACAAAGCTCTTTCCATTAAAAATAATGGGTCACATAGTCACTGCGGACAGCACAAAATTAAAACCTTTCATTCCAGAGCAAAATCACAGTTGAAGAGCATTTGTGATAACTGAAGAAAAATATTGTCTCCTTGGCTGTTTTCAGATTCAAGAGGGATTTTGAATCTGGCCGCCCACCTGTCACACACACACACACACACACACACACAAACACACAAAATCAGCTGTTTTAAGGGCAGTGATCTCAAAACTTCCAGGCATGAGATCACTCTAAGTGATCTCTTACTGCCATGTGATGTGAAGGTCTGAAATGGTTAGCTTTCCCAGAATAGTATAACTTCTGACAGGCATTCTTCCTCTATCACAGGGCACGTGCATCTCACAGCCATCAGAGAGCCTTTGTACATCCGTTGGCAATACCCAAGAGTCCCTACCTGCCAAAACCTGTGGAGTACCGAGACCTGTCAATGGAGTCATTAACACGTAAGGCTTTTGAAGAAACCATATTGAGAAGAATAGATATGATTTAAAATACTGGTTCCTAAACCTTGAGTTCCCCAGACATGGCTAGAATGTGATTCCATGCTGCCTGGCTCCCATCAACATCTGTGGAGCCAATATTTGGGTGCTGCAGACTGTCCAGGTGCATTGCTTTGTACCCCCAAGAATTCCCTAGTTCAAGGTATGTTGGCTGGGAATTCTGGGCATTCAGTACCTTGGGGGGGGGGGCACCAGCGTAAATGGCAATTTCAGTTAGCCCCTTAGTGGTACTAGGATTTTATAGTTATGTATGAATCCAACTCTTCCTAGGGATTGTAGAATTCATTCAACACCAGTTAATACCATAGTGGGCACAGTACAAGATGTGGTATCTCATGCACCTGCCAGGTACTCAGTAGTCCTTTTAGAAGAAGTTAATTCAGTGAATTTTGATCAACCCAGTTTATACCATGTTTAAAGTAGTCTTATGGTCTACATAGAATAGTAGACAGCAGAAGTGTGCTCTTTTCTATTTTTGGACTGCAACCCACACCCACCCACACCAAATTGCCCAGGAATAATCTGAGCAGAAACACATGGTGCAGGCCAGCTTTCTAATTATATGCCTCTATAACACCCTTCCCTGGCCTGTTTCTACTTTAAAAAACAAGAAGCAATTTTAGAGTTCCCTGGGCATTATAGATCTTTGGGAGGCACCCTCTGTAGATCTGAATGGGCACCAAGTTTATTAGCCCCAGCATCCTTCCATGCTCGACCTCACCCCTCTGTCACGTAACTGCTCAGTGGGGGCAGACCTCCTTGGGCATGGAAGATGCTGGGAGTCCTAACTATAGTGCCCATTAGATTCTACAGAGAGTCTCCCTCACCCCCCTAAAGGGAAGACCTACTGTGTCCATGTAACACTGTGGTGGCAGTCCTTAATTTTGAATATAGTAACAGGCTGGGGAAGGCCTCAACAGAAGTAAATGACATGAAAATTGGGCTGCAGGCTTATGTTTATGAGCTGCACCTTCCTGAACTCTGCTTGAGAGATTCCTCAACAATTTTTTTGAGGGGGTGTGAAAATGTGTGAAAGAATGCATCCCTAATTGAGAGAGTGGAGAAGACTGGGGGACAGGCTTGCTTAGGGAGGAAGCATAGGGTGAAAGATGGTGAAAAGAATAACCTTTCCCATCTCGGTGCCCTACAGAGATGTTGATGTTCTGCACCCAACCCCCCCAGTGACCATACTGTCTGGAGATCGTGGGAACTGTAGTCTGGCACAGCCATAGGTGGAGGAAGGCCATAACAAAACGAGTGAGGACAGGGAGATGAGGTACTGTTGAGCGATCATTTTGCAGTGGGGGTCTGAATGTGACCCATGGTTTACACGATTCCATCGCCTGCTATAGAAATCTGCTTAGTAAGATGGGCCCATGGGGTCAGTCATTTTCAGGTAACTTTCTGTGTTCCCAGCAGAGGCTAAGAGCCTTAAAAGTGTCAGGTGGAGAATAGTAACTAAGCCACATTTGATTTTAGGCCTTGGTTTGAGTTTCTTAATACATCCATGCATTTATTGGTTCGTCTCTCTCTTTAAAATTATTGGTATTTCAAAGGGAAGTCATGATGGAGGATGAGGGTTTTTTTAAAAAAAAACAAACAAACACTAATATACTGCATTTCTATCCCTTGGCAGTCTACAGCCAGGCTTGACGGAGCATGCTCAGGGAGACAGCTCAGATACAGAGGAGTTGTTGCGTAAAAAACAGAGACTAAACGTTGTGTCTTCAGCGCCTGATGGAACCTGTGTCGCCGCCCGCACCCGCCCTCTCCTCAGCTGCAAAAAGCGACGTCTTGTTCGACCCAGTAGCTTGGTGCCACTCTCCAAAAAGGTCAGTATCGAAGAAGATGGCAGCCATCTTTCTGTAGCCTCTGGTGCTGCCACATTGTAAACTTGGGATTAGGGCTTTCCTTCACAGGGCCTAAAGAAAGGGCTGGATTTCATTCCCATAATATTATAAGCCAGGTCCTTAAACCTCCTGGGAAAAGAATCCATTTATCTGTTTAACAGAATACATTTTCGCTTGCAATGCATTTTACAGTCCTTGACTGACTTATTCTCTCTGAAGCAGAGACGTGCTTATTCTTGTCTTAAAGTTTCAAGGCAGGCCCGCGGAGACTATTTGGGGGAGTAGGAGCAACAAGCAACAGTTCCTTCTGAGCCTTTGACAGTTCCTTTTGTTGGATGAGAGTGCTGTGTGTCCTGTTACTCTAAATTGTCTTCCTGCCCTCAAGTGTGGGTGAGGAAGGTTTTCCATTGCTGCTATTCAACCACTGCTCAGCCAGCTTCTGTATGTGGAATGAGAGAGAGGTAAAATTTCTCCAGAAGTAACGTTTGTATTTCTGTTCACAAGGGCTGACAACTTAAACCAAGGGCTGTCCAAACTTCGGCCCTCCTGATGTTTTGGACCACAACTCCCAGAATTCCAAGCTTGTATTGTCAATGACAAAGGACTGTGGGAGTTGTGGTCTAAAACATCTGGAGGGCCAAAGTTTGGCCACCACTGACTTAAACACTTAGCATGTGCATTGGTTTATGTGAACAGACCCAAATTTAGAGGCAGGTCTTAATGAATGCAGATGAAGTATGGTAATTTTGCCATAAATTGCTGTCCATTCAGATCTTTCCAACTAAACCACCTAGACTTCCATGGAATATTATTCAATTTGATTGTTGAAGTGAAGATAGATAGGGTGTTTTGAAGATTGCATTCACTCTTTATGGTATCTGGAAGTTGAGTCATGGCTACTGGACTTCTTTTTTGAGAGATAGAAACGTTTCGCTGTTCATCCAAACAGTTTCATCGTTTGGATGAACAGCGAAACGTTTCTATCTCTAAAAAAAGAAGTCCAGTAGCCATGACTCAACTTCCAGATAAACTCACCTGGATGACTGAGAATCTTCACAGACATATATTTATGGTATCCGTGCTGATGAAAGTGATTTTCCCTTAGAGGATATCATCCAAACATTTGAATATCTTAATGGATCTATAGTGGAAACCAAGGAGATTTGGGATTTAAAAAACCTTTGAGGGCAGTGAAGTGAAGGTTAGTTTGCTTTTCCAAAAGTGTACGTTGGCTTGTTGAATAATACAGTAATTGTTTTGTAATTAGATTTAGCCACTAAGTCAGTTAGACCAGTTTCATTGTGGTTAACAGAAAATAAGGTGCTTTGTCTAGAACACACTAGAGTAGGCATAGCACTCCTCAGCCCACTGTTGAGTGTGGCAAATTTATATTTGTTCAGCAGCACTGATAGCAATTGGCCTACATAGTGCCCAACTCCTGAGGCGATTAATTCAGAGTTCATTCAAAGGCTATACCTGAAATAAGCACATGGAGATGAACTACCTTTTCTAGCTGGTTTGTTAGTTTTATATCCTGCCTTTCCTCTGTGAGGACAAGGCAATCTGTATGTTTTATTCTCATCACATTATGCCCACAACATCCCTGTAGTTGAGAGAGCATGTCCCAAAGACCCTCAGAGTATCGCATGGCTTTTCTGGGGGGGTGAACTAGAATCTCTCAGATGTTAACACCTGAACAGCTACACAAATCTGGCTCTTGATGTTTCCAGCTCTGCAGGAACTCAAAATATTTATTTATTTATTTATTTATTTATTTATTTTTGTACTTATTGGCCGCCCGATTTTCCCATAGGGAACTCTGGGCGGTGTACAGCACGTCACCAAAGCAACTACCCAACTATAATCCCAATATAGTGAAAACAAACATTGTAAAATACAAAACATGATAAAATACTAGCCAAAAACAGTTTTTCTTCTTCCCATTTTCACTGCAGGTCCACCGCAGCAGCATGGGGCGATGCAGCTGTGACGTGAACCCCTCGTGTGCTCTCTGCGGCACTCGGAGCTCAGTGCCTCCAGAAATCCAGTATGAAGCCCCTTTGATGGAGCGCCTCTCCCAGCTGGACTCCTGCATCCACCCTGTCCTCTCATTCCCAGATGGTAAGACCGGGTCTATGAAGGGAGAAATGGTTCTGCAGAGGGAAGGAGTTTCATGGTGCCCAGTTTGGGAAGAAGCACTCAAGGCGAATAGAGGCAGGCCTTCTTTCATCCAGTCGTGTGTGCAGGTTGCTGACCCCCCCCACACTCCAGCCAGTGGTCCTCCAGAAGTAGAAACCAGCTTGATAAGCCTCAGTTGTGATCTTCTCCACCTGATACACATATTTTCTTTTTTTGAATCTCTAAGAGATAGGCAGTCAGCCCACCAGGGTTACAGCCATTGGACAGTTTTTAAACAAACAAAGAGAGGGAGGGCGTTGGTGAGTAAGTGAATTCTTGGGAAGAATTTTGGCTCTTCTAGGGTCCTGAGCTGCCTTGGCATCAGTTGCTAGGCATTCCTGACCTAATTTGCTGCCTGCTCTGCTGCATGGCATCCAGGAGGTATGATTTAAGCAGCTGGGTAAGCAGGCATCTCTTCCTCCCACTTCTCTCTGCGCCTCCCTCCATCTCCTCTGTGTGTGTCTCTCTCCCCCCCCCCTCCCCACATGGTCTTCTTTCTAGTCTCTGTGAATTGGTTCATGAGGTGCTCTGCCCTCGTCTGGACAACTTGATATTTGACTGGAAATTTCCAGGTGACGTAATAACATCATAACAACCTCGGTGGAAAGGATGTTAATCAGGCCTTTAAAAACTGCTAAAAGAGCGCCATCTGGGGACGCTGGAGAAGCCTGACGCCCTGGAAGCACTTGGCTTCCATAGGGGGAAACTGCCCGGGTTTTCTCTCTGTGTCTCGGCAGGTCACAGTGCCGTTTTGGCGCAGTCGTACGTTGGCTGACAGTGGCGGCAGGGAGCTTGAGGGGGAGTACAATTATCTGGTTTCATTTTCAGCTATCGTAGCAGATCGCAGAAGTATGGCTTCTGTTCATCAACAGCGTACTTTTTTCTCTTCTACGTACATACAGTGAATCATCACACACACTCAGATGCAATCTTTTTGGATGCCTCTTGTACATCCCCTTTTTCTAAACACCCAACAGCAGATAAGGCTGAAGCCATAATTGTCCAGTCGTATTGAATATGTATTCCCTCTCTGTGTTTCTGTTTCTCTGTCTTTCTCTCTGTGTGTTGTGTGTGTGTGTGAGTGAGTGAGTGAGAGAGAGAGAGATCTCATTCTCAGCCTGGCACCTAAGCTTCTTTCTATTAATATCTCCAGCTCACACCCTCTCATCAGCTGCTCTGTTGTTGTTCAGCTGGTCTTCTTACCTCCCTGAGCTTCTACCCTTAGTAACCATTTTTATTGATTTTATTGACAGTACTTTCATGCTGGGATCTTATGATTCACAGTGATAAAATAAAATTAAAGAATTATGCTGAATAAGCAAAATACAGCACAGCATAATACTGAAATAAATGCAAGCAGCAGCCAAATTCTACTATATTAAGATTAAAAACCATAGAAAACCGGGGACATTCAAAACACCTCCCTGGCACCAAAATGGAAGTGGGTGTCCCATGAGCTTCTGCGTGGAAGGCACTCTTTTTTCCCATTAGACCAAAATAACAGCTCTTTTGTGCCGGAATTCAGGATTTGTATTGTGTACTTGTCTGTGTTGTTAGAGTCCCATGAAGTGTTTCCTTTCCTTTCCTTTTATTGTATCTTGAGCAGGATGTGTAATCAAAAAGCAGAGAAGTGGTTGACAAAATGGAGTGGGGGAAATGAGATAGAAAAAATCCTGATTCCATGAGCACACACAAACTTAAAAGCCTTAAAAATATTAATTTCTTCTTCGTGGACTCTGTGAATCCACGCAATGGGTCTTCGCGCCTGCGCGCCTGGGTTACCGGTCATTCCAAAGCTCAAGGCGTATAAGCCCCTCCCCTCCATGCACATGCTCACCCATCTCCCGCCTTGCTGACTCAGTTCCTTTTTGCCGCCGCTGAGCGAGGTCGCATGTCTCCGAGCTCCTGCAAAAAATAAGGAAAGTGAAACTTAATCATTCAACTTAATTTTATTCCTTTTATTCATTTTCCTCCCAAGTTCCCCCCCTCCAAAGTTATTAGTTTGACTTTTCTTTTTTGGGCGCCCGCCCCTAGGGCGAAGGGGTGGACACCCCCCCCCCCGTAGTTGCGGGCGCGCCAGCGGTTTATGGCCACGGCAGCACTTTTTAAACAGTGCGAGGCATGTTCGAACAGAATTCCATTAGCTGATGGACACAGTTTGTGCTTGTATTGCCTGGGAGAGGCTCACCAAACCGCACTCTGCCCACATTGCAAAAAGCTAACGAAACTGGTCCTCAAACACCGCCTTGAACGTTTAAGGGCGTACTTGTGGGAAAAATCCCTCAAACCGATGGAAACCCACTGGAAGCATCTATGCCTTCCACCTCCTCAAAATCCAAGTCTTCAAACAAGGGGAAGATGATGGAAAAAAGGAAGAAAAAACATCTCCAGCCAGCTCCAATTCCGGAGAAAAGATCAAAGGACTTGGCTTCCGATGTGCGAACAACGGTGGCAACGCCGAAACCACCCGCGCTCGTTTCATCCGTGTCGTGTGGCGTAGAGGGGGTTCCGAGCTCCGCGCAGGTCAGCGCCCAATCTCCTGATGTCACCCAAGACGAGCCTTGGTCCCATGCCTTTGGAAATCAGGCGACGGGTACCCGTGAACCCCCTCATAGCCCTATGATCCTATCGGGCTTACCGCCAGGCCAACTTGTTCATGATACGGACATGGCCACACTCAGCTACAATCCGTTGTCGCACCTACAAAATCTATAGGCTACCTCCACTACTTCAGCTCTTCAACACTCAGACATCAAAGAGTAGGGGATGGAATCCCCTAGACGCCTGGGCATGCAAAGTTCGCCCACCGCGAGACCAGACATAGAGGACAGAGTGGTCCATGATGCCGGGCAACACCCGAGAGGCCAACAGCCTACGGCATCCCCAGTCAGGGGCAGGAAACAGGTACGGGCAGAGACCCATGATACCACCTCCTCGCCCTCGTTCTCTCCCAGTCGTTGCAAATCACGACGTCGGCAGGGCAAGCGACGCAGACGTCATGAATCGTCTTCCTCATCATCTTCAACACGGCATCACAAAAGCAAACGCCATGCCAAAAAGAAGCGACGTCATGCTCGTATGGTGTCTAGCTCATCCGACACCAATTCCTCTACCACTTCTTCCGCCTCCCCCAAACCTAGAAGGTGCAGAAGGGGTACACCGAAGCCAAGGGCTCAGCGCCCTCTGGTGTCTAACACTGACACCATCCCAGGTGCAGGCTTCCCAATTCAGTACCCGCAGGTCCCCACTGACATCACACCACAATCAGTGGCTCCTCAGGTACCACGACCACAGCTGCCAGACTCACCAGCCACTATGGATCGCCCAATAACCGACGAATCTGACACGGGAGCAGCCTCTCAATCCTCCCGAAGGTCGACTCTCAAAATCTAGACACTCAGAGACTGACATACAAGAAAGAACATCTTCCAATCCAATAGAAGATTTTAAGAACTACTCACAAATGGTACATAAAATTGCACAGGTCATGGGACTCCAAATGCAACTTCCAACAGCCAGCGATGAGTGTAAATTTTTTGACCACTTACACAAAACCAGACCACCTCCATTAAGGATGGGATTCATACCCTCTATGCTGGATAAAGCCAAAGAATCCTGGGCTAAACCTTCTTCCAATCCCTTGATTCCAAGGAGAATCGATAGCTTGTACAAGACTCATGGTGAGGGCACAGACTTCCTTATGAAGCACCCCCTACCCAATTCAGTGATAGTGGATGCCACACAAAACAGAAGGAAGTCACATTCCAATACTACCCCGAGCAATAAGGAAGCTCGGAAGCTAGATCTCATTGGCACGCGTCATTACTCCCTTGCCTCATTCTCCTTGAGAGCACTGAACTATTTGTGTGCCATGGAGGCTTATACACGCCACCTCCTACTCACCTTTCCGGAATTCATACAACATCTTCCGGAAGAGCAAAAGGCCAAGGCACAGGCCTCATACATGGAGGTTCTGTCCCTGATAGATTACCAGATGATAACCTCCCTTCACATCACAGATGCAGCCTCTACACAACTGACGACTGCTATACACCTCTGTCGTCACGCCTGGCTCAGAACTGCCAACATCACAGACGATGCCAGGAACCGTATAGAGGATTCCCCATTTGATGGAGAAGGACTCTTTGCAACCTCCACAGATGCTTCACTAGACAATATCCAAAAAATGAGAAAAGCAGCCAAATCTTATACATATCAGGGAAATTCTTCACAATCATCCTCCAGACCACCAGCTTCACCCTGGAGAAGGCAGTATACACCGTCCCATCAAAGAACCCAGGGACGATACAGGCCACAATACCACCAGTCTCCATACCAACGCCCGGCACCACAGCCAAGACAATGGCAGCAGCAGCAAACCAGAAGGTTCGACCGCAAACAAAAGCAGTTGTCCTGACCCAGCTCCTCCACACCAGGATATCCAGCTCAATCCCTTCCTACCGACCTGGCAAAGCATCATGACAGATGCATGGGTATTGTCAATTATCGAAAGGGGATACCGAATCCAATTTCACCCTCGGCTCCCACTGGGAAGAGTCATCTCCACACCACCCTCCCAAGTACTAAGGGAGGAAGTCGCAGCTCTAATAAAGAAACAAGCTATAGAGCTAGTGCCATCAGGAGATCAATCAGACTTCTACTCTCGATACTTCATAATACCCAAAAAGGACGAGGGCATTCGTCCCATTCTAGACCCTCAAAGACTAAACACCTTTATTCGAAGAAAGAAATTCCGCATGGCTACACTAGACACCATCATTCCGATGCTGCAACAAGGAGACTGGTTCGTCGTCCTCGACTTACAAGATGTTTATTTCCATCTCTCCATAGCCCCCCAAGACCAGAAATACCTTCGTTTCTGGATGGGAGACTCAACTTACCAGTTCAAAGCCCTGCCCTTTGGTCTCTCCTCCGCCCCGCGGGTGTTTACAAAGTGCATGGCACCCGTGGCGGCCTTCTTCAGGCTCTAGGGAGTCCACGTCTTTCCATATTTAGACGACTGGCTCCTGGTGGCACCTACAAAACAAAAGGCAGAAAAGGACAGAGACCTCACCATAAAGTTCCTAACATCCTTAGGACTTCGGCTCAACAAGAAGAAGTCCACCCTTTCCCCATGCCAGTTGGTACAATACATAGGAGCACTCCTGGATGCTCAAAAGGCAGAGGCATACCTAGCTCCAGATCGCCCACGAAAAATCAAACAGGCTCTGCAGCCATTTCAAACCTCCACCAAGGTGTCGGCACTTCAAGCCCAACGCCTACTAGGCCTAATGGACTCCACCACAGCCATGCCAGACTCCACATGAGACCACTGCAGGCATGGCTTTTAACCAGGTTTCGCCCACACTGCGGCAACCCCTCAAAACGGTTCAGGGTCACCTCCTCTCTCCTCATCAACCTGAAGTGGTGGAAGTCCTCCCGCAATCTCAAAGTGGGAAGGCCCTTCAAACAACGTTACCTATCCATCCAGGTAACGACGGATGCCAGTACCACTGGCTGGGGCGCCACATGCAACCACCTCTCTATCCATCACAGGTGGACACCCAGTGAATCCAGCATATCAATTACCTGGAACTCCTTGCCATTTTCAAAGCCCTCAAAGCATTCAAACTCCTCCTTGCCCACAAAATGGTCCAAGTAACGACCAACAACACCACGGCACTCTATTACTTGAACAAGCAAGGAGGCACTCAGAAATCTCTCTGCACCTCACCCTCAAAGCGATGGTGCAAGGACATTCACCCGATAGCCATACACATTGCATCATGCAACAATGTGGTGGCAGACAAACTGAGTCGCCTCACTCACGACAACCACGAGTGGAGCCTCTCAAAGGCAGTGTTCCACATCCTCTGTACCAGGTGGGGAACCCCGATCATGGACATGTTTGCATCTCAAGCCAACACCAAGTGCAGCTGGTACTGCTCCAGAGCAGGCATCGGCAAACATTCACATGGAGATGCCTTTGATTTTATGCATTCCCACCAATACCTCTCATTCAGAGAACCCTGATGAAGATCAGACATCACGTGCTATCTACGGCAGCCATGGTTTCAAGTTCTGCAAACAATGATAAAACGCCCGATCTAACACCAGGGACAAGTCAGAAACCCAGACGTCCTGACTCCCCACCTAACGGCATGGTACCTCCGCTAACAATTGCTGAGGCTGAATAAGTCTACAAATGCCCTGTATGCACATAAGTGGGTATCCTTCCTACACTTCACTCGAGGCAACTCTCAACCCTCAAGTCCAACCAACATCCAGGTCCTACTGGAAATCCTTCTCTTACTCTTCAACAGGGGACTCTCCCTATCTACCTTGAGAGTCTATACTGCAAATAGCACATCAGCCACCTGATTCTGAGGCTGCAGCTCAACATCCTAAGCTAAAGACTATTGCCAAGTCCACAACACAGAGCCCTGACACCACAATGGTCTCTCTCCTTGGTGCTTAACTGCCTAACTAAGCAGCCATTTGAACCCATTGCTACCACATCTCTGTACCTACTTACCCTGAAAACAGCCTTTCTAGTGGCAATCACATCCGCCAGAAGAGCTTCAGAACTCGCTGTACTCAGAGCGGACCCGCCGTTCCTGAAATTCCATCACGACAGGGTGGAACTCCGTCCAGACATCTCTTTCTTACCAAAGATAGTGTCTTCGTTCCACGTGTCTCAGCCACTTATTCTCCCAAACTTCTTTAGACCAAACTCACCAGGACGCTCTCCATTCACTCGATGTCAAGAGAGCACTCCTCTTTTACACTTCCAGGACAGCTCCTGTACGAAAAACACACAGGCTCTTCATCAGGACCTCCGAACCATCTTGAGGTCACCAAGTATGCCCTCAATCCATTTCCAGATGGATTACCAACTATCAAAATGGCATACAATAATGCGCATGTCTCTCTACCTGTCACACCTCGGGCACACTCCACAAGAGCAGTAGCCTCCTCCACTGCCTTCATGGAAGGGGTGCCCCTGGAAGACATCTGTAAAGCGGCAACCTGGTCTCGACCGTCCACGTTCCTGAAACACTACAGGCTAGATGTCAGGACACAAGAGCGATTTGGCAAGGCAGTTTTGACAACTGACAATGACTACCCTCCACCGGTAAGTCAGCTTGCCAGTCACCCATTGTGTGGATTCACAGAGTCCATAAAGAAGAAATGCAGGTTACTTACCTGTAAGTTAAGTTCTTCGAGTGGACCTCTGTGAATCCACACCACCCACCCGCCTCCCCTCTCTCCGTCATGGCTCGTTGCACTCTTTAAGGGTCAGCGGCGGGAGATGGGTGAGCATGCGCACGGAGGGGAGGGGCTTGTAAGCCTTAAGCTTGGAACGAAAAGCGAAGACCCATTGTGTGTATTCACAGAGGTCCACTCAAAGAACTTAACTTACAGGTAAGTAACCTGCATTTTTTGTGTATGTGAACCTAAATAGCAGGAGCAATGAGCAGTTTTTGAAAGGTGCTAATTTTGGCAGCACATGGTGATGAGGCAGCAGAAACTGATAAGTCTGTTACTGAACTATATCAGATTCATAAGTGAACTGAGACTGTATAGCAAGTAAGATTTTTCTTCTAAAACAAATCACAACCTCGCTTGTTTTGGCCTTATTGCCTCTGTGATACATGAAGATTCTGTGCCAGCCCAGCAGTGCACAACCAGCCTTTGGATTATGCACCAGCCCCTTGGTTGGGCAGGTGTATGAATCTCTGAACATGCATGCACAGACAACACACATAAACAATCCTTCACACCAACAGTTTATTCCATTTCCCACCATATACTTAGGGATATGGTGACATGCTTAGGGATTGAGTGTATGAAAAGAACCAGGTGGGTGAATTCTGGCTAGATGGATCTCTAACATGCATGCATATCTATTCAGTGCACGCTTGTTAGGGATCAGGTTGAAAATCAGTTTCTCAAGCAAAAGAGTGAGCAGTGTGCAGCTTCTGGACAAGCTTAATAATTTCCTTATATTTTCTTTAATATTATTTATAGTTTAAGGACAAGCCTAGGGGACATGTAGCTTTTCAGATATTGTTAGACTATATTTCTCCCATCACTTACCAATAATTAAGAATGATGAGAACTGCATTCTAACATCTGAATGGCCATGCATTCCTTAGGCCAGATTTTAGAGAAGCAGTGAGGGAAGGCTCGAGGGTGGATGGGTGATTGGTTAGTTGATTTCCTCTTGACTCTCTCCAAAAATACATCCTTGTCTTTTTTGAAGAACCTGGAGTAATGTCTCTGGTAGAAATAAGAGTCTGTTTTTAGGGTATCGGTTGCAGAAAGAGTGTTAGTTAGACCAGTGTTTTTCAACCTTTTTTGGGCAAAGGCACACTTGTTTCATGAAAAAAATCACGAGGCACACCACCATTAGATGTTAAAAAAATTAACTCTGTGCCTATATTGACTATATATAAAGTAATTTTTCAATTTTTCCCACAAAGGCAACATCTTGCGGCACACTAGTGTGCCGCGGAACAGTGGTTGAAAAACACTGAGGCAAAATTATCTGCACCAACCCTCTTTCCAAATCTTTAAATGAATGGGATGAGACATATTCAGAGAGGCTTTTTCTGCTAGCTTACATGCATAATGTGTGTGTTTATTTGGGATAACTTTGCTGGGATTCCAAATAAAAGCACACATTGTACTACTCCGTGTCCTGTGTTGCAGTAGTTAAACTGCAGCACTGCAGTTAAGACTGTTCATTGCCTGAGTTTGATCTTGACGGGCTCAGGTAATCAGCTCAAGGTTGACTCAGCTTTCCATCCTTCCAAGGTCAGTAAATTTAGTACCCAGCTTGCCCCATGCCTACCCACATCATTAAATTGTAAACTGCCTTGAGAGTGCTTAGGCACTATGGGACAGTATATAAGCAGCACATTTTGCATTTTTTGTAGTAGCGTCCTTCTGTTTTCACATGTCTCTCTATATGTTCTTTTCTACAGACGTACCAGTGAGTTTGCATTTCCAGAGCATGTTAAAATCCCAGCTACAGAACAAGCCCTGTGAGAAAATCAAACCACCCAAAAAGCTGACACTGAAGCATCGGCCAGCCATGCCTCCCAGTGGTCTGTCTGACTCTGCACGCAAGGATCGTCACAAGCTAGTTAATACCTTCTTAGCTGCAGCTAGTAAGTAGTGCTCCCTTATCTCAGTTTTGGTCTCCATTTGGCAGGCATGACCCAAAGTATCTCCTAGTAGAGTCATATACATGGCTTCAGTCATGTTATAGAATGCAGTTTGGTGCTTGAAATCAACACGAGAAGTAATAGATGAACATCAAGTACTTTTGTGTGCCCTCATACCCACAGGCAAGCTGTACTGTATATGACTTTCAGTCAAGTTTGAATATCCAGGTTGGAGGAGATAAATGCTAGGCAACCTGGGACCTTTACATTTATTTGGGTACTTGCATTCCATTGGGGTACTTGTTCTGTTTTGGACAGGCTGTGCTAGAGAACTCTTGTACAAGTTTAATTTCATTGTAAATGATTAAAAAAAGAGTTGGTGAAATATTTTACCCTGCTGCTGAGTCACAGAGAAGAGATCTCAGGATTTCAACTTTCAGCTGTGTTTAAACTACACAGGAATTTAAAAGGTCTGTCACATGTATAAATGTAAGGTGATGGGGCGGGATGAATGTAGAATACTAGTCAAGAGATAGTGGAGTTTACTGGACAGAGAACTTAATTTTGGATCATTTTCCCAGTTGCACATCTTGCTAGGGCCCCCTTGTGTGGCCTTGGTCAAGCAGTTCACTCTCAGTTATAGATGGATGTGCAATAGCTGTCCTCATTTCTCTGGTGGGAGTTTTTGATTTATCAGGGCTGCCCACACACATACCTTCCTGAGGCTCCCAAAGACTTCCCCAGGATAAAAGGGAACTCAAGGGAGCCTCACAACCTAAAATAGGTGGCAAGGAAGTGTTTAATTAGCTCATATTAAACCTTTCTGTTGCCCAATCTAAGTTGCACTGGGTGCAAAGTTATGCCACAGGATTTTCCCCAGTAAAAACCATAAGAAGTGAAGATAGTAAACAAAACCAAAAAATCATAACCTCATAGCACTTCTAGAACAAACACATGACATTCTGGTAGAGATACACCACATCTCAATACATGTCTCCCTTATTCTGTGTCAGATTATTATTATTATTATTATTATTTTGACCACAGCTTTCTGTATCCTGACTTGGAAGAGTCGTTTTGTTTCCCTCCTTGCAGGAATGGGTTTTTGTTTTTGAGAGCTTGCAGTGCAAGCTCACTGCTCCTTGGGTACAGCTCCAGCTCTCTATCTTCCTAAAGAAAAGGAGCCAATCAAGTCTCAAAAATGTGCTGATTTTGTGAGAATGCAATTCCTAGAATCCCACAGTCAACTCTGCATCAAAATCCTGGTTTTGCATGTCCTTAAACGGGTTTATGTATACATAGGTGCATGCCTTGTGTTCTGTTTCATAGAGATGTTTGTGTCTGGGCATCGGCAATGTTTTGTATATAATTGATACAGCTGGAAAGGTAGGTCATGGTGTAAAATAGAACAGGCATAAGGCTGTGTTTGTGGTTTGCCAGGATGTTGTACTGTGGCCAAGGAATGTGAACAATGACTACAGTGAATACAACTAATGCAGTTTTCCACATTTATGGGTCAAAACTGAGCTGTTATATGTATGATGCACTGGCAGCAGGATATTGCTGGTAGTTAAAGAGTTACGGCTTAGATCATGGGACTTTCCTGCAATGAGAGTGATTGGGGCCAGATCTGGTGATCCGCAAGATCAAAGCAGGAGCTCTTTAATTACCATCTGTTTCCACCTGCCAGTAAAAGCATTACTCTTAGGCAGAAGTCATTTGCAGAACCCTTTCGTCTTTCCGCTTCCTGCTCCATGCCTCTGGAGTTGTGTGTACTCTGGTTAGCCAAAGGCATCCTCATGAACTCTGCACCTGTGTGTTAAAATGCAGGAGTAGTAGTTGGGCAACTCAGATTCTGGTCTTGAGACTGAACCATGAAAACACATATGGCCCAAATCATCTTGCATACGTTATGCGTCTGGGAGTAGTGATGAGATGAACGGCGGGGAGTGGTTGAGGATAATTAAATATGTATTCTCAAAGGCTTTCACGGCCGGGATCTGATAGCTGTTGTGAGGTTTTCAGGCTGTTTGGCCATGTTCTGGAAGTTTTTCTTCCTGACGTTTCACCAGTTCCTGTGGCCGGCATCTTCAGAGGGCAAGGAGCTCAAGGAACTAGGAGCTCTCTCTGTGCTGTGGAGTATAGTATAGAATGAGATGAGATAATTGAATACTTCCACCTTCTCTCCCTTGGCTTCTGCAACTCACAAATGATTTGTTCATGACATAGGAGCAGCAGGACTGAAGTTGCAAGTTTTTATTGAAAAACAATGCTTCCAGGTGATGTTACATTCATGGGAGGATTTGCAGTAATTAAAAATGTCCTCCTTCTCTTCCATGACTCCCACACAATGAAACAAATTGTTCTCACATTGGAAGAGCTTCAGGAGAGAATCTGGAAGCCTTTAACTAACCCCCAAAATCTCCCCTCCCCCACCCCTGTGAATCACATTGTCACCTTTACACCGAGGTAACTGATGCAAGAGGATTTCAGCTTATGTGTCTTTGAACCAGTCCTTGTTACCTTGACCCATTTCACAGATTTGTTGTGAGGATAACGTGGGGAGGAGGAGAGCCATGTACACTGCCTGGGAGCACATTGTAGGGATGATGGGAAGCCATTGTAGTTCCCGCATATTCCTTACGCAGCCCAGTTGTCAAGGCACAAGAGAGGCAGTTGTGAATTGTGCAGCTGCGCTCACACTGTGGGAGACAGCGATGGGCAGCAAAGAAAGGAGGAGACAGCTATGAGTTGTCACTTGGCTGTTCGCTTGAGATGCACTTGTGAAAATGGCATGACCTGCGTTTTTGCATCAGGAAGACACAATAAAGGTTAGTGGGAGCTCCCCGGGGTTATGTTCTGGTCTCAGCAGCAGGGCTCCTTGTAGTGAGGGCTGTGTCTTGCCAGCCAGGAAAGAGAGGGTGAAAGCAGGGCATTTTCATGGCTCTCTTTCTGTTCCACTCCTCAGCTTGCTCGCATCACAAAACCGAGCCAGACAAGGCACACAGGCAATCCTTAGACGATCTAAGGGCTGTTCCCAAGGCCGAGAGAGCGCCTGAGCGCTCGCTTATCCTGACTCCAGTTCATGAGAGAAAGCGATTGCGGGACAGCTCCTCCGAGAGAAGTGAAGGTAGGCTGGCCACAGCCAGGTCTGTCCGGGAGAGCTTGGGTGTTGTATTCTTCTTCCCCCTACCTCCAGCTTCCGAAGAAGGGTGCTTTGCTGCTTCGGGGGGAGACAAGGGGGCCGTGGTGCAGGATGCTGCAGTCTCTCTCTCTCTCTCTCTCTCTCTCTCTCCATATGCGCTTTTGAACAGCTTCCTCCTCTAGAAGGAGGTCCCACTTGAGGAGGTTCCCTTTCTTTCTCTCACTCTCTCATATGTTCTCTCTGGTTCTTTGGTTTGGACCGTTTGATTGCAGGTTGATGCTGACCACCATCATTCATTCTGTCCTTGTCTTCTCTCTTGTGTTTTTCTCTCTCCTTCCGTAGTGTTGAAGCATCATACAGATATTGGAGGGCCGAGCTATCTGTCCAGCAGCATGGTCTCTGCAGCCCACAGCCCCCTTGGGCGGCAGCTCTCCACCTCCTCAGAAAACTCCATCCCGTCGGCCTGTGCGAGCTCGCTGGGCACCTCAAATGCATCGGTAAGTACTCCTCCGCGCACGGTGGAGCTTTTCCATGGAGGAGTATTCAGTGGGATAGAGTGGTACTTAATTAGCACCCTCACTGCGCACAGTATATTATGGAAGAGAGGAAGCCAAGTCTGTTCCCTGAAACCTAAAAATCAGCACAAGGATATGCCAGGAAATGGAAGAAGCTGGTGCCAGGTGTGGAAAGGAGTTGAGTATGAACCTCCTTCAAATTGTATACCTCTAGTCCAGTGGTGGCAAACCTTGGGCACTCCAGATGTTTTGGACCACATCTCCCACAGCCCTTTGTCATTGGCAATACAGGCTTGGAATTCTGGGAGTTGTGCCCAAAACATCTGGAGTGCAGAAGGTTAGCCACCACTGCTCTAGTCTATGTTACAGTTGGGCATGGGAACTAGGCTAGAGGTGGCCAGTTTCCAGTGATCCTGAGAATACAGCTCCCCCTCCCCCTCCAGACCTCAGCAGAAGACTCCTGACTCCCCCGTCACTTCTTTTGCCCTCTTGAGGGAAGGGGTTGTGGTGGTGGACATTTTGTAATTTGGGCTCCCCACAGATTTGTTTTTAGGGGATGGGCTGTTTTCTAAGCTAGAACTGACTAGAAAGCTGAGATGTTTCTAACAGGAAAGAGAAAAAAAAGTTGTGTTGTGTTTTGGGGGCTCCATATGCAGTGTGGGGGTATAGAGCTGTGGGTGAGGAGTTTGAAATCCCCGTTGTGGCTGCTGGGAGAGGAGCCAGACATAGTCCCAGAGCAACACCAGAAGAAGAGATTCCTAAGCTATGCCCGAGTACCTTATACTTAGAAAACCCTGACAACACTTGTCTGAAGTCCGTATTGGCTTGACAGCAGCTAATTTTTTCATTAAGCGTGGAATTAATATAAGTGGTGCAGTCTGCAAGCAAATAGTGAAGGTAGCTTTGGAAATAAAGAAGCAATTCAAAGGCTGGAGAAGAAAATGTTTCAGGTTTGAGGCTCGGCTGTTTTGTGGCAAGAAAACGTACCAGTGGAAAATAGTGGCTAAAATCCTTAGGGTAGTAAGTTGCACTTCAGGTCAGGCCCATTTGAATTAGTGGATGGTCCTCACTTATTCAAATTGTGATTTGTTAGGCTAAACAACAGGATTCCAGCCATTGTTTGATTGGTCATAGAGCTGAGCCCTGTTGGCTTTACAAATGTGTGTTTCTAATGGGGTGGGTCCAAACTCCAGGGACATTCCTAGAAGGAACCAGGGAAGTTTGGGGTGGTCTAGAGTGTACTTTCCATAAATGACTGTATATCCTGAGTAAGGTCACCAGTTTTCTCTAATAACCTCTTGCACCTTGTATGGCTGAGACTAGTGGTTTTCAACATTTGGCCCTTCACATGTTCGGTCTTTAACTTCTAGAATCGCTGACCAAATATCAGGCAGGCTGGAGTTGATAGAAGTTCACCTCTGTCTGCCTCTGTAAAAATATAGAGAGCAAGATGAATAGTTGTGCAGAGAGGGTGTTTGTTCTTCAGATAGAATCGTTTTTCAGATACTTAGCTTACCCAAGGCAAATCTGTAGGATGAGCTAAGATGATTTCTTGAGTAAGGTGGTAGTGAATGTGGAAATTAACTTAATAGAATTTTTGTCTTGATGGTTTTAGATGCTATATTTTTGAAATGGTATTTCTGTTTGTTTTTCTTGTACCTGGAAGCACTTAAACAACTGAAAGAAAAGTTGATCCTTTTTAACATCTGTTATGTTCCTGCAAAGGATAGATGGACTTTGAAGGAGTCAGTTTATTGGCATTGATTACATATTTCTTTACATTTTATTTGTTATAAGCACAGTGTGTTAGGCTTGAGGAACATCGAGTTCCCCAATTGTAATCTTACTGGAAATACCATCATCTCTTTCCTTTGGGTACATTGACTAAATCTGTTTAGATTTGCATTCTAGCTAATACTACATTGGGTTGGATGGAGTGTCGCACATTCCCTGCCCCAAGGGTAATCCTTCAGAAAAGACTAGGATATAAATATATAAATACTGTACCTTAATGATGTTAGTCAAGTTCCCATAATTCTCACTCATTTCAATCTGCTGTTAAAAGCGGAGTCTACCACTGTGTTTACTGCATACTACCGTAGCATGATTGTTGGTGTAGTATAGGATAGGATAGAAGTACAAAGTGTTGTCATCTGTTAGATTACCGTATGTGTATTTAAAGGATAGAAGAAGAAGGGAGCAGCTGAAATGGCTGAGTGGTTTGTAGCTCATTCCTCATTGGTTCTGGCTGATGCATAACTTGATTGGACCTCTTATGTACCCAAATAATAGAGAGTCCTCTGATGCATATCAGGTGACTTGTGCTTAGCCAATCAGTGCTGGGATGTCCACGAATGTAACAATCCTATCTCCAACATTACCAGGCTGCACTGAGGTCCATTAAATCACCTAGTGTGTTACGCAGCCCCTCTTCCACCTTAGCTGTTATGTCAGTCATCTTGTGTGAGTCAAGTGCAGTTTTAACAGCAGTAGATACACGGGTTTAGTCTTTACCAGTTTTGTCCATTTGATTCATATTTGGGGGGGAGGGACAGGAGAAGGAAGTGAGAAAATGGTAATTATTGTTTTTTGTTTTGGAGGTAGTATACTTTCATGTATAACTAGTTCCATACTACAGAAGCTAGGCAAAATTTCAGTAGTTTAAAAATCTAAATTAATCTTGTTCACATTTCCCCTTATAGCGTTGAGATTTTTCCACATGACATTGGGGAAATCATAACTTAAAGCCAATATTATTTTAGTACTACAGAACTGAAAGGGTCCCTATGGATCATGGAGTCCAGTCTCTTGTCACGGAGGCAGTGGGGGATGCAAACTCCTGACCTTTGGCTCTGAAGTCAGATACCCAGCAGTTCTAAAGTCATCCCTTCTTTAGATAATTAGGACTAAAACAATATTTCAATACAGAGTGGTATTTATCCACTTGACCTTTAAAATGGGAAGTAAAGGAATTTTGCAGTCTTGCTTTTAAATGAAGAGGGCGGACATTTGATACAAAATGCAATACAGGGCGCTTTTACACGACCCCTAAAATCCGAGGCAAAGGGCTCCCAGATGCGGAGCTTAAAATTATTTTCCCACCAGCTGTGCACTTTAAAAAAAATTAAGTACAACCACGCCCACCTAAGCGTGCACCAGTGCATTTTAAAAGTACCTGGTCTCCGGAGGAAAAAAGATTTATGAGCGGATTGTAAAGCAGTGAGTGCCGGGCTGCCTCGCCTTCTGTTTGGTTTTTTTGCCCCCTGCCCCTTTAAGAGACTGGAATGCTTCCGGGGCTGCTTGACGGGCAGTCGGAGGTGAGCCTGCATTCTTTTCTCCCTTTTTTTCTCCCTCCCCTCACCGCAGGCAGGAGCAATGGCGTGCGGAAGGGTGGGAACACAGCAAGAGGAGCAAACCCCCACGATCTCTGGTCCGAATTTAAGCTGCCAGCGGATTTTAGGGATCGTGTAAAAGCGCCCACAGTGGAAGAAATCTGTAAATGGTACTTGGAAGGCACAGGTAGATGGGGTGCTACTCACTAAGAACAGCTGAAAAAGAATGGCAAATAGCACTTCATGGTGGAACGTCAGAAAGCTGCTTAGCAACGGCCATGGGGAGAGGCGACTTCTAGGCATACCTCTCTGTGAGACTTCCCACAAAAAAGTGGCATGTGTTTGACACATGGGTGGTTTAGCCATGGAGGATGGTGGGCCACAGTGGAATCTTGCAGGAGCAGCAGTCATCTCTGATACGCAGGACATTTGCTGTTAAGATATAATGTGTGAAGTTAGTGATGTGAGATGCGTAGCTAAGCTAAAACCTCATTGTTGCTATGGATATGAGGAGGACATGTATAGAGAAACATCCACACATGTTGAGATTTAGGAAGGTGGGTTGAGCGGAGGAAGTAGTAGGATCTGTACTTTTAGAAATGTACAGTTTCCTGGCTTGTCTGAAAATCAGACACATTTAAAGATAAAATGGCATGTGGTTATGGATTATGACACATGTACAGTCAGAAAATGTGTCAGAGGGGAGAGAGAGCGGATTTTCAGCTATTGTGCTTCTGGTAGATTTTTTTTTTTTCAAATTCATACGAGTCTCTGTTTTCACTTGATTTTACCACAGTATTGATGTGACCATATACTGCTTTTTCTGTGCATAAGACTATATTTTTGTCTCAAATGGTTAGATTCAAAATTGCAGGTTGTCTTGTACGTGAAAGGAGGCCAAGGACAGAACTGTACAGTTGTGTTAGGTTGGAAAAGTGTGTGTGTGTGTGTGGAGGGGTCTTATACATGGGGGCATCTTATACATGGGAAACGCAGTAACTCCAGATATTGCATTATGCAGAAGTCGCCATTCTCCCTCTGCTGATGCTGGCAAAATGGGGTCTCACTATTCCTTCCTTGTGATTGTCTTGGCTCTAGAGATGACCTAAGGAAGCAATCCTCTATCCATCCCCACCATAAAATATTAGCATACAATGCCTGTCATCCTTGGCAGGTACAAAAAGTTAGGAGTCCTTCTGTCTAGAAATGGTAACCCTGATGCTCTTACACAGATTCTTATGATGACATGGGAAAAAAGGAAGCCTGGAGCCTTGAGTTAGGGTGCAGTGACTAGCTTTCATTTAGTCTGAATATTTAAAACAAAGAGGCCAGGAGAATTTAGCTTGGCATCATCCTTGGCATTCCTAGCAGAAGGGATTCCCCATCTTGGCTTGAAGGCAGCGTGGTACAAAATCTCCTCTGGTATGTTTTTTGTGGCTCGTATTCCGGCAGCAGCTGCTTGGCCTGATTTTGAGTACCCAGATGGGGGTGAGGGGATACCATTTGCGATGTCCTTCCCGCTGGCCTAGTGTCACCGCCTGGGCTTGGAATGGCTTCCCCTTTCATCTCACCATTTCCCTGTTTTGTGTTTGCTTTCCAGCAGCAGCCAAGAAGGCGGAGAGGGGAAAGCTCCTTTGACATTAACAACATTGTCATCCCTATGTCAGTAGCGGCAACGACGCGGGTAGAAAAGCTGCAGTACAAGGAAATCATCACACCAAGGTAGGCCCAGAGATGTGCATCATCAGCCTTTCTGGTCTCCCGGTTGCTCCCACTCCAGCCAGGTGGCTTATATAGTGCAGCCACTCTTTGCAAAGAAGGAACCATCCAGGAATAGGGTGACTGCTGCTTCCGAGGCTTGGCAGAAATCGCAACATATGCAAACTCTGACCTTGTATTACAGAGCCCGTGGCATCTTTCCTCCTCTGCCTAAGCCTAGAAGATGCTTTGTTTTCTGGCCCCACATCTGGCGGTGTGTGCCATGTTAGGAGGCAGCTTCACATCTTCATCAGAGCAGGATAATACAGGAGGTGATGATAAGGCTGCTGAGAGGATTTGTGGCTGTCAGAACAGACAAAGATGTTTAGGTCCTGTCAAGAGGTGGAGCTTGGTTGGAGCTGGGAAGCCTGAAGAGCTGCTTTCAGCTTGATCAAGTGGGAAAAAAGCATTCTCAGAATTAGATTAGACTCTGTAAGGCAGTGAGAAATGGTGAGATTGATAGGAGGAGGAGCGTGTACCTGCTGCCAGGCTCAGCTTCTTTCTTGACCCACAAGCCGCTTTGGGTGGTCTCGAGTAAAACATTCTAGACTAAACGGAAGTAAAAGTGTTCTGCTTATATACCACCCCATACCACTTCAAGTAGTCTCTGGGCGGTTTACAGTTTTTAATTACAGTATGCTGGCTACACATCCCCCCCCCCAAAAAAAGCTGGGTCCTCATTTTACCGCCCTCGGAAGGGTGGAAGGGTGGGTCCTGAGCCTGCTACCTGGGATTGAACCCCAGGGTCGTGAGCACAGTTTTACCTGCAGTACAGGCATTCAGCCACCACGCCATGGGGCTCATGAAGTACAGTGGTACCTCTACTTATGGGTTTAATCCATTCCAAATGCATGCTCTTAAATAGAGCAGCCCTATCTAAAAAAAAATTGAAACAATGGTAAGTAAAGCAGACCACATCTAAAATTTGTAAGGCAGCAGTTAAAACGCCAACAGTTTTTCGCTCTTAAGTTGAGCCACTTGTAAGTCCAGGTGCCACTGTTCCTTTGGGCACTCCTGCAATGAAGCGGAAGGTGTCTACATATGATAAAAAATGCTCCCTGCTAATCAGATCCTGGAAAAAAGCATGTCCCAAGTAACATTGCTAGTAAACATGTTGCTTTGGTGGGGCTTCTTAATGATGGTGTGTTTGTGAAGCAATGTAATAATTTATACTGATGGACTTTTTAAAAATGCATGCATGGCAAATAATGTTTATTCATTACTTTGAAAATACTGACTTTGAGGAGAAGCAAGTCATCCCCCCTTATTTTTAAGAAAATTCTGTTTCTTTAAAAAAAACCAAAGGAAGAATAACGTGTTACTTTTCCCAAAGTAATGGCCGATTTGTAACATTAAAAACCAATGCAAAAGATTCCAGGCTGTGCCCATAAGCACCGGAGATCTCTGGAGGAGAGGGTCCTCCCTAAACAGCTTGTTTTGTGCAGAATTGTTTCTGCTGTTCTTAGGGACAGACAGGATGCCTACCCTCACAAGAGAAGGGTGCTGGGAGATTTCCACTTAATCTTGGACTAACTGTACTCTGGTGGCCCTGTGTTGCAGCTGGCGCGTGGTGGATATCAGTGCCCTGAAGGTGAACCCAGATGAAGACAACGAAGAGGTAATCATGCCAGTTCTCTTGGTGGCCTCCCTATGGCTCCATGTGCATCACATTTGTTCGTTTTTATGTTCTTCTGTTTCCCTCTCAGTATAGAACACTTCGCCAGAGGTGGATGGCAGGATCATTTCTCCTCTAACAACCACATGGTCATCTCAAATCTTCTCTCTTTCCTCTTCCCAAGGAAGAGGTCTTTGTTCGATAGCCCAAGTCTAATTGGTGTTTCTCTGGAGAACGGAGAGCACTTTAAATGGCTGCCTGGAGTTCAGTTCAGTGATGGAAATCAAAAGTGGAGTTGTACTTCCAGTAGTTTTCTGTTTTGTTTGGATTACCGATACATCTTTGTGCAGGCACACATCTTTGTGCAGGCACACACATTGTACACATCTAGTCCCCTAACTGAAATGGTAGATGTTGGAAGAGTTCAGAGCACCCCATGCATTTGTCTCTATGTAAATGTTGGATAAAAAGCAGAGCCTTGTTGCTCTCCAGAAGGAAAAGCATTTTCCAAAGTAATGGCCGAGGAGGGACAAGGAGGGAGTTTGGCCAACTCGTTTACTTGAAAGGATGTTGGGTGCCAACATCTTCAGCTTCAGTGTCCCTGACCAGATTCCCAGGCATCTAAATTTATATAGACATTGAAGAATTTTTTTGGTAAATGGGATGGAGCAAGGTTTAATCTAGTGTTGCCTAGATGCCCTAAGCACATCCGATCTCACCTGATTTCGGAAGCTAAGCAGGGTCAGCCCTGGTTAGTACTTGGATGGGAGACCACCAGGGAATACCAGGTGCTGTAGGCATCTGGAGTAGGAACTGGCAAGCCACTCCAGTATTCCTGCCAAGAAAACTCCATGGACGTGGAGTCACGAAGAGTCGGTCACGACTGTAATGACACAACACACAAGGTTTAATCTAAACTTTAAAAAACACAAAACCTGTGGATGTTGAAAAACCTCTGGTTCCCTCTAAAGGCCAATTTTGGTAATACAGATTGGAAACATGATTTCTGGGATTATTTAATATTTTCAGGCAGCAGATAACTGAAACCTCAAGTGCTGATCCTGCAGATATGGACATCCTACTATATTGTCAAATGAGTAAATCAGTATGTATCTGAGACTTTTGTGTTCAATTATTATGAACAAAAAATAAATCTTTTCATGTCCTGTGCCTAACCTTACGGCCTAGGTCAGTGGAGGCGAACCTTCAACACACCAGATGTTTTGGACCAGAACTCCCAGAATTCCAAGCCTGTATTACCAGTGACAAAGGACAGTGGGAGTTGTGGCCAAAAACATCTGGAGTGCCAAAGGTTCACCACCACTGGCCTAGGTGCCACAAGTATGACCACTAGAGATGGGCGTTCGGAACATAGTCCCACCCTTTGGAACAAAATCAACCACTGTCTTGATTTACCTCACGCTGGGTGAAATTCCAACCAGGAAGCATCCTTCGATGCATCATCTTTCAGTCTCCCTGGCTCTGGCCAATCAGGAGCTGTGCAAGAACATGCATCATCTTGCCTCTCTGTCTGATTGGCCAGCACCAGGGTGAGGGAGAGATGACGCGGTGGAGGCTACTTCCTGGTTGGAGTTTCGCCCCGTACAAGTTAAAGCAAGGTAAGACAGTGGTTTATATGGTTCCGCAGGGTGGGACTGCGTTCTGAAAGCCAGCTGTGCTGGTGTGTTTCGTTTCGGAACCAGTCCCCTTCAGAAACGAAGCGCCCATGCCTAATAATCACTACGGAATGTGGCACATCTTTCACTCTCATAGCCTCTGCTCATTCTGTAAGGCCAGAGAATTTGCTAGGACGGAGGCCGAGTCCTTTTGCCAAAAGGCATATCCCTTCCTAAAAACGGATGCCTGCAGTAGGAGACAGAGTATGGAGATTAATTGTGTGGAGAGCATAGGCTTTGATTTGGACAAAATAGCATGTATCCCAGCTCACTTGCCCCAAGTGTGCAAACACATAGAGATGAGTGGATTGTCCAGTTTTTTCCCCCAATAAAGCTGTGGGCTAAGAGTACAAATCTCTGACCCAAGAGCAGCAGCTCTTCTTGGAGGGGAGAAATGTGACCATTTCCTTGAAATGTTGTGTAGTGTTTTACCACTACCTTGTGAGTGACTGGGGCGTTAAGAGTCTCTTCCAGTGCTAACCTTGTGCGAACTGCTCTTACAGATAGAGGATCTATCTGATGCAGCCTTTGCCAGTCTCCATGCCAAATGTGAGGAGATGGAGCGGGCGAGGTGGCTGTGGAGCACGACCATGCCACCTCAGCGCCGGGGCAGCAGGTAAGGCTAGCTGGTGTTTCAGGACAAGGTTTCCCTGAAGTCCAAGCACTAGAGGTATAAGGGCAGCTATTCCTTCCTATTTCCATATGGGTTGGATCCGTGTGGAGCATGGAGATGTACTGCTGTTTGCTGGGGGGAGGGGGGCAGGAGGGAAGAGTAGCTACTGAAATAGTGGAGGTGGCCCTTTCTGGGACAAAGTAAATGGTGCTGAAAGTGTATTTGGATCCCAAGAAGGAGCTGCTTTTAGATTTTGTAGCTGGCCCAGTTACAGATGTGTTAGAAAAGGTATATTTTAATTAATATTCCCGAATGTCTGTTGAATTTTTAGAATGTCAGCCGTAGGCTAACATTTTCACCCTACAGAGTGGAGGTTAAAAAATCTAATTTGGTTATTTAAATAGTGATTTAAATCAAATCCACCCTGCATTACGAGCCTAAATTGTTACATCATACTAAGCATCTTAAAACATCAAATTCAGAATATTGAAGTTTAACGTTCCCTGTAAGGCATGGGAGGCACGGCGCTGCATTTGGGGGCACGGCTGAGCCAGTGCTTCCAATCACGGCTGGAACTCCACACGCATGGGGCAGAGCTGCTGTGCTTGTGCTCTGGTAAATTAAAGTGGGTGCTGCTGAAGGAGTGTGTTGTGCAGCAGTTACACATCATAAGAGGGCAGGTGCCTGCCTTGAAGGAGTACAGTAGGACCCCAGTATCCGCTGGGGATTGGTTCCAAGCCTTCCCGTGGATAATGAAAACTGTGGATAAGAGTAGAATACCAAAATGTTCCCCAAAACTGTTGTTTTGTGATAGTAACTTACTTTACAGCTGCTGTTTGTGACGGTAGCTTGCTTTATGGCTGCTGTTTTATGACAGTAGTTTGCTTTACAGCTGCTGTTTGTGACGGTAGCTTGCTTTGCGGCTGCTGAATTATTTATTTTTCCTCTGCCAACTGTGGATAATTGAATCAGTGGATAATGAATCAGTGAATACGGGGGTCCTACTGTACTTATTTTCAGTTATGGAAATGAAAAGGAAAAAGGGAGGGATACAGAGATGAAGGTTGGAGTAGACCAAGAAAATGCATGTGTTTGTTCCTAATGCACAGTTCAACTCATGTGACAGTGGTGTAGGAGGGCTAACATGTTGTCCCAGAGGCATTGATTGGAAAGGTGGCTTTTAGGAGTGATTTGAAGGAAGTACTGTTGCATCAGTGTTATGGGAGGCAACTCCTAGGATAGGGCAGCATCTTTTAAAGGAGCAGAGGGCTTTCCACTGGGCAGGGGTGATGTGTGACAGGATGGGAACTGATAGATGAGGGAAGGGCAAGATCACGGAAGATTAAGGTGGAAGACGGGAAGCTTGCTACCAGCCGGTGCCAAGACCACCATAGCTGTCTACATTCCTGCTCCTTGGAGATCTGCCTGGAGTGAGATAAGAGGTGGATCCGTACTGCTGCCCTGCCTGGCAAGGAATTAAATTGAACAACCCGTTTAAGAACTTTTGAATCTGTTGCATGCATAGTTTGCAAATGTGGCTCCCAACATCTGTCATTGGAAATCTTTAAAAACACATGTAAAATAAAAAAATTATTTCCAGGTCTTATAGATCAACAGATGGACGGACAACCCCCCAGATGGGGAACCCATCTACCCCACAGCCAGCATCCCCTGATGTTGGCAACTGCTACGTGCATTCTGACTTCTCCCATACCCACTCTCCACGCAGTCCCATCAGTCCTGACCTCCTCTCTGGCCCCCATGCCACTCTGTCCCGGGACTCCATGCGGCATCTCTCCAGTGAAGATACACGATGTTCCACACCAGACTCTGGCCTTGATGAACAGGTTAGCGGAACGGGTTCCTTTCTAGATTTGTTTAAATTTAATTTTCGAGGAAGGTGTTAACGGGCTAGGTGAGTTACTTGCATGGCTTTCGTTTTACTCTGGGAAAACTTCTTGCAGATCAGTGATCTCCTTCAGGAGGTGAAGAGAAAGGAGAAGATTTTGACTCCACTTTATACTGATTTTGTGATTTCTTCTGTTAAACGAGCATGAATTTCCTTTCTAAACCGAGAATGGGTAAAAATGCTATCTTAGTAACAAAAGTAATGGGAGCCATTTCTCCAAAGAATCCACCTGAATGACTATTTGAGTATATAGAAGTGTGTGAATATTGTCTATTGCAATGTGTCCCTGTATCAAGATATTTGCTTATATAGATGAGAAAGGTCTGGCTTGCCCCTAAGTGCATTTGGAAGGAGCCTGAACCAGTTCATTCTGAGATACTTAGATGCGTTCAGGTCAGGAGAAAGAACTGAAAATGTGAACAGTAATATAGAATGGTGGGGATGGGTGGACTACACAGCACCATCAGCCATGGTAGTAGACCTTCAGTTGGCAGCCAGAGGCCCTTCCCGCCTTTCTTTCTTCATTCCTTCCCTAAGGGCCATGCTCGGGGGGGAAATACATATTGGTCAGAATCTTACTGTACTGTTTGTGCAACTCAGGGACGTGTGTGTGCTGTCGCTGTGTTAGCACCAAGGCAGTGAGGTTGATGTGAGCCCTCCGTTCTCACGGGAGTTTCCAGGAGAGTCCGTGTCTTTCATTGGAGCTTCAGCTGTTCAGTCTCTCTGCTTTGCTGCTCCCTTTTTTGGCACACCCAACTGGCACCAAATATTGTTGTTCCCCGGAACACTGAAACAAGCTTCAGTGGTTTGTAGGGGACCCTAACCCCTCCAAGAGTTTCTGAGAGCCTCTTGAACTATCCAATATCTGCTCCAATTAAGGTTCAGATATCTGTGTTTGGCTCCATTTTTTGGCACTTGTCTCCCCAAGCCAATGCCTATCTCTAGTGTACGTAGCCTGTTGATGTAGTTGTGATGGTGTTGCCTTTATTTGCTTATGTGTCGTCTTTAACTATCAATTATGGACTGTATGCTGCTCTTTAGCAGGGTGAATAATTTAGGAAGTTGGTTATCTGACTGCAAAGCTAGAGGTTAGGTGTTTAGGACCCCATTGTGCCCCCCTCCCGGGGAAAGAGTCAGCCCGCGTGGCCTTGGGCAAATTGGACAGTCCCAGGGTTCCCCTAGAACAGTGGTTCTCAACCTGTGGGTCCCTAGATGTTCCTGGACTGGAACTCCCAGAAACCCCTTCCAGCACAGGGAGTGGTGGAGAAGAAGGCATTGGTGAACCACTTCTGATTATTCCTTCCTTAGAAAACACTGGAAAGGGTTGGCATAGTCAGAACTGAGTGATTGTACACAGTTATTTTTTTATTTATTCCATTGCATTTTAAAAGTTTGCATACTTCCCATTGAATGTTTAGTACATGACTGTTTGAAAGTAAATGAATTGTACTAATGCCAGAAGCTTCTAAGTTCAAGATGGACAGCAACAGATAGATAGATAGATAGATAGATAGATAGATAGATAGATAGATAGATAGATAGATAGATAGATAGATAGATAGATAGATAGATAGATAGATAGATAGACAGACAGACCAAAATGGAATTATTTGGCAATAATAAGAAAGTACTGGACATGGCATAGTCAGTTGTCTTCCATATATCAGAGGAGGCCTTGAGTTCAGTCAATCAAGTAGAAAACCTGAGAGGACACAGCTTGTTATTTGTGGCATGACCAGGACAGAAACGTAATTCAATATTCAGAGCCTATGGACACTTTCCCTGATGAGGAATATTGCAGGACACCTTGAAAAAGGGGGTGTGGGTAGCAGGGAGGCATCCTGAGGGGAAAGTATTGTAATTTATAGGTGGTATCAGTTATCTTTACAGAGATTGGGTTTTTCCATGTTGAGGTCATGACAAGAGAAAGAGTATAGATACCCAGAATAGTCACTTGGTTGTAGCTGAGACGGCCCTGGGCAAAATCCTACTAGACACCCAGGATATTGTGCAAAATAAAATTCTTGAACCATTTGGAGCAGTAATCATAATCCCATTAAATTCAGCGCATATTTTAAATGGCGTTTAAACTTTTTATGGATGTTTTTAAATGGAGCCTGGTTAAACGTAAGCTAAAAGGGGGAGGAGGAGGAGGAGGATCAGATCTTGATAGAAAACTTGGAAGTTATTTATAACCACTGTTATAGACCAGTGGATATGAGGGGAGAACAAAAAGTAAAACAAACTTTAGAGAAGGGGGGGGAAGCGGGTAGAGGATTTGGGGGCGGGGGGGGGGGAGTTTGAGGAGCATGTTTCTGAAAACTGCCTTCTAAGAAACCCAGAAGGGAAAACTTGAGTGGGAAAGCCATTGGAAAGCAAAGGGATAAAATTACACCCTCTTCTGCCTTGTAGACCGTACAACCCTGGGAACGGCGCAGCTTCCCGCTGTCCTACAACCCCAAGACGGAGTGCGAGGAGCAGTTGGATCCACAGGACCGGTCCTCGAGATGCACGCGGCGCACCTCCGGCAGCAAACCCTCCCGAGAAACGGACGGAGCCCCCACCTCCCCCACCCTCGCTTGCCTCAAGAACCGGAATCCCGGGGCAGTGGCCACAGTACAACGGCCGACCCACAGATAAGAGATGGACAGGAACGTGAGAGGAAAAAGCAATCCACCAAACTAACTTTTTGGCATTAAAGCTTCTGAAATCTGCGTTTGATATTCAAACATCCTGCCGGGAATTTTCACAGTTTTTAGTGAATTTAAGGAGTTTAGAAACTGTTTTATTTCCTCCTCCTCCTCACCCTTCTTTCCATGTTTCCTTGTCACGCACACCTTCTTCAGTGCTGTGTGGTCTACTGAGGAGAGCAAACATGCTTCCCCCTCCCCCTCCCCCGCCGAGGTGTACCCTTCTTGAACCAGGAGGATGGGGCAGGCTGATTGACCCTGGAATTAGTTCCCCCCATGAAAGGGGTACTCCCCTCCCCTGCCCCCCTTTTTTTCTGTTCTTTTGCTCTTCAGTGTCTGTTCTCCTCACACACCACCATCACTATGTTCTCCCCCTGCCCCTGAGATTTTAGTGGAGTGAAATTAGTGGTGAAAAGTGACGTCTTCTGAATGCAGTTTCCTTCACGACCTGTTCTGCTCATGGCACTAGAAAGCACTTGCAATGCAAAAGCCCTCTGTCACTTGGTTTTCCCAAAGGGGGTGGCTTTCGTTCACATACGTCAGCTCAGTGGCGCTTGCCTCCCACATGACCTCTCCCGCATTCCCCCTTTCTGCTGTCTGTTGCTGCTTTTGAGTACATCTCTCCGATTTAAAGAGGACGCCTTCTTGGTTGAGCAAGGCAGTTTTCCCATCATCAGAAGGGATGTGATTTTTCTTTTCCCTTTGGAGCTGTTCTCTTCCAGTCATACTGTTGGGGTTATTTTATTTTTTAAATGGCAAGTTAAGAGCAGGGAGAAAGCACCAACGGGTGGTTCAGTCCAGCATCTCCAAAGGAGCCGATTTTCCATGGCAGAACACTGAAGACCTGCTTTGCTAGATGTGATTTGTAATTCTCCTCTTCCCTTGACCTGCCGTTCATTATTAATATGTGTGTGTTTCTTTTTAGTTTTGCACTCAGCCCCTAGTTTGAAAGTTGCAGTAGATGTTGTATCTGCTGTTGCTTAGATTGCAATACAGTAACATTTGAGCCTTAAGTACTGGGAGAAATGTCACAGGAAGCCAACAACTTGCTACCCCAGATCCACAAGCCATATTTTAATCAGTCTTTGTTTTCTCCAGCCCTCTGTAAAAATATATATTTGCTAGTCTATGCATTGCTTGAGAGTACATCCTGCATTGTAAGGCACACGTTGTGTTGTTTTGTTCAGGGAAAGGTAGGACTTTGTTTTTCACCACTACTATGTAACTCCACTTCCACACGCAACTAATTCGAAAGCAGACTTCTCAGTCAGGTGGTGTTTTTTTCATTTTTTTAAAACTTCTTCTGAGAACTTATTTGGGCTGATGATTACCAAGCTCAAGAGGTTTGTATTTAATTTTAAAAGGCCGCTGCCATCACCACCCACCTTCTGTGACTCCCAGATTCTTCACACCGATCCATCTGTAATGTTTTTCTGACCCTAGCGGTGTGGCTGTTGGTCCCTGTCCTGTTGTTAGCATTGCGCCTGTCTTATGTATTAATCACATCACCAAAAAAGGAAAAAAAAAGACATTTTTTTTCTCATTTTGTAATCGTAACAAAATAGTAGCTAAACTGCTTAATGGTTGGGGTTTTTTCACAATTTTCAACATTTACCTAATGTTTTTGGTTCTGTTCTAGTTTAATTTCTTTTTTAAAAAAGAGGAAAAAACCCAATGCTACCATATCCCTCTGCATTAAGTGCTTTTCTATTTATAAGGTTGAAAATTCTGAATAACCCTCTTAGCGTTATAAAGGAAAAATCCACAAAAAAAAACCACCTTGTATTTTGTAAATATTTCTTTTCCTGCTTCAAGCTGTGTAATGTCCTTGTTATATAGAAACGCTTTTCTTCAGAGAAGCTGATCTTTGTTTAATGTCTTGATTCTGTTGGCCAAAGCACAAATGTGTGCTTATAAAAAAAAAGATTAAAAAAATTAAAAAGTTAAGAAGTTGTGCTAAATCTCTCCTTTGGATGGGTGAGACTGTCCGTATAAAAGTCCAGCGGTGTGTGTTGGGGTGATCTGAGCTGCTTTACAGACCTGAGTGATGGTAAAATCATTAGTGATTTAAACTTGGAAAATACCAGTTGAAAGGCTGCTTTTCAGAGATAATGCACTTTTTTCCTGTCAGTGTTCCCCAACCTTGTGTCCCCAGATGTTTGTGATCCTACAACCCCCAGAAATCCTGGCCAGCAAAGCTAGTAGTGAAGACTTCTGGGAGATTTAGTCCAAGAGCACCTGAGTATCCAAGGTTGGGAACAACTGGTATAAATAACAAAATATTTCCATTTATGATTTGTTGAGAAGAATGCTGAAAAACAAAGGAATGCACACTTGTCTTTTCTGCTTGATGAGACCCAGCTAATAGTTAATTTCAGTGTATGATAATAATTATATTGGAACAATTTAGTGAATGTTGCAGCAACAGTTCCCACACATATAAAACATATAAAGCGAACATTGGGAATAGTGTTACAACAGGTAGGGGTCTACAGAGTCCCGGTCTGTAGGATCCAGTGTTAACTGAGATTGCCTGACTTCTCACCATCCCAGTCTCCATGCTATCCCTTAGACAAAGAGTGACCAATTTAATATTGTAGTAATGACTTTTTTTTAATTTCCAAATTCACTTTTACAGCAACAGTCAGTGTAAACCATTTGATAAAACGCACAAGTACAATATGGACATTCACAGACAGGTAGCTAAGCTAGGATGATCATACGGAGAGCTTACTCCCTTCCCACCCCCTCCCCATTGCCCACCCCCAGAAAAAAACTTTAAAAGAGAATTGTGGGTCTTCTAAACTCCATTATCTTTTTTTAATACTTCCATGTTCATGTTACAAAGCCCACACGATTCATTCTTGTTCTTAACTTCAAAGCCATGATTTTCATCTGCCAAGTTTAATACTTGTTCAAACCCCTAGATATGTATAGTTATATACCAAGACAACACATCTGCCAGACAGTTTGACATGGACCTAGATTGAACCCTCTGGGGTCTAACTATCTGGGAAAATGATGCCTGCGTGTCCTAAAGCGAGCCATTAAAATAATAATCAATTTCCAAGTTGGGAAACAGCTGTTATGTTTTAGGGTAGAATTATTGTGGCGGGAAATAGAAAGAATATTTAAATAATATATCCTGTGCTTCGGGTACCAGAGGAGTTAGAAAAATGAAATTAGTGGATGGAGGACCAGGCTATTAAGTAATATTTGGGAGAAAACATGGGGAGGGGGAGTATTTTAAAATATGATTGCTGTTCATTATTGATTATGTTGAAGAAGCTTGACATTTTACACAGTTTATGCTAATAATATAAAACTGACACAGATAGTGCAGAGGGGGTGGTTTTTCATGCCAAGCTGTATCCTAATATAAATGACAAATGCAGTTTGTTCACTTGCAAAGTAAGATGATGTGCAAATTTACTCACATATTAAAGTAAATGCAAAGATAAATACAGGCTTTGTTTTAAACATAGCATCATACAATCATTAGAGAAGAAAGAATAATAATAACTTAATTTCCTATTGACCTGCATCGTGCAGCTCTTCTAACTTGTCATATGGGCACTGCAATTGAGCGGAAAAAACGCCACCAGTGTTACGGTTTGTTTGCCATCATGCGATCCCCTCATGTCATCTAAATCCTACAACTTCCAATCAAATAAGATCTCCAGAAAGATTATTTCTGCTCCGTAAGTGCCAAAGCCAAAAGCATGCTGAGATCAAACTATTTTATTGTTTCCCCGACTACTATGATGCCTCATACAGTGCACTCAAGAATTCGATGGAAAGAGGTGTTTGCGTGGAGCTGTGTGCTGTAGAAACAAAACTGTAAAAAAAACACTGGATTTTTATTTCTCTTTTTAGTGCAGGAACAGAAGGTTGGTTAACGTTCTCCCAAGCCAAGATGCAAGAATACAAGAGTATTGCAGGTCAGGGAATAAAACGTTTGGGAACACTTGCCTGTTGTGATTTGCATGCTGTGGAACCAACGTTCCATGCCAAAAGGGACATGTCAAACATCCACTTGCCACCTACCAGGCAGTTCAGCAAGGTCCAAACATGTTTGTTGCCATGTTTTCAGTGACACGCTCCAAATGATGCAACTTGCCTCTCTGTTTCACTTAGGCCAGTGGTGGCTAAACTTCGGTCCTCCAGAGGTTTTGGACCACAACTCCCACTTGCCCTTTGTCATTAGCAATACAAGCTTGGAGTTCTGGGAGTTGTGGTCCAAAACATCTAGAGGTTTGGTGAAGTTTGGCCGCTATGGACTTAGGCTTTCTAATATCTCCATATTTCTGTGTTAAAACAGGCTTTTAAATTCTGCCTATATAGCCAGGAATATAGCTTCCAAAAAGTACGTGCTCTTTATCTTCAAGAATCTACCAATTTTGGAATGCGTAAAGGGGATGTGCAAGTGTACTGAAGAACCTAATGGAAGTAATTGCACCAGTTTGGCCCAAGCTGGTTGCCTTTTTGTTAAAAGCTATAATCCTTTTTATGGGAAAGGGTTGGTGTTTCAGATGCTATTTCAGTATGTTAAAACCTGCGTATGTTGGAGGGTGCCTGCTTAAAAATTCATATTTGGGAGACAGACATTGGGAACAACAGGTGGGAAGGGTAGGCACTAGGCACACCAACCAACTATGGTGGTAGCTGAGGGCAACAGTTATTCCCATTCAACAGTGGTAATGAAGACAGCTGTTGAAGTAAGATCTGTTTTCTTATAAAATTAGAATATACTGACAACATTGGAGTTGACTAGACCTACAGCAGGATACTGCCTCTGCCCCAGACGGGAACTCCAGCAAGCACCACAGTTACAGTTGGTACTGAACATTCTTAACAACAGGGACGAAATGAGTTGGCAAAGAAGGACCCACGTCTACCTTGGGGCACTTCCCACCACTCTGTGAAACACAAGCCCCTCCACAGGCCTGAGCAAGAGTGAACGTCTCAAAGCCCCTGCCAGTGACGCTGAGCGAGGCTGCTTTGAGGCGTGGACACTTGCCCAGTAGAACTACTAGATACTTGGAGAACAAGATGTGGCCCCTTGGACAGTGACCTCTCTGCCAGGTAAGCATTTTATTTTTTGGAACTATCTCTTGTGTTTGATCTGCCATGCATCTTGCAAATACCAGGTGCCAAGCATGCATATTATGAGGAGGGCCTCAAATCGGCACAAGGATGCACAGGATTGCCACATTTCAGTAAAGAGGTATTGTTTGAGAGAACTGGCCTTCCATCTGTCATATTTGCACATACTTCCAGCTGTCCTAAAAGCAAAACAAAAACCCCAAATCCAACACAACCTCACAATTTTCTACTCACACATAGACACACCTTACCCATAGGAACTAAGAGGAAAAGCCAAGCCATTTCCACCAAGCGCAAGGGCCGCATCTCCCATTTGATAGACATCTTGCGCTGCTCCCCACAAAGTTATCAGTTTATAGTGCCACAAAAGTGTTACAGCAAGAGTCAAGGGACGTCCCTGGCACTGTTGATTCAAGATATTATTTGGGCAGATAAGAAAAGGGCGAAGTGGGCATGGCAGTGATTTTCCACTAGAAATTGCTATGAAAGAGGTGGAGAAACAGGAATGAAAATTTAAAACCAATGGATTAATCATATTTAGTATGTCCCATTGATTTTGATAAGTGCCAGCCAAAGTTCTCTTAAATTACTTCAATTTTAATGGGTCTACCCAAAACATGACCGAATATGGTTCTAACACTGGATATTAATTGCAAACAGAGAAGAGAAAATGAGGTGCTGCACTGCACCTTAAAATACATCATTTGAAAAAGGGATGGGGAACATGCAACATGGAGGATTCAAATGCAGTTTCGCCTTACGCCTTTTAATTGCAAGAGGAAAACATTGGCCCTTAAATGTGATGATCGTTACAGTAAAACTTCAGGAAAATGCCCAAAATAAAAAATGAAGGTATTTATATGCATGTATTACAACTGAGCTTTCCTCCTCTTTTGTCAGTGTGACAACATCTCTCTCAAAAGGAAATACGGAAAATGCATTTCCCCCCCAGGATGTCATTTCACACTGAATGTTGTGATTTGAATTGTACTCTGGATACTCTTTAACAGTCAGGCGTAACACTGCCTGAAAGCGTCCCTTGGGGAATCTGTCAGGAGGTTTATGGAACAATCACAACAGAAGAGGCTCTTCTCAGTGTCTAAAAGGGGACAAGCTTGACTCACTCATGCACAAGGACAGCACCAGAAACCATTCCTCTTCCTCACAACCGAGCTGTACTGCAGCACTTCGCCAGCAACCCATTACGTTTGCCCTTTGCTTCAGGGTCAGAAGTGAAAAGGAGGTGTTTTTCTCTAGCTCGAGATCTCTCGGGGAAACGGGGTGGGAATCTTTTGTTTCCAAGGCATAACTAAATTTGGAATCCCATGGTTAGAGACAATGAAGAAATGGCAAAATGGAGTATCAGATTAAAAAGAGTTAGCCCATGAGTGGGGGGGGAGCAGGGGGAATAAAAACCAAGGGTGAGGGATGCAGGTGTAAAAAGGAACAGAGGGAGAAAGGCCAGAGTGGATTCTTTTCTTCTTCGCTCCACCCACTTAAAACACAATCACAAGCCCTGCTTGGCCAGGGAAGCAGACACTTCATCGGCCAACGTGGCCAGCTGTGGGGAGTCCACCATGTTGATGCTTCCAGTGGAGGAGACGTTGCTAAGGCGACGCGGGGAGGCATCTCCAGAAACAGTGGGTGATTTGTAGACAATTTCAGCTCCGTGGTCGGTCTTGGCTTTGGCGTTCTCACGAAAAGTCAGCTTGTGGCTCTCAATCTGGAATGAGACAAAAAGTGCCAGGTGAGGATAATGAGAGCAAGGCAAGGCAATGTGGAGGGAGTTGAGACCCTTTCCCACCATCCATCCACCTCTTAGCTAGTGTTTGACTGGGATGCCACAGTGGTTTCACTTGGATGTGATATCTCCTCTCCCCCATCACTTCTGTTTTAACCACCGCAATGAGGGGGAGCTCAGAGTCAGGAAAACCTAGACTCTGAATAGTTGATGTGCAAATTTAAAGGAAATCTCCCACAACTGGAAAAAAAGGACCCTGCTTGCATGTTATCGGGGAGGTGGGGGGATGATCTAATCTATTTTTCCTTTCTCTGGCGATCCTGAATCAAGTACAGTGGTACCTTGTGTAAAGGAATTAATTTGTTCCAAATGAAATTATATTAAGCAAAATTTTCTTTATACAAATTTCCCATAGGAATGCATTGAAAACAGAGTGATCCCATTTTTATGTTGTACAGATTCGCCCCATAAGCGATTCTGTTAAGCATACTTCCCCTGTCTCCGGAATTTTTTATGTTGTACAAACTCTTTGTTATACAAGGGTCCACTGTACATAAATAGCTGACTACATGACAGTAGCCTTTAATTATATATCTAGGAACAGGTGAAGGTACCAGAGTGTTGAAGGTTGTCATCTTTTAGAGGGAAAAGTTTTTAAAGTATGCCATTTTTGTAAAGCTGCTAGTATAGATTCAAACTATTAGACCATCCATACCATAAAAAAAAAGATGGAGACAAGTAGTATGCTGCGTTCCCTCCCAACGCCCTCCAAGCTTTGGGTACCCTTCTTGCTCTTTAAAAAAGGCTCACGACAAAGGGTGACTACTTACTGGCATCACATGGGTGCAAGTCGGGGAGTGGGCTCTCCTCAGGGATGGAGGGCTCCGTGATGGGGGAAGGAAGCCCAGTCTTACTGGGGGAGTTTTGGGCACCGTTCGTGTCTTCCTTGCCCTTCTCTCTCTGCATGTGGGTGGAGAAGGTCAGTGGGATGCAAAATAGCATCATCAAATAAGATGACATGAAACCAAAAATCTTCAATGGGGAGGGAGGGACGTATGGAACTGGAAGAGGACAGAGTATCAGGAACACAACTGCAGTGTGGAGAAGCCACAGGAGGTAGACAGGTAAGATCAAGAAAATAATAAGGACTAGATAGCACTAATCTGGCCTGGACACTACTACAGCAAAATGCTTCTAGGACTATTAAGTCCCGTCCAAAGTCAGGCTGCTGACTCGCACTGGTCCCCCCCAAGGCCTATTAGCCTTCAGTTGTGTTTCCAATTACCTAGAACAGGGGTCCTCAAAGTTTTCAAACAGCGGGCCGGTCCCCCACCACCCAGACACCGCTGGGGGCCGGATCACAGTCCAAAAGCAGCTGTGGAGGCTGGCTTGCAATTGGTCATCCGGCCCCGGGGCCTTAGGTTGAGGACCCCTGACCTAGAACCTCTGTATAGTCGAACACTTACTTGCAATCACACACAACAAAGGGCTTTATAGAGCTCCAAAGCCTCTTCCCATCTTCACTGAGAGTGATAGCAGAGGCTATTTTGAGCCCTTCTAACAGTAAAATATGAATAGACCAGTATCTTCTATCCAACCTGCTATCCCTCTTGACACTGAAATGACTGCACCATATCTACTATGATGCAAGTCTTGCCAAGGTTCACTGACCTATTCTGATTAAGTCTGGATCCAGAACAGTAGATTACTATACATTCTGCCCAACAACAGATGAATAATATCAACAACTGAATTTATCCCAAAGTTTTTGTTTCTCTTATTGGTGTGTGGGTGTGGGTGTGTGAGATAATATCCATCTTTTACTACCTTAACCCACATCATCCTCATTTAATTCTCCCGTTTCTCCCATTAATTTTAGTCTGGCGTTTATTGTTCCTGCCACCCACCCTTCCTTCTTTCTCCCTATGCCTGCAACACAGAGATGTGGCTCCAAAGCCACACACTTCTGCTTGCTTCCATTCCTAATGCCTTGGAACGCCTTTTGTTTGCAGATACTCCAAGAGAGATCAACTGTGGCCCAGGAAATGCAGACGGGAGAGAGAAGTGAGAAGAGGCGGAGGATGATCAAGACCAGAAACGGTGAAAATGGCCGTGAGAGAAGGATAAGGAAGCAGAGAGGTTCTCCCATCGGAAGCCAGTGAGCTCACGGGAAGGAGCCAATGAGAGCTAGAAAGTTTCACGAGGTTACTAAAATGAGATGTTTCTGAAAGGAAAGGGCTGAAATGCACGTGAGTTAGAGCCTCCCTCCCCAAGACAGGAACGACAGAGGGCCTTTTCACACGACCCCTAAAATCCGCAGCAAATGGCTCCCAGATCCGGAGCTTAAAATTGTTTCCCCGCAAGCTCCGGAGTTTACAAAAAATTAAGTGCGACCATGCCCACCTAAGCGCGTCCCAGCGCACTTTTCAAGTACCTGCTCTCCGGGGGTGAAAAATTCCTGATGCGGATGTAACATAGTGAGTGTCGGGCTCTCCTCGCTTCTGTTTGTTGTTTTTTTGCCCCCCCCCCGCCCCTTTAAGACTGGAATGCTGCCGGGAGCAGAGCGAGAAGGCAGAAGGAGGTGAGCCGGCATTCTTTTCTTCCTTTTTTTCTCCCTCCCCTCACACAGACAGCAGCCAGGAGTGTGGAGGGGGTGGGAACACAGGAACAGCGACAAACCCCCAAGATCTCTGGTCCAAATTTAAGTGGCCAGCGGATCTTAGGGGTCGTGTGAAAAGGCTCAGAGAAGGCAAACACAAAGAAATAAAAAAGAATGACTTGTAATTTCCAGATCGCTCCCACAATGAGCTTCCAAAAAACCTACAGTGCATCCTTTCTGCTGCAGTCCAGAACTCTGGGTCTAGCAAAATCGGAGCTGGGTGACCAACGTTGAAGAAAGTAGAAGAACATTCATGTTTTTAAACAAAAGCCACATATACGGGTATCAGCAGGCAAACCTTTTCACAGCATAGAGATGAGCATCACAGCTATATTAACTCACAGGTATCTGCTAAGACATCAAGTTGCTATGGAAGGTATACTTACAGCAGCCAGCTTTAAAGTTGACAATTCAGATGATTTAAAAGCTCAGTGTTGCAGACACATTGTAAAAAAATGTGTGGTTTAAAGCTAAGCAGGCAATTAATTGCCCAAGCACATTCCCCTAACACAGTTGGGGCCAAACCAGCTCTGATTTGACAGAGTGTGCGACTCGACACTCTTATCCATCTCCCGGGGAGAAGGAAGTGGTTGCATTTGTACCTTACACAGAAAGGAACTGTTGTTATTCTCCCAGCAATCTATAATTCAGATTACAATCAATTTTTTACAAGTGGCCTCCTAAGAGCAATATGAAGGCATTGTGAAATCTGGAATAGTTCTCCACTGTTATCATTGTAGAGCAACTACAACATCAGTTATTTGTCTTGATATCAGTGAAGCCAAGGAACAGAACATCTCACCTCTCCCAATACTCCATTTTAAACATGAGAGCTTTTGCCCATCACCGAGTGCATACAGACCTACCTAAAATGAGGGGCTGATATATTTATCTCTCCAACATCCTGTACCCCATTTCTCCCTTCTTTGTGCAGAAAATCAACAAGAATGCTCACTTCCACTTCAGTTACTTCAAACTGACTTTAAAAATTAAATATCAATTGTACATTTGTGTGACTACAAGGGTAACTGGATTTACCATGGAATTTCTTTGTTTTAATTAGCAGAGCAGCGGACTGGTATACTGTATTTCACTTTGCAATGCCTTGAAAAATGAGGCCAACAAAACTTACATCCACAGAGTGGAGTTCTCTTCCCAGATCTTGGAGGCGGGGGCATAAAAGATTGCAAGATAATAAAACAAGATTCACTTGGGAAATAAGAGAAAGTACCAAAAGAAAAAGGACGCAAGATGTCAAAGTTCCTGACTCAAGTACTGTACAACCATATTCTGCCACACACTGTACTTCCCTAATCATAAGCCTTGTAGGTTTGCCCACTGTCCTATTAACTGAACAGAGAAGATTTCAAGGTAAATTTTATTATTCACATTTAAAAAGAGGGCAGCACACAGGAAAAGCATATGCAGTAGGACCCCTATATCTGCATATTCAAAGTTTTAACCAATGCACCTGAATATTCAGATCCACCCCTACATTAAAGGCCAAGTTTGTTTCAACTCCAGTTGAAAAACCAGGACCTCTACATGAACTTTTCTAGTTCTAGTGCACCTCTGGTGGCTAGAGATAGGCCTGAAACAGAAAAATAGTGTTTTGTTTCGTTCGTAATAAAATTTCGAAGTAGTTTTGTTACGAAACAAAATGAAATGAAAAACTATGCTCTGCCAGGTCCTAAAGTACCAAAATGGCTGGGGAGCTTCCTCAAGCAATTCTAGGTAACCCCCTGAAATTTGGAAAGGTTTGGGGGTCAGGGAGCTGAGTTATGAAGCTCCAAAGGGGGTGTCCCTAGGAAAAAATCTTCCTAATTGGAATCGGAACTTCGGACGTCAAGGCACAGGTGAGCCGCACGGCTTGCCGTCCGATTCCAATAGAAAGATTTTTTCCCAGGCCAGCCTGGGTGGTTTGGAAGGGAGGTACAATGGCCACCTCCTCCTCCTCCTCCTCCTCCTCCTCCTTGGTTGCTTCAATCTCTTTTGCAGAGATGGAAGCAACCAAGGAGGAGGAGGAAGTGGCGATGGGCAGCTGTGACGGAACCTTAAAAATGAGGTAATGAATATTCCAGATGTGTGGCCAATCACTGAGTTTGTGGGCGGGGTTGTGCCATATATAAGGAGATGACTGTTAAACTATCAGACAGGGACTGGACAGGATATGGTTAGGGAATTGTTTAAGTAACGGCTACATAAGAATATGAATGTGTAACGCATGTTAATGAATCTTGTATGTTGTAAAGAAAAAAAAATTATCAAGCTACTTTGAACAGTTAACACGTGTCAGTTTGTGTTTATTCATAAGAATAAGAACTTAAGGTATTAATAGATGGTGGCATCAAAGATACGCAAGGTTAAAGCTGGAGCATGAAAGCTCCGGTTTGTCACAGCAGCGAACGCTGCTGTCCGCTCTGCACGACAGGTGACTTTGACAGGTCGGACAATTCAAAGAATGCACTGATTCATATGATAGAAGTGTCGACCAATTTCTAGTATTCTGCAGAACCTCCTTATCTGGAAGAGGTTTCTTGGACTTGAGGTTATGTGAAGGGCTATGAGTACCGATATGATGAAGAACTATCTTTGTTTCTCTGAGGTCCCTAGTCCTGATAAATGAGAGAAGTAGCAGTTGCCTCTAGCAGCCTAACAGTTCTCCATCTTCAGTTCAGTGAGTGAATTAACCTTTGGTGTCCCTCATTTCCATTAAGGCGTCCCCTATGGAAAGGGAGAGTCACAAGAGTCTATCGGGGAGCTACCCACAAACATGTTCTAGTTTGCATGTCTGTGCTAGAAGCCCAGCTTCTGTTTTAGTCAAACTCTAGATGTTAGTAAGCTGCAATATGTGGTAATGTCTAGAAGACAAAATTGTCTGGTAGGCTTAGGTTGTTGCAATGCTTATTTTCATGTTTACCAGAAATGAATGTGAACAATATTATTGGATTACTGTATTTGTTATACAGTATATGTAATGGTTATATATGTAATATTTTTTAACCCAGTGTGTTGTTAGTCTGTGGAACTCCCTGCCACAGGGTGTGGTGATGGCATCTTGCCTGGATGTCTTCAAAAGAGGATTGGACAAATTCCTGGAGGAAAAGTCCATCACGGGTTACAAACCATGATGGAGATGTGTAATCTCCAGGTTTAAAACCAGGGTACTTCAAGAGCCGTTCTCAATTTAATGAGCTCAGAAGGATGGAAGGCTAATTCATCCTCAAGGTAGCTACCTGAGCCTGTCGGGATCCAACTCAGGTCATGCCTTGATTTGTAGTACTGCAGTTTTATGGGAACAAGCAATGTTCAAGCTCCTAGTGGGGAAGAAGCAAAGAGGAAACACCTATTTTCACCTTTGCATCTTTCTGCTTTATTACTTCATGGATTTTCGGGATGACAATCTGAGCTCCAGATTAACTGCTCTTTTTTGGGGGGGGGGGAGCAGACTGGGAAGGAAGTCACAACCAGCTGGGAATTTATGTTCAGTTGGCTCTGCCCTAAATCAAAGAAACAGTTCATCTTTGTTGTTCTAGCACTAAACAAGGAAGTTCCTATGATACCTTTAAGCATAAACAGATACAGACACAGACACACACTTCCAATTCTGTTCAAGTTATAAGCCTGATCTGAGGATGATGGAAGAGGAAATGGGCTTGCTACGTCCAAGGTAACAAACAGTTAACCTGCAGTCACTTTCATGTGACAGAAATAGTTTTACATAATGGGTATGCTTCCAAAGCACCAATTGTCGCTTTTAGGTATGTCTGTATGCGACTTCAGGCATCTCTTGGGAGTGTTTGATTGGGAAAAACTGAACCTTGCTAAAGGGGAAAATGTTACCAATGATTTAAGAAGTCCAAATGAAAATACTGTCCTGGCTTGTTTCAACCATTGTTTGGGGAAGTTCCTGACAATTAGGACAAACCGCATTATGTGCAAAGAGTCATTGGAACTTATCGGAGGTGGGAGGAGGCATTTATGAAAACAATGTGTCTTTATTACAAGGGTAGAAAGAAAAGAGAAGAAGCACCCCTTCCTTGCTTCTTCTCTATCCTTATGACCCTTGTTTGAGTGAGGGGCAAGATCTGCCATCTCATGTTGCAAACAACATGCAAGCCTGTTTGCAGATTTAAATGGGGAAAGCAGCTGAGCATATTCCCATGCATTTCTAGTCCGGCAGCATCATAACGGTCTTCAGGAGGCATCAAAGAGGGAATGCACAGGGAAAACTGGAGATCTGGTAAGAGTAATGGCAGCCAGTTGGAAAAAAGCAGGTTCAAAATAGTAAGACACCAGACATTACCAGAAAACCAGCATTAATTAGTCAGCATGCAAATGCAATCTGGTCATCTTAGTAAGGCTTTGCTCTCGTGCACAGAGTATAGTTTGAGACAGAATTTTTACCTTTTTATTTCCTCCTCCAGGGATATGGGTAATGTTATCTAATGAGCCGATTTTAGACTGCACTTTATCTTTGAAATCCAGTTTCTCAGATTTCACCTCTATCTGCCCACCACCTAAGGAAGAAATAAGATCAGGATTAGCAGAGACTAAAAAGGAAGATAACGCTCTCTTTGAAGAAAACACTGCATGCCTCTTTTAAAAATATGTTTCATACACAACATACATCATCTTCCAAAGACCCAGGGTCTATGCCCATAAAACAGCATTCAAGCACATGTGAATCCAGTCTAAAAAAAAAAAACAATTTTCTAATACATCATTTTAAAGGCAGAAGAGTCCAGGATACGTAGGACTCTTATGGATCATCTCTCTCATGTAATACAATAGGACCCCCATATCCACTTATTCATTATCCACTGATTCAGTTATCCATGGTTGGCAGAGGAAAAAAATAAATAAATGATTCAGCATCCACAAAGCAAGCTGCTGTCACAAAGAGCAGCTGTAACGCAAGCTACTGTCGCAAAACAGCAGCTGTAAAGCAAATTATTATCACAAAACAGCAATTTTGGGGACATTTTGGCATTCTCTCTTATCCACGGTTTTCATTATCCACAGGAAGGCTTGGAACCAATCCCCAGTGGATACTGGGGTCCTACTGTATATACTGTTTTTCTCCATGAACGACTTTCTGTGAACCAGAACTGATCTGAATCACTTAATGAATAATGTTTTCCAAGCATGTATGTCTTATTCTAACAGCAGCTACTAGAGGCAAGGATGCCATCTTTGTCTCATCCGCGAGTTATAGCTGCTTCCTCCATAAAGACTCTGTGACCAAAATCCAACTCTAAACAAACAAACAAACAAACAAACAATGTGCAGTAGGACAGCCACTGACTTGTCTTTCTCTTCTTGTGGGCTACCTGTTGCACAAATGGTCACCTTTGTCATGCCTGATTGTGCAGCCTTTGCAAGATCAAGTGTAGAAATCAGAGGGGTGGGAAATGCTTATCAGTTCATTCTTATGCAATAGTGTTAAATAAGCAGGATTTAGTACTTTTGCCTTCCCTTCCTCCTTTCTTCTCCTAGTTTTTAGAAAAAAGCCAAAACTTCTACTTGACTTGAACTGTCTGTACAACATTTTTTTAAAAAAATGTAAAATGGGAAGATAACAGAACAAGCACAGGCTATGAAACAAATCAACAGCACACATCAACATCACCTGGTTTATGATGAATATTGTCCAAGGAACCACATTTGGATGTTACATGGCTGAGATCCACTGGCTTGTAAACAATTTGTATCTGTGAGGACAAAATGAAAAAGTGCACACACAGTGTTTGAGGCCAGGGACTATTTTAATCCGAAGAAGCATTTTCTACCTAAGAGATGCAGAAATAAAAAAGTGAGACAGATGACACACTGGAACCCAGCTGGAGAAGAAATGTAGTTTGAAAAGACATCTGAAAAGTTAATCAACCAAGCGCAGGCAGAAGGAAAGTTTTCCACCAGAAATTTGGAAGCCAAAGCAGGTGTTGCTGCAAAGTTTCCCACCACAGGAGAGTATGCACAAAGTTTTTTATTTGATGGACCGATTTTTAAAGAGTCAAATAAAGGTAGCTTCATGGGCTGCCACCACATAGTAAAATAAATATCTTATTAGAATGTACATCCACGTTTCTAAAAATTGTGGTACTATTAAACAATGTTATGAAGTGTGATCGTTTTAGTAGAAAAAACATACCATTATCTTCACTTCGTTCCAGCGCATTCATTACTTTAAATCGTGTCCAAGACATTTCAGGCTCTCAAATTCAAGAACTAGTTTTTGTTGTTCCATCACTCTGTACCCCAGCTGGTATCATTCATCAGAAACAATCTGCTCCATATAATTTACACGGAAAATCTCCATGCAAATATTATAAGAAGATAATCAATAATAATAATAATAATAATAATAAAAAAGATAGCTATGATTTCTTTCATAGCAGCAAAGATATGTATCCATCCAAATTAAAAAAATTATTGCAGGATCACCTTATGTGGATGGCTTCATGTGATGTTACCCTTATTGCATTTCCAAAGCATGCACAAACGTTTGATCACACCTCCGGAAGAAAAAAGTGGGAAAGCAAATGTAACTGAAAGTACTTAAGTGATAAGTGGGGGCAGGGAGAGAAAGAGAGGAATCTAATAAAATAGAATGTAAAGAAAGTGTAAAAAAACAGAAGCAGGACTAAATACCTTTTTTTTTGATGCAAAACTTAACGTTTATGTCCACAAAAACTGAAAGAACAGAAATAGTCAATGCGCATGGAAAGGGTAGCTTTTTTAAAAAAAAATTGTTGTAAAATGTTGTGCCAGAACACAGGTATTTGAAACATCATGGGGACTGTAGTCACATTGTTGTAAAAAATTCATTTATCAAATTTAAGACATCTTCTTAATGCATGCTGCTACAAAACGAGTAACATTTTTGATATTTTGTCATCAACTTCACAGTTTGCCCAACCCACCAAAAATATACATGCACAACGGATTTTCAGAGCTCATAATGACCCAAAACATCTGGACTTGGTGAATAGCATCACAAAAATTTCAGGAATGAAATGTTCCTTGCTGTGAGTGATCCAAGGAAAATAATGACTGCCACAGCACAACTGTAACACATTGAACCATTTCACTTGGTGGTGTATGCACCAGGCATACATGGATGTGAGAGTGAGACGAAACAAAACATACCTGGACCACCAAATCGCATACCCAGATCAAGTGTGTACAACATGCACAAAGGACACAGATAAAAGGAAAAATGTAAATTAGTGGTTATTAAGTTACAACAAGTATTAAAGACACTGAGGGAAAGAATACAATTTTATGGAGACAGAAATCATATCCTCACGGTTCCTTTTGATAGAGACACCATCTCTCAGCAGGCAAACAAAGAAATATTGGTGTGCATAGAGCTATCCAACTTGCCAGTGTCTACAGAGGGCACTGGAGATATCCCTCAGCCTCCAGTCACTTTAATAATGCTGGATTATTTCCTTAATACATCATCTTATAATGGGAAATTGGTTGTGCAGATTATACTGAAAGCAAAGGCTCATTATGTCACTAGCTGCACAATTCCTCTCCTTCTGTTCTGAATCCAAGACTCCTCCTGTCTCAATCTGAGGAAGAAGCAGCCAAAATACAGTGTGGGTGCACTGAAGCTATGTTGTAAGTAAGCAGAAGACAAATGGCCATTCATCAGATAACAAGACAGATCTGCCTTGAGAAGGAGTTCCAACACTCTGGAATAGTGAAAAAGCTATCCTCCTTAGTCAAAACAAGATGCATTTGAAGAAACCTTGGAAGGGTCATCATACTGATGAAGGCAGTACTTTGGGTATCCTGATCCCAAATTGTAAAAGGCATCACCAACATTGGAACTGAGAATAGAAGCCAATTCAGTTGTTTCTACAAGGAAGACACAGGCTCGATGTTGATATTTCTTGCTACAAACTGGATGCCACATTCCAGAGCCAATGGGAAATGAACTGCAGTAACCCCGTTGTGATGTTGCACTGTTGCCACGGCCAAAACTACGGTCTCCAGAAACAGGCAGAACTAGTGCCTAGCCTGAAAAAACCATAGGGTCATAAGTACTACCAGAACATCTAGAGAAAAGGAAGCGTAAAGTACTGATCTGTGAGCTGAAAGGAACAGCTATGTTATCCAGTACCTTGAATCCTTATCCTTATCCTTACTGGATGGGAATATATGTCTTCTCTGTTTTAATATTCACTTTGTAATCCTCTCAGCCTACTACTACTGCCAAGCATTGTTTCAAGCCTTCTAATGCCACCCTAGATCCTGATGGGAAACAATGACACAGAAGCATGTCATGACAACATCTCCCGTCCCTTTTAAGCAGCTTTTATCCCCATAGGGCAAGGCTGTGTTATGGAAAAGGTTGGTTCCACATACTGGTGGTACTGCATAAATCCGTAAGCATTGATTCGTGTAGATGCAAAAAAAAAAAAACAGTATGTGGAAAAAGATACTGAAGCCCAACAAGGAATGTTTCTAATAGAATGGCCTTTCCAAGAAGGACAATAAACAATGTAATACCATAGCTCCCAACCCAAGCCCTATCCTGGACGGACATCCAGAATGATGCTATATAGTGAAAGGTGCTGAAAGTTGTTGAGATGAACTAAGAAGAATCAGCAGGGAAATAATCAACACTGGAGAGCAACTGGATAGTCTCCCCGGTGGTGGTGTTCTTAAACTTTCTGGAACCATGCCTTCCTACAAGGAGACATTTACAACCTGCCATTACCAATTCAATCCATCTCTCTCTTGTTTTTCCTATCAAGAAGGGCAACCATCTACCACAAAAGTCTTGACCTCAGTTGCTCATGAATCCTGCCCATGCCCTCAGACTGTACAAATGAAAATAATTGAACATAACCAAACAAATGCCCAAAGAAACATATATTGGCCCTTCACGAAGTGCAGTCTGTCAGAACAGATACAAGTGTCTTTTTTCGACAAGTGTGTGTCTAAGAGGCAGCTCGTCCTACCTCCACAAGAACTAAGATGAAACAAACCTTTGACATCTTGGAAAATTCCCACTGAAGGCTCTCAAGTGAACACAATGGTGAAGGAAAAGTAAGAGTTGTTTGTTACCCTCTTGAGCTCAGAACAAGATGCACACTGTGTTCTATCTACTACAAAGGTTCTCTGTATGTGGTACACATATCCTAAGTGAGACACAAAAGCTGTCTGAGAGTGATGAAGACTAAAAATTCACTCTTCCTCAATTCTTATATCCTCTTGAAACTCCATTCTACTAATGGAATGGTTTTTCTTGTTTATCCATGTAAATTCAACTACATGTTTGTATCTTTAAAACTCGGTATAAATGATGAGTGCAATCACAGAATGCTTGTAAACTTGTTTCTATCATGGCTGGAACCCACTCATTTTGAAAGAATGGTTTGGCAGAATGTACAATAAAAATGTCTGATAACTCTTCTTATAGCCTATGCTTCATCAAATATATTTCTGCACACTCCTCTAATACTCACTCGTGCTGCTTCACTGTTGCTAACTGCTCAGACCATGGGAGTTGCTAGGGGTCACTTCCTCTGGTTGTCCAGAGCTTTGACAATATTGGAAGCTAAAGTAAAAATCTCCAAGAATCATTAAAACAATCTTTTTGACCATCCATCTCATAATGAACATAACCACCTCCAGGATTTCTCTCTCCGCACACATGTTGTGCTAATATTACCTCTTTGCATTTAGGAATGTAAGACACATTTGGGTATGCATTCTTGAACACAGGATGGGAGTCTTAAAATGTGGTGCTCTTCAGCTTAGTAGTGCAAGGAATAAACATAGAGGCTCATGGGTGAGAGGGAAGGAATAAACATTGGGGAAAATAGACATTTCTCTCTCTCTCTCTTTCCTTTTCTCTCTCCCACTTTTTGAAGTTGAAGAGAACGGGTCAGAAGGATCTAAAAATCAATTTTGCATTGAAGGACACAGGCTTCCTAGTTCAACACATCGTAAGCAAGGAAGCATCTAAAACAAAGGTAGCAGATTTCTGGTTCTAGACTACAACCCTCTGAGTTCTCCATCCAGCATGGGTACCACATACCTCTAAACTAAAGTCTCATTCACTAAACATGTGATTAGGATTCCTACTTCAATACATCATAAAGCAAGGACAGTCGATATACAGAATCGTCCTTGTGTTTACACACATAAAGCTTCCTGGCATTCCACTAACAAAAAGTGTCTTTATCTGCCTGGAAATTTACGTCTTGCCTGCAAACATGAACAGGCCAAGCTTTCTGCATATCAGAACTATGTTTGATGTTCTGCATATAATAACCTAAACAGATGGAAGAGGTAACACCCAAAATCAAACTTAAAATGTCACCCAAAACCTGCCCAATTTGCTTCAAACGTAAATTTATAATGTAAATAAATACTAACGAATTGTCTTCCCCAAAATGGGAGTTGTTCAGCTTTTCCTTGGGGAAAACATGAACTGTCCATCTTCTGTTAATTAAAAATGCCTGAGCTCTCCCAAGATTGTATTTGGAGAATTTTGCGGAACTGCATTGGGCTTTGCTCTGTAGCCTGGAATGTTTTGGCTTAGTGTCCTGTTGGCAAAACACAGAGCAGAAGAGAAACTCTCTCAGTTTATCTCCTACTCCAGCAGGTGCTCTCTTGCATGATATGGGTGGGCATGTCATGAGGCGCCTGCCAGCACAGAGGGAATCCTTATGGGATTTCTCTTATGATGTAATTACTTTATCTCACATTTCTCCCAATGAAGGGACCACAGGTTGGCATAAAACAATTGGAATGTTCATATGCTACAAACCATAATAAATTAAACCCAAAGGGTGTTTAAAACATCTCTTCTGCTCCTCGATTAAGGAACAAGATACTAGTCATGTATAGAAGAGAAGGTGCTTTTTGATGTGCCATTGATAAGCCCCATTCCTATGGCTGCAGTACAGGCCCCCAAGTGTTTGCCCTAGAACAGTGATGGCGAACCTATGGCACGGGTGCCAAAGGTGGCACTCAGAGCCCTTTCTGTGGACACCCGACATCGCCCCTTCATAGCCATCTGTATACAAGTTAAATGGCTGTATTGGCACTTTGCAAAAAAAAAAAAAAATTAGTGGGTTTTGAATTGCAGTTTGGGCACTCGGTCTCTAAAAGGTTCGCCATCACTGCCCTAGAAGAACGAAATCTGCTGCCTGGAGAACACTACATCTTATACAAACAAGTTCCAGCACTCTTTATTGTACAAAACGTTGAGGCCATTGGCTTGTGAAGGGTTAGCAGCCAGAATTGGGCTGGGCCAGCCTTCCAGTGCTCAACAGCGAGTAAATGGCCTAAAAACCAGTAAGGCCTCACTCCCTATTTTCACTTCCTCTGTGAATGAAATGAGAAACAGAAAACACAGCCACTGACAAGCCAGAGAAAGTCAGAAGTATGCTTAGGAGAACCCAGAGATTTGCAGGAACATGGCACCCCTTTCTCTACCCCCCAAAACAGTCCAGGGAGAAGGGAAGCACGTTCAATATTTAAAGAACTGTTTAACAGTGCAATTTAGTTTTGGAGGTTTTTTTTTAAACAACACTAAACAGAAAGACGAAAAAGAGGGGGAGAGGAAGAGTCAATTGGCTTGCTTTGACCTCCGAACAGCTTGCAGTCTCCTGGAGGAAGGCACAGAACCCTAAGCAGGAACACTCCTGTCAGGAAGAGAGAAGGTAAAACGACACTATTGATTTGTTCCTAGTTCCATGACTGTATTAAATGCCTCATATTAACCTCCGGGTTCTAGTTCTGTTTCCACACTCACTCTTTCCCTCACTAAAAGTAACCACAAATTCTCTGATATGCTAAAATATGGAAACGCAACAAAGGATGTAAAATTAACCTGGGGAATCCATTGCTTTTATTTACCAGATTGGTGTAATTTACCTTGTTTACAAATAAAGCTGTTCACTGATCATGTGTATGGATCTTTTGCTTTTTTTTTTTTTTTGTTTCTTCCTGGAAATGAACTTGTTCAGCTATGACTACTACGCCTAACGTCTTCAGGACATCTCCTGAAGGCCACATGGATCTTCTCAAAAATGTTCTACTTGCCTCATGCCATTGGCACTTTATTTTTCCATTGGCAGAGTGAGATTGTATTTTTCCAGGACATCTTCTATGATGCACATTAACCAAGGGGTCACCTTGCAATGGTTCTGTTTCCAAACTGAGGCTCTGAGCACATCCCCACACAGACAGGGACACTGCTGGAGGTTTAAACCAAGCCACATCTCCACGGGTCACAGGTTAATTCACTGCACACCACCAATAGATGCCTCACTGCAAAGACAGCATTGGTGCTCTGGGGTTAATGCAAATGTCATGCCACTAATAAGGTTATTTTATTATTGTGCATTCAACGGTGTGAAAGTACTCACACTGCCTCCTCCTGCGACATGTTTGATATTATCCTTTGATCCACACCTGGATTGGACATGGCTAAAGTCCAGCTTCTTATTAAGCACCTGCACCTTTGATAGCCAGAAAAACAATATGAGTGACATCTACCGTCATCCGCACGGGGGGGACACGCAACAGATGCATCTGTTCAAAATGGTATTTGCTGCCCAGGAAGAAGGGAAGTAGGAACAGCATGTTCTGTAGAGTGACACGTAATTTCTTGATCTAAATATGAAGCCTGAAATTTTCAGAAGAGATAAACTTCTAGCAGGAAGGCCTAAAATTAACATTTATAAACAACAACAACAAACAAACAAAAATTACACCACCATACAGGTTGCTTCATTCCTAATCGGACAGCAACTGTTAGTACCATGTTTATCCCATCACAAAAGTGAGTGTATACAAACAATGTCAAGGGGTGCTTGAATATAGCAATTATGTGTTATCAGATGTAGCCAAACCATTGGTAGGTATGTGCAGAAAGATGCCTTCCACAAACAAAATGCTTGATACCCCAGGAGTCCTTGTGCAATGTGACAATCGCCAGAAAGCTTCTATGAATGTTTTTAGAATCTGCACTGTCAAAGGGACTGTATTTGATTTACCCATATTTGGGAAGCAAGGAAAGGGCATTTTTAAATGCTACCTGCAAATAAAAGGCATGTTGCTAGAAATCTTTACTGAAAATTTTAACTGACGGGAAAAGGCCGTAAGATTCCAGATCAGTGGCTCGTTATATTGCATGAAGAGTATTTCCTTCTTGTTTTTTATCAGAACATCTGAAACAGTATTTGTTGTACAATCTGACGTGCTGCTCCTTGTTTTTAATTACTTTTTAAATGACGGGTTAGTTTGGAACATGAACACTTCTTATCAACACACTTCTAAGATGCCTTGAAATGCTGTTCTTAGGTAACTTTAAAATGTAACTAGGCAATATTCATTACATCAATAAAATACAGTAGTACCTCAATTTATGAATTTAATCTGTTCCAAATGCATGCTCTTAAGCCGAACTACTCTTAAATCAGGGTACCTATCTAAAAAATTGGGGGAAAAGTTTTAAAAATGAAAAAATACTTGTTAAGTTGAGCAGACCATATCTAAAATTTGTAAGGTGACAGTTAAAATGCCAACAGTTTTCCACTCTTAAGTCGAATTGCTCTTAAGTCGAGGTGCTCTTAAGTCAGGGTACCACTGTAACTTCATTTTCACCTCCTACATTACTTCTGTAATGTAATTTTGTTACACTCATGCTCATTTACCCAAGTAACTTAACAGATACTTAGCTATTTGTAACCTGCTGTCCAGCAGATATAGCACTTTCTGTGTGTCTGCATCCTGCCATGCTACACCCATGCTCGTGAGATATGCAAGGTCAGTATTTGCATCCACCACCAGCAACAGGGGGGTGACTGCATCTGACAGCAGTCTCTTGCAAAAAAAAAATCCCCTGGAGTATAATGAGAAGTCTCAGGTGAAGGAGGACAGGTTAGGACAGGTTACCGGTACTTACCTGTAACTGTAGTTCTCCAGGTGGTTTTCCCTGAAATCATGCATGTGGGTGTTCCTGACCTTGCATAAAACTCATCAAAATACTCTACAGCAGGCATGTCCAAACTTCGGCCCTCCTGATGTTTTGGACCACAACTCCCAGAATTCTAAGCTTAGATTGTCAATAACAAAGGACTGTGGGAGTTGTGGTCCAAAACATCTGGAGGGCTGAATTTTGGACATGCCTGCACTAGAGCTTAAAGAATGAGCTGGTAGAATCTCTGCACTTAGTGATTTTCTCTCGGGTCCCCGGTCTGCTGCTGTACAAGAAAAATGTAGTAGCATGACAGAGGAGGATGGGTGGGTTGTGTGAATTTGTAGTTCATTCCAAGAACTACAGCTACAGTACAGGTATGCAGACTGTCCTTCTTCATGGACTCTGTGCATCACACATATGGGTGACTGACAAGCTCATTTACCAGCTACAGGGAAGTCACATGAACAGAGATGAAATTACAATCTTTTATGAGCACTGAGGGTTGAGATTACATTGTAGCTTTGCCAATGTAGTTTAGATGGGACCCCTTTAAGAAAAGCTGCTGAGGCAGCAACAGCTCTCGTCAAGTCCCTTTGGAGATCGGAACTGGGCAGAGGTTGGCCTTTGAACTTCAAACTGAAGAGATGTTCACATTCTTAGCATTAAGTAGGAATAAGAATGACAATTTTCAGAAGGCGAGAGAAGGTTGACATCTCCCACTGGGGTGGTAGCCAGTATAGACAGAAAAGTCTTCTGATGACTCACTGTCTGGGTTAGGGGTAACAGAATGGGAATCCTTGCTGACAAATGTTTTTTCCCCCCATGGAATGCTTTGAGACCCTGAAATACTTCCTAGATAAAGAAAAAGCAATGGCAAGTAGACCTTTCTCAACAGGTTTTGTTGTTTATTTGGATGAGTGCTTGGCTTGGATGTAGACTGGTCTTGAATAGCATCTCGTTGGCCATAGCTTTTTTGCTGGGCCATGACTGCAAGTGTTCTTGACTGGCACCATGCTAGAAGAGATGGATCAGGACCATGGGGGTCTTTTTTGTTTACTTTGATTTTTTTTTCTATTCTGATGCCAACACTGATGACTGACCATGAGGACAAAGCTCCAGATATCGCTACAGCTACTACCACCACCCATTCTATTGCCCTGCCTGCACATATCAGTAGCCCATGGGACTGCAGAGGAAAATGGGAACAGCAGCAAATTACTGGTTCTGTAAGTATCACTGCGGGTGTGTAGCAGAGCCAAAAGTCAGGAAATGCTGCCTTTGTTAGCTTGGGCAAGAAAGGAAGAGAAAACCAGAGACTGCAGCCAGCCAGATAAGGAAAAGTAACACCACCTTCACAACTTGTTATAGCCCCCAGATTCTTTAAAATTACATATTTCAGGAGCTTAGTAGAATGCCAGGCAAGAAAGAACATTCATGTGTGGTTTGGGGCCACAGTAATAGAGGTGTCAGAGAGGCTTTTATTTTCTATTATCCACCATAGGCATGGGGAGATTAAGATGCTGTGACTAGGCATCAAAAGCTGTTCACCAGCGTTCCCTTAAATGTGGAGACAATCCTATGCGTGGGTGAGGAAGGTAGAATACACCTAAATACAGCATCATTTTTTCATTTGCATTAAAATGCTTTTTAAACTGCTTGAGCTATTATGCAACTGTATCTATAAAATGCTTAAAAGCAAAGCAAAAATACATCTAAAACAGAAAAAACTGACATAGAAGAAAAAACGACATTGACTGGAGTAATTCCAAAGGCATGTTTTAAACAATTTTTAGAATTGTTTTTTTTTTTTTTACAATTTGCTTGAAAATACATTAATTCAAGCACTACTGTGTGGTTATTTTAAGAATCAATGAGGCAAAGTTTAACTGTTTCCAAAAATACCCAGCTAGAATGAAATATATTGAAAAATAATAATAAAAGTGTGTCAAGGTATAAATGCACAAGAATATGTTTACCAACCCAGTACATCACTGTACCCATCAAGACCCCATCTGTCAAAAAATACAGAAATGTAATGTTAGTACGATCTACACCTGACAATTCAACTATTGTTCCATTGTTTCCAAAACACCTGGATTTTCTGTGGCCTGGGAAAAGACAAGAAGCAAAGTAAGAACAGAGGAGGACAATTTGATGGTGTCATGTACTGTAGATGTCCTGTAAAAGCCAAGAAAATAACATCTAGGGGAATCCCATACTCAGCATACGCTACCACAATTTCACAGCCCAAGTACTTTTGGACTGCACTGCTTTACAACCCCGGAAGTAAACCCACTGAACTCAGAATTATTACTTCTGTGCAGGTATGTCTAGGATTGCACTGTTAATCAGTATTGCTATTTGTGAGTGGCATTTATATATGACTCTTCCTCCAGCCTTATGAAATGAATGGAGATGCACCAGGGCACATCCGATCCAACAGACTGAAAGGCACTCTTGATTTTTAAAAATGAAACACTAAAAACATCCAAATAAGAATTTCAGAAGGAGCAGCTTTGGCCCAACAACCCGGTACAAAGAAGGACAACACAAGAATCTCTCTTAGCGTCTTAGAATGAAGACCAGCGTATTGTTCATTTTACTTACATGAGGGAATATTACTCATTTTAAAGGAATTATCTTCCAAGTGTATTTTATACATCAATTTATGTTCACAGAGAACAAGAAGAATATGTTATTATCAGAGGGGGGGATCAGAGCATTTTCCCAGATAAAAGGTTTCTCTCTAAATAACAGTTCCCCAGTGGAAATTATTTCTAGACTGAAGCACACTTTTAAAGCAGACCTATGGTGGTCTGTGGATAAGGGAAGAAGAAGAGAATCTGCAGCTGAAGATTGGGATACATTCTTAGACTTGCACTGGCAGACACAAAATAAGAGGGAGTGGGCTCTAAGAATTGTTGGCCATGGACGGCCTTTTTTTTTTTACCTCCCCCTGCTTCTACCAGGAAAGGAAATGGCGGCCAAAGGAACTGGCATGACTTCCTTCCTCCTCTGGTTGGAGCCTGCTCCATCTGTCTTGGCCATGGTTTTTGTCAGCACCTACCAATGGAAGCAATGGGAGTGGTGCTTTCTGAAGGTTGAAGGAGGAGACATTCAACAGGGTACCATGCTCTGACGATTGGGAGGTAGGGTGGGGTGGGGTGGGGTGGGGTCTTGAACATCCTATTACTCCTGGGATATCCTCCCATGGATCCTAGCACTGTGTCCTTAATGTTCTTGTTAAAGTGGCAACCCTTTCCTGTTTAGCACGTGAATTATCTGGATCAGCATTTGTGTTCAGATTGCAAGCCAACACACTGTGCATTACTTTCTTTTCAAAACATTCCAGTGGAAGCAGCTCTTAAAATACCTCAAGAACTTTTACTATGAGGGCAAAACACTGAAACATGCAAAATAAACTACAGTATTAATACATTTGTACCGAGATCTCCTGCTAGAGATAGATACATAGCCCTCCAGATGTGATGGACTGAATTCTCATAATAATCCCTCACCACTTATTATACTGGCTAGCAATGATGGCACCTTGCTGTCCGGCAACATCAAGACAGCCAAATATTCACCATTCTTGTGCTAGGAAAAATAGGATCTCTAGTAACATCTCTTGCTGAGACTACTTGGCAATTCAAGACCCAGCATTAGCTTCTGAAACAGATGCCAGGTGAAGAAGGGTGGGTCCTATATTTAGGTTAAAATTGAGCACTGAAATAGATTCCGATGTCAGGCTAGCAGTATAAATAACCTGCATACGTAAGTATAACTGATGTAAGATTGCTGCTTCTTGTGTGGCTTGGCTGGAATGCATCTCTAAACATGTACAGAGTGTTTTTGTTCCCAACACTGAATCAGCAATTTCACGGCATGTCTTTCAAAACAGATATAACTGCTGCATGTCTGAATATTTGACAGTACTTCATCAGCTTGTACTTCTGCTTAGACACCACATGTTTTCTAACCTGGAGGGAATTCCTATTAGGGAATAAATAATTCCTTGGTCATCTCACTCTTTCAGATAAGGAACTGCATTTTTCCCTTCTCATCTTGAAAGTGGGCAAAACATTTTCTTGTTACTCACTTGGTTAATTTTTCCGTATTACTTGTGTAACTTGCACAAACTGGGCAAAACTACAGTAACGGCTGCCTCATTGCAGGGGCTTTCAGAAACAAGAAGCATACTCAGTTCTTTTGTGTCCTGTGCCATCATGTCAGAATGGACTTATAATGACACTAACAGGGCTTTCAAGGTAAGTGAGATATGAAAGGAGAGATTCCACCAGTTCCACTTCCCCAAGATTTTTCATGGCTGAGTAGGGATTTGTGCCTCATTTTCCAGAGTCCAAGTCCATCACTCTATCAGAACCATTCAGTTCTCTAGGTCTTTTAAGATCATCAGCAAGTCTCTCTTGTGCTTGTTCTATGTGTTTCTGTGTACATGTGTGCACACTTTGCTTCTTAAAAGAACACTACTTCCATGACAAACAGCCACACAGATAAAATCTGGACGGCAAGGGAAACACTCCTGATCTCATTCTTGAACTGAAGAGGAGAAATCCAGTGGAGATTCCTCATGCTTCTCTCATCACATTAATAAAGCCTTAATGAATGCAAACAAGGAATTTCGTAAATATTCTACACATGCATATTTTATACATGCAAATGAACAATGCCTATTGTGTCGTCTCAAAACAAAGGTGCGGCAAGGTCAGAACCTGGAAGAAAATTCTACTACTTTAATGTGGCACAGAATAACCAATAAGGTAAGTTACTTAACTGTAGTACCATGGAGAGAATTTTATTTCATTTCAATTCATTTCATTTTATTTTTGCATTTCTAAACTGCACCGATTTTCCCAAAGGAACTCTGGGCGGTTTACACAAAAGCCAACAAATAATAGTTAAAAGCAGAATCCTACTGCTTATGAATTTTGACATAAGTTAAAAGGTATAAACCTCAGCAGTGAACTTCCTCTAGTTAGGAAATCCATACTTGCATTTCTCATTGTGCACCAAGTCACAAGACTGGTATGAGATGAGAAGCACAAGTAGCCTTCTTGACTAATAGCAATCTAATGCTATGATGTATGCCACTCCCTTATGCTGACCAATTCCAACATTTTAAATGTTTATATATGTAAATTTTATTTTAAGGAACACTGTATTGTTTATTGGTGTTTTATTATTTTAATTTTCTGTCCTGTTGAATTTATGGTTTAATGACGCTGCTGTGTTTCTTTGTTGTAAACTGTCTAGAATGGTCCCCTAAAAATGAAACAAAGAAATTGTGCTGGTGTATATACAGAGAAGATTCTCCAACTGCCTTAAAGGGACTTGGTGAGAGACACATGACAAACGCTTCAAACAGAGATCAGATAACGCAATCATGCATGGCCAGAGCATCTTCTATACAAGTAATGGACATGAAGGGACCTCTGGGCTGCATGCAGCTCCCCTGGTGCATTTTGTGGTCAATAAGGCCATCTTGAGGAAGAGGGGCAAGTTTAAGAATTAGAAATAGATACAGTATATCCAAAAAGGTCAATATCAACTCCGGGAGACTTCTAGAAGCAGCAGTTCAAATGAAAGAAAAAATGAACTGCCATCTGTATACCTGTATTCCTGTTTACCTTTAAAAAAATCATGGCTGAAAATTGTGATTTCTGGGCCCGAGCAAGCTCAGAAGGATGACTGCTGTCAAAAATGTCTCCCCCAAGCCTCCTGAGATCACTCCTTATTCAGCACAGAAGCAGTGGTCTAGCACTGCAGGGGGGGAGAGATTGCCGTCAAGTAGCACCCTTGGCACAGCTAAGAACGTCCAGCTACAGGAGCTCATCCTTCTTCCTTCCTGGGGCCAAAGCACATGCTCAGAGAAATCAGTTCCCAGAAGCACTGCCCCAAGTGGTAAAAAAAAGGATTTACAGTAGGACCCCCATATTCACTGATTCAGTTATCCACTGATTCAGTTATCCACGGTTGGCAGAGGAAAAAATAAAGAAATATTTCAGCAGCGGCAAAGCAAACTACTATCACATAGAGCAGCTGTAAAGCAGGCTACTGTCATAAAATAGTGGCCGTAAAGCAAGCTACCATCACAAACAGCAGCTGTAAAGCAAGTTACTATCACAATACAGCAGTTTTGGGGAACATTTTGGTGTTCTCTCTTATCCATGGTTTTCATTATCCATGGGAAGGCTTGGAACCAATCCCCAGCGGATATTGGGGTCCTACTGTAATATATTTTGAGATACCGTTAAAACCAGAAACATGTAATATTGGTTTTGGGATGTAAACAGAACTTTCCTTTGCATGTCTCATTCTGGATTCATGCATAACAAAGCAGGCTGTAAGAGCTGGAAAGACATTTCACCAAACATGTGTTTTAGCTCCTAGTCACATGTTGTTGTCTTTTAAATGTAGCAATCTGTAATGCATTCTACTCATTTTCTTTTCAGGGCTAGGTTAGAGAATCAACCAACAGATCCTTGTGCACATTCACAGACTACTTGAGTGGGTCCACGGTGATTACTCATACAGTGAAAAATCATGGGCGGGGGCTGGGACTCCAGAAGACAGACTCCATTTAGAAGAGGACCACTGAAGGGCTGGCACAGATTAAGAGGAGAGAGTATTCCACCTAAATCCAAGCATCTTGTGAATCTATGCTTACAGGCAAATTATGGTGAACTTGATTTACCTTTCCGCCCCCCGGCTGATGCTTCAAGTTCTCAGTGGAACCAATCTTGGACTTGATATTCTTCAGGTCTGGCATAGGAGCAGGAGCTGTCTGCAAGCGGCTCTTGGCAGAGGAAGGTGATTTTGGTGGAGTGCGAACCACTGCTACCTTTTTGGGCTCCCTGTTGGGTGGAGTTGGCAAGGAGGGTGTGCGGGAACGGCTGCCAGGGGTTCCTGGAGAGCCAGGGCTACTGTAGCCACTCCTATCTCCAGACTTCACTGGTTCACCTACAATTTGAGATCAGAGCAACAGAGATAAAGGCACATTTTATCAGGCAATTCAAAAGAACCCACTTTTCAATGCAGATGAAGAAATCCATATACATGAGGGAAGAGGGGGATCAGAGTGTACGAGGACCTGACAGCTATATGTAGAGATGATAGATTGCCTTTAGTGGATCTGTAGCTTGTTAAATAGGGAGATGAATATTCCAGTATCACCTTAGTTTCTCTCTCAGTGGCCCAAGCCTCACATATCTTCCTGAAGTCCAAGAAGCTAATATGACGTGACAGTGGAAGCAGCATCTATATAATGGCAGTCAGCACTGCAGAACAAAGTTGCAGACGATGGACATGTGTAATTTAGATATGTTGGTACGCTTATGCTTTATTTGAAGTGCTTATATTCTGTTTTGTATTTTGAAAGAGTCAAAGTAGTACAATTGGTAGCAAATAATGGCATTAATATAAAGTTTGGAGTGTCATATCTTCACCAATTTCCTAATTAAAATATTGTTGGATTAAGACAATATGTGTACTGTGTTAGATTTGGGCTAGGATGTTCCAGTTTCCAGCAAGTGTACATCAGTTCTGTTCAGTTCTGTGAAACCAAAATATGCAAATAATTCTGGTCTTCCTTTACAATTGCATAATGGGATAACTGGGCACAGAGCATTGTAGTAGAATCTGACTTCATCTCACTATTTAACAAACTGCAGATCCACTAAAGGCAATCTACCCTCACTATATATAACTGTCAGGTCCTCCAGATGTTGCTCAATTTCATTTTACATCATTCCTAGAGAGCAGAGGCATTGCTGGGAGTTCAGTACAATTACAACACTGCCATCTGTTTCCTACCCTGATGCTGACATTAAGTCAGGGGTGAGCAACTTTACAGGTTCTTGGACAATTTTCCAGTTCCAGAATCTACCAGGATCTACCAGGATCATCATCATCATCATCATCATCATCATCATCATCATCATCATCATCATCATCATCATCATCATCATCTCAGAACTAGGAGCAATATATCACAATTTTGCACGCCGAAACGAAGTCACCCTATGTCAGAACTACCATATTTTTTGCACCATAAGGCACACCGGACCATAGGATGCACATAGTTTTTAGAGGTATGTATGTGTTTAAAAATGTTCACTGTGGTCCTGGTACACCCCCACCCCCAGTTTACTTCTCAGTCATGCTGCTCTTGGGAGGCCTGGAGCGGCATGTCTGGAGAGTAAAATGCGATGATAAGTTCCCCCCCTCCCGCCGCCACCTGCCTGGGTCTCCATGCTGGGAAGCTGGCCATTGCAGAGGCTTCTGGACCTGGTGCAAGTCCCAACCCCAGCTTGCATGATTGATTTGTACCACAGAATAGAAGCTGGAGAGTAATCAGCCCAATTGGAGACCATAGAGATAAGAAACGGGCTAGAGAGCAATCACCCACCATGATGACCATAGAGCTTCAGCTAGAGAGTAAGTACCCACCACGAGGACAATAGAGATGCAGCGCTATGGTCATCATGGTGGGTGGTTACTCTCTAGCCCGTTTCTTATCTCTATGGCAGGGATGTTCAAACTTCGGCCCTCCAGATGTTTTGGACCACAACTCCCAGAATCCCAAGCCTGTATTTCCAATGGCAGAGGCCTGAAGTTTGGACACCATTGTTCTATGGCAGGCATGTGCAAACTTCAGCCCTCCAGATGTTTTGGGCCACAACTCCCACAGTCCTCTGCCATTGGAAATACAGGCTTGGAATTCTGGGAGTTGTGGTCCAAAACATCAGGAGGGCCGAAGTTTGGACATGCCTGCTCTATGGTCTCCATTCGGACTGATTACTCTCCTGCTTCTATTCTATGGAACAAATTAATCATGTATGGGTCCAGAGGCCTCCGCAGTAAAAAGTGCTCTGCTTATATACCGCCCCATACCACTTCAAGTAGTCTCTGGGCGGTTTACAATTTTAATTACAGTGTGCAGGCTACACATTGCCCCCCCCCAACAAGCTGGGTACTCATTTTACCAACCTCGGAAGGATGGAAGGCTGAGTAAACCTTGAGCCTGCTACCTGGGATTGAACCCAGATCGTGAGCACAGTTTTACCTGCTGTACAGGCCTTTAACCACTGCACCACGAGGCTCTTGACAGTAGGCGTTCTGGAGGCTCCCAGCAGGGGTGCATTCACCCCATAAGATGCACACACATTTCTCCTACTGTGGGGGGGGGGAGTGCATCTTATGGTGCAAAAAATACAGTAACTTGATGGAACATGATACTGTTCATGATTAAAATAAAGTATCGACTTCAAGGGTCTCCTAGCAGGCACAATTTGCCAACCTCTCCTTCAAGTGTCAAATAATGCAGAATTTCAAATATCTATGAAATTAATGAGGCACACAGATGTGTGTCTGTGGATGGATGGGGTGCGCTGAATGCATACAGCAAATGCTTTACTGTGCATTTATGACAGTCCCCCAGTTGCCAAATGCACTCTGTAGGGAGCTAGGGCCAGCCGTGCAGTGGTCAGTCAGCCTGTTTCATCATTGTTTTTCTTCAGTAAAAAAGTTGGCTCTTTATTTATTTATTTATTTATTATTTGTTTTATTTTTATACCGCCCATCTTCCCAAATGGAACTCTGTGCGGTTTACAGTAAAAAAGCATTTCAATACAAAAAAAGGGAAAACCCTAGCAAGATGGACGGGACGGAGACCTCATCCTCCGCTTCATGGGGAATGTATAGTCTGAACAATATGCTGGTCATATGGTTGTATTCTTCCAAATTTATTTATTTATTTATTTAATAGCTCACTTGTTATTTTATCCACTTACTTGAGAAAAAATTGATGCTATAATTTCTTTTTCTTTATGTTTTTACCTGTATTTCCAACAAGAAAGTGAAATGGAAATAATAATGTCACCCATTAGTTCTTATGCCCGTGCCAGACCACTGATTTGGAATATTTTAGAAAATGAAGAACAATTATGTAGAAAACATTTTTCACCTCTCTCAGATTTTGCTGCTGTGCTAGGGGGCCTTCTTTGCTCCTTCTTTGCAGCTGAAAGAACAAATAATATTTTTCCTTAGGACACTGATCAATTTCACATGGTAGAAGTTACACTGCTCTAACATCAACACATGCCTTCACAATCATCTCAGGTTTTTTCAAAATCTATCTCCATATGCACTGTTCCTATTGTATCTACTATCAAGGAAATGTACCTGGGAAGGACTTCTAACCTCAGATGCTACTATCTATCCATCCATCTATCTATCTACAGTATAGGCAGAATACTGTATATCTGAAATACAGTATGTATATGTGTGTGTGTGTGTGTGTGTGTGTGTGTGTGTGTGTGTGTGTGTGTGTGTATATATATATGCATGTTAGGGTGGATTCGGGTTTCTTCCCGTGTAGAAATCTGGTTGTTTTGGCGACGTTTCGACGAGGTCTCACTCGTCATCTTCAGGCTGGTGTTCTGGCTTCTTTCTTCTTGAAGCAAAGTGTGATCTCAGTTGAAGTCCTTCTATAAATACTGCTGGGGGGGGTGTGGTTTGCTTGCTCTGTTGCTGATTGTAGGTTCCTTTGTTCCTTTGTTCTTTTGTGATCTGCTGTGTGGCTGAGGCGATCGTTAAGGGATTAACTGCTGGTGGCTGTTTAGATGGCTGTTTAGATGCTGGTGGGTTAGATGGCTGGTGGGTTCTGGCAGTATCCTGGGCTTTGGTGGAGTGGGGTCCTGTGTCTTGTGAATTCATTTTGGTCTGGCTACGTGTCTGTGGTCTCCCAATGTTTTTTTGGGGTGTGTGAGTGTGCTCCATGTGGTGACTGGAGTGGGGTGCCGCAGTAGATGGTGCAGTCGTGGTTTTGTTATTGGATGGTGGTTTCGTTTCATCTGTGGGAAGGGTCTGGGTTTGTGTTTGGTGTGGATGGAAGGTGGTGGCATCTTGTGTCCTTTTGGACCTGGTGTCAGTCTTTGTGACAGAGGCTCGTCTGTTGACCAGGGCTAGTTTCCAGATGTCAGGCAAGCGGGAGGTGTCATCACGTTTATTCATGTTGTTTGGGTGTTTCTCTATTTCAATGGCTTCCATGATTATTCGACTGTTGAAGTGTTCAGTTTTGGAGATGAGTTTGGTTCTTTCAAAGTCAATTTCATGACCTGTTGTTTTTATGTGCTGGAAGAGAGAGGAAGATTTTTCTTCTTTTTGACTGCGTTCTTGTGTTCTGCGATGCGTGCGCTTATTCTCCTGTTTGTCTGTCCGATGTATGTGGCTGGACAGACTTTGCATGGTATTTCGTAGACTCCTTGGTTTTCTAGCTCAATCTTGTCTTTGGGGTTTCTTAAAATGTTGGCTATTTTTTTGGTCAGTGCAAAAGGCTGTCTTGATATTGTGTTTGTGGAGAATTTTGCTGATTTTGTCTGTGGTGCCTTTGATGTAAGGGAGGAGGGCGGTGCCGTTGTTCTCTTCTGTTTCTTGGTTCTTGGGGGGTGTTTCCTTTTGGATTAGTTTGGTGATGGTGTATTTTTGGAATCCGTTCGCAATTAAAACATTCGAGAGAGTGTGTAATTCAGTTTTTAGGTGGTCTTTGTCAGCGAGGCGTTTGGTTCTGGAGATGAGGGTTTTTGCTACGGAGTTGATCTGTGCAGGGTGGTGGTGTGATTGTGCATTTAAGTAGCGGTTTGTATGTGTTTTTTTCTGGTTGATGGTATGTCCTAAGGAGCCGTCGGGTTTTTTGTAGATTAGGACGTCCAGGAAGGGAAGTTGGTTGTTGGCTTCTATTTCCTTAGTGAATTGTATTTTGGGGTGTAGGCTGTTGAGATGTGTGAGGAAGTTGTTCAGTTTATCTTTCCCGTGTGGCCAGATAACAAAGGTGTCGTCAACATATCTGAGCCAGAGTTTGGGTTTATATTCGGACTTCTGTAACGCGTTGGTTTCAAAGTGTTCCATATATAGGTTTGCGATGACCGGTGAGAGGGGTGATCCCATGGGTGCTCCTTCTATCTGTTTGTATCTTTGTCCATTGTGGATGAAGTATGTGTTGGTTAGGCAGTGGTTGGTCAGATCTAGGATGTGCTTGGGGGTTGTATTTGTTGTGGATAGCTGTCAAGGCTTCTTGAATGGGCACTTGTGTGAAGAGCGAAACAACATCGAAGCTCACGAGTAGGTCATTGGGTTGTAGGTCTTGTTTCTTTATAATTTCTATGAAGTGGAACGAGTTTTGTACGTATGAAGTGATGGATTCTGCATAGGGCTGGAGTTGTTTGGCAAGAAATTTGGCGAGGTTTTGTAGAGGTGAGCCTATGGAGCTGACTATGGGTCTGAGAGGTGTTCCTTCTTTGTGAATCTTGGGGAGGCCGTAGAGCTTGGGGCATCTGGATGATTTCTCTCTGGGGATGATGCTTGGCTTGATTTCTTCACTTAAGGGAGAGGCTTTTATTTTGGCTTTGGTGGTTTTTTCCAGGTAGGTGGTGGGGTCTGTGTTCAAAGGTATGTAAGCAGGGTCTTGTAGTAGGTTGGATAATTTGGCTTGGTAGTCGGATGTGTTCATCACCACTGTGGCATTGCCTTTGTCTGCTGGGAGAATGATTATGTTGTGGTCTTTCCTCAGGTTGGTGAGGGCTTTTTGTTCTTCTTTGTGTAAATTGCTTCTGGGTGGTTTGCTGGAGCAGAGGACATTGGTGACTTCGAGTCTGATTTTGTTGGCTTCATCTGGGTTGATTTTGGTTAGGCTGGCTTCCACTCCGCATATGATGTATGTGGCTGGACAGACTTTGCATGGTATTTCGTAGACTCCTTGGTTTTCTAGCTCAATCTTGTCTTTGGGGTTTCTTAAAATGTTGGCTATTTTTTGGTCGGTGCAAAAGGCTGTCTTGATATTGTGTTTGTGGAGAATTTCCAGAACCAAACGCCTCGCTGACAAAGACCACCTAAAAACTGAATTACACACTCTCTCGAATGTTTTAATTGCGAACGGATTCCAAAAAAACACCATCACCAAACTAATCCAAAAGGAAACACCCCCCAAGAACCAAGAAACAGAAGAGAACAACGGCACCGCCCTCCTCCCTTACATCAAAGGCACCACAGACAAAATCAGCAAAATTCTCCACAAACACAATATCAAGACAGCCTTTTGCACCGACCAAAAAATAGCCAACATTTTAAGAAACCCCAAAGACAAGATTGAGCTAGAAAACCAAGGAGTCTACGAAATACCATGCAAAGTCTGTCCAGCCACATACATCGGACAGACAAACAGGAGAATAAGCGCACGCATCGCAGAACACAAGAACGCAGTCAAAAAAGAAGAAAAATCTTCCTCTCTCTTCCAGCACATAAAAACAACAGGTCATGAAATTGACTTTGAAAGAACCAAACTCATCTCCAAAACTGAACACTTCAACAGTCGAATAATCATGGAAGCCATTGAAATAGAGAAACACCCAAACAACATGAATAAACGTGATGACACCTCCCGCTTGCCTGACATCTGGAAACTAGCCCTGGTCAACAGACGAGCCTCTGTCACAAAGACTGACACCAGGTCCAAAAGGACACAAGATGCCACCACCTTCCATCCACACCAAACACAAACCCAGACCCTTCCCACAGATGAAACGAAAACCACCATCCAATAACAAAACCACGACTGCACCATCTACTGCGGCACCCCACTCCAGTCACCACATGGAGCACACTCACACACCCAAAAAAACATTGGGAGACCACAGACACGTAGCCAGACCAAAATGAATTCACAAGACACAGGACCCCACTCCACCAAAGCCCAGGATACTGCCAGAACCCACCAGCCATCTAACCCACCAGCATCTAAACAGCCATCTAAACAGCCACCAGCAGTTAATCCCTTAACGATCGCCTCAGCCACACAGCAGATCACAAAAGAACAAAGGAACAAAGGAACCTGCAATCAGCAACAGAGCAAGCAAACCACACCCCCAGCAGTATTTATAGAAGGACTTCAACTGAGACCACGCTTTGCTTCAAGAAGAAAGAAGCCAGAACACCAGCCTGAAGATGACGAGTGAGACCTCGTCGAAACGTCGCCAAAACAACCAGATTTCTACACGGGAAGAAACCCGAATCCACCTAACATGCATACCTATACCCGTGAAAATCTACGAAAAAAATATATATATATATATATATATATATATATATATATATATATATATATATATATATATATATATATATATATATATATATATATATATATATATATATATATATATATATATATATATATATGAGATGGGCACGAATCAAAAAAAAAGACGCTTCATTTGTCGTTTGTCATTGGGAGGGTCCGTTTCGGTTTGTTTCCGTTTTTCGCGAATTTTTGCAAAAAAATTGTTTTCGTTTCCATTTGTTTTGTTACCATTTCGTTACCATTTATTTCAATTTTTTGTGATTTTTTTTAGCATTTAAAGCAGTTCACTGTATTGCAGTAACAAAAACGAAACGCATGACAAAATTTCTAGTGTTTCTGTTCGTTTCGTTTCATTTTGGAGACAAAATTCGTTTGTCGTTTCGTTGCGTAATGAACGAAAAAAAAAACGGAAACGGAAAATTGTTCGTTTCATGCCCATCTCTAATATATACTGTACTCCCGTTTATTGCGGGAGTTAGGTGCTTGATCCACCCTTGATGAAGGAAACTTCACGAAATCCAGACGCCTCAGCAAACTGACATTGGGCTGCTCCTGATGGCTGCATTTCCAAAGAGGTTTTTAACCCCCTCCTGATACCTCAGCAAACCTTGCTGCCAGGAAATCAAAGTCTGTTTGCTGTGGTTTCATGAGGGGATTAAAAACCTCTCTTTGGAAATACAGCCAGCAGGACCAGCCCCAGGTCTGTTTGTTGAGGTGTCAGGAGGGGGTTAAAAGCCTCTATTTGGAGCCTGCTTCTCTCAAGAACAAAACCGCGATATCCTGAGACTGTAATATATGAATCACGTTGTGGCAGGGACTATTCTCTCTCTCTCTCTCTCTCTCTCTCTCTCTCTCTGTGTGTGTGTGTGTGTGTGTGTGTGTGTGTGTGTGTGTGTACACACATACGCGCTTGTGAAAGTAGCATTGGAATTATCTGGGAGAGGCACAACAAAGCACAAACCCCTCCCCTTACCTAGGCTGGGTGGAGTCTTAGGAACACTGGGAGTTTTGGCAGGGATCCGTGAAGCATTGGCTGGGCTCTTCTGGTTCTGTGCCACAGGGGTTCGTGGAGCTGCTATCTTTGATGCACTTTTCATATCTGGGCCCTGATAACAGAATTGAGAAACAGCAATATCTGTTGGACCGCTCATAATATAGATAAAATTGATTGCACATTCACCATCTAAGCTTCAAAAACGTAACAAAAATTAACTCAAAACTCTCCAGCAAGGGTGTTGAACAAGTCTGTAACAATAGCATGCAGGACTCTATAAGAGGTATATGTTTTTAACACAGGCTGATTCCATGTCTTAGATGAATACTTTAGTAAGGGTGTGTGTGAAACAGTGTTTTTCTCGTTTATAAGTTGTTTTTCCCATAATGTGCTTCTGGGGTGTAAACTTGTAACTTCCTCAGTGCAAAGTCAACCTCCATCTATCTAATCATCTCATTTTAGGTCCAGTCCTAAAACTATCCATTCTGTACCAAAGTGATTACATTATACCAGTGAACAGCCCCAACAAGAGAGAAATGTCACTCATTGATTCTGCTTTGACCATAACTTAAGTACATTACAGTGGTACCTTGTATAAAGGAATTAATTTGTTCCAAATGAAATTATGTTAAGCAAATTTTCCTTTATGCAAATTTCCCATAGGAATGCATTGAAAACAGAGTAATCCCTAATCGCGATCATTTTTATGTTGTACGGATTCGCCCTGTAGGCGATTCTGTTAAGCAAATTTCCCCTATCTCCAGAATTTTTTTATGCTGTACAGATTTTATGTTATACAAACCGTTTGTTATACGAAGGTCCACTGTATATATGTTATACATAGCCTAGTTGGGTCCTTAAGGCAAACATTTGGCAAATGGACAGACTGCGAAGAAAATTGTTTTCAATTGAGGATGATGCATTTTTAAGTTCTTGTAACTGATTCTAATGGG